>VZRR01011740.1:0-67437 GCA_013398015.1 Oreocharis arfaki
CCCAGTCCTTCCGAGACTGGATCAACAAAATTTACTCCAGAATGGCAAGAAACACCAGCTGGGAAGGTATTTGCTGTACTCGTCCCTGCTGGCCTGGAAGCCACCCCCAAGCCAGCAGGAATTCTCACTCATTCAGCCCCTTGAATCTGTTGCCCAGAGAAGCTGTGGATGCCCCAACCCTGAAGTGTCCAAGGTCAGGCTGGACAGGGCTTGGAGCAACCTGGTCTAGTGGAAGGTGTCCCTGCCCATGGCAGGGAGGCTGGAACAAAACAGTCTTTAAGGTCCCTTCCAGCCCAAACCATTCTATGATTCACTGACATCATTAAGTCAAAATATGCATCGTTTCTAGTGAAGACCCCGTGGAAATCCCACCCTTTGCTTGCCAGAATATTTGCTTTCTCCAAGTAGCTGCACCCAACCCCCCCCCCCCTCCCAGACACTCCAGGAGGACAATGTCCAGCAGATCCTGCCCAACATGGGCCAGGCTGGGCTGTGTTGCCCCCACCTTGCAGCTCCCCAGGAAGCCCCAAGAGCCACATCAGCAGCGGGGGCAACAAGCCCACCAAGCCCAGGGCACAGAGCAGCAGCAGCCCCCCATGGCCATGGCACAGGCCCACAGTGGTACCCAGCTTTCACTTGACTGTCTCCAGGACTGGAAACCCCTCACCAAAGGCAAGGGCCGAGGGCTGGGTGCCAGCATGGAGGGCAGCTGACCATTCCCAAGGCCCCCACAGATCTGCCCTGGCCTTGGGCTGCGCTCAGAAATCTTCTTTACTGTCCAAAAATCCTCTGCAGAGAGTCCTGCACTGCTGTCCTGAGTGTCATCCCCAGCCCCTCTGAGAACTGGCAGCTGCTTCCCATCAGGTCATTTGGAGACAGAAACTCAGCAGCAAAAGAAAAATTTAACCCGTGCAGAGAAAGCCCCTGTTCCAGGCTCAGGAAAACCAAGAGAGGACCCTCTGCAGCAGAATCACATGCTGGAGGGGAGGAACCTCTGGGGAGAGTAGATGAGGGAGAAGAGCAGGCCCCACATGAGGGCAGTTTTAGGGCTTGGAGAGCTCCCCCCACTCAGGATAATCCATACCCCCCTGTGGCTCCTGTGGGGCAGAGGAAATCCTTCCCATGGCACCGTGGGAGAGCAGGTGCCTCTGGTTGCCTTGGAGCAGCCCCAGCCGCTGCCAGCTCCCATGGGAGCCCCGTGGTCAGGGCATCACGGCCATCTCTGTGGGCCAGGGCTTGCCAGGGCCCATCCCCTCAGTAAGGGGGTGCCCAGGGCTGGTGGATGGGGCAGAGCTGGGGCTGCACTTGCTGGGCAGGGGCCCTGTGCTGCAGCTGCCCAGGGCTGCTGATGTTTGCCAGCAGCGGGTCATGCACAGGGCAGCTGCACCACAGGAGGGTGCCAAGGGGTCTCCAAGCCATGGCCACACAGGAGCCAGAAAAGGCCTTACACCTCACCCTGGTGCTGGGTTAATGGCCATCCCAGGGTACATTCTGCTCCTTGTGGCAGCAGAATGCCAGTCACCCTCAGCTCCTACAGCCACAGGGCCCAGGCTCTGCTGGAGAACCACTGGAGAACATCAGGTGGCAGCGCAGGGATGTGCCAGGGCCTGCTCTGGAAGCCCTGGGGCACACTCCTGGAGAGGCAAGGAGCAGAGAGGTGTGCAGCCACCAGTACCACATCCAGACCACGGTGCTGACTGCCCCCAGCCACACCTTCACACCTTGTCCCAGCACAGGCCCCATTCAGAGATGACATGGGAAGGTCCCTTGGGTGACCCCACGACCCTGACCCCCACAGGAAGGGCTGGGGCGGCCGCAGGGCTCTGGGGTGTCTGCTCACGTTCCCACCTCCCACACGCGCCCCCAGGTCTCAACACTTGCTACTCTCGACAAGGAAGGCCCTTGCCTAGGTCCATTCCCCAAATCCACCGGAAAACTGACAGCCTCACAGGGATGCAACGGACATCTGGGCAAGCTGGTCATACAATCAGTGTCACAGGGTAGTGCATGAGGTGGACACACAGAGCACAGGAGGGCATGACTCACAGATGCAGCACTGTCAAGTCTTTGGAGAAACTTGCATGAACACCATCAGTTAATTTGCTTTGTTACTTTTGTGGGGGGGTTTGATTTTTATTTCCATGGTGCATCCAAAGACAAGTTGTCCAGCAGTTTGCTCAGAACCCCTCGGTTTTCAACTCCTAGGATATGTTAAAGAAGAAAGCACTATTTTAATGTTTGTTTTTTTTAAAAAAAATAATTAAAATAATTTGCATAGCTAAACTGTTGATCTAAGGCTTCTATGAATGGTGTGGTTATGTTTGACAGACAATGTCCATTAAACAGAGAAAGACACTAGGAAAGCCCCGTAACATTTTTTATTATGTTTCCGTAACACACGCGTGCACACACACCCCTCTCTCGCTCAGGAAGGGAGGTCCCCATCTTCCAGCACCCCTTTGGTGGAGGATGTCAGGACATCCTGCCCTTCCCTACACCTAGTTGGTCCCAGCAAACAGCAGTGACTGCAGCTTCCACGGCCTAGGGGTCCCCTACAGGTTACCACCAGCTCCAGGGACATCCAACGCAGGCGAGCACAGCTCCTGCATGGTGACACCCAGATGTGACACGGAGGTTCCTGGATTTCAAGTGTCCGTCCTAGTGCGCTCACACACGCACTCACGTGCCCCAGGTCCAGCTGCACCTGGGTATCCCAGCCTCTCCCCAGGAGCCCTGGCCCTGAGGAGCAGTCAGGGTGCTCACTGGCAGGGTCAGGACCAGGCTCTGCACTTGTGGGGCTGCTCCCTGCGTGAGGAAAGGCACTTCCCCAGCAAGAGCTCTGTTTTCCCAGCTCCACACACGTCACAGCTCTCCTTCTTCTCACTGGGAATGAGCACAGGAGGTTTCCACATGTGCTCTTCCACCTGCCCCATGACAAGAGGATTCCATCCTCCCTCCAGCTGCTCAGCACCCAGAGCAGCTCCTGCTCTGGCAGAATGCCCTGATAGGACACACCCAATCGGTGCCACCCGGGTCAGTCACAGGCCACCTCCACAGTTGGCCTTGCTCCTAGGCTAGGCTTTGGTCAACCATCTGCTTCTGTCCACACAGACAACCCAACAAGCAACCACTGCATGATGGAGGCCAGCTTTTTATTTTTTTAATATGGAAATTAATTTAAAAGTAGAAAGAAAGACTCCCCCAGACAATAAATATTATGCCTTCATGAAATAAATTAATGTAGAGATTCTGTGCAGGGGAAAGTCCCTCCAGTCACAGATTCAACAGCAACTGGCACTGGTCCAGTGTACCCTCCCAACCTTCTCGACTGCCTGGTGCTGTTCAGAAGCATGTGAGCCCACTCACGCCTAGATCTGGTGGGCCACAGCAGGGTGAGACGTGGCCTTCACACAGCCTGGCAGGAGACAGGGAAGTCACCAGGATTCCCCTCTGATGGCCACCAAGACATTGCTCCACTCATCTGCCCTGGCACACAGAGGTGGCATCAGACCCACAGGGCCAACCTACCTTGGATGAGACCCTCCAGAAGGGCCTGGGGGAGTCTCCCACCAGAGCCCTGGCACAGGAGACTGCCTGGAGCCCTCACACTAGTCTCATGTGTATTTGAAGAGGGTGACAAATTGTGGGGTATTTTCTTTTTTTATCTTTTTTTTTTCTTTCTTCTTTTTTTTTGACATCAATCCCCTCCCTCCCTGCCCCAACATATACAATGTAGAAGCCTCCCCACTCCCTCCCCATTAAAAACACTTTGTCCCCAACCTCTGGTGGAGTCACCCCTGGCCCACCCCTCTCGCAGTGAGAGAAGTTCACAGATAAGGCAGTTCATGTGAGAGGGAGCTCGGCCCTGCCAGCGGTCAAGCCCGCGCCTCCAGGCCTGAGAAGGGCAGTGACTCACAACACCAAGCCTCCACGGCCAGACAAGACAGAGAACAGAGACAGACAGACAGACAGACAGAGCGTGGGGGGAGGCACTCTTACAGTTTGCATTGCTGCTTCCCTCCTCCCCTGGCTCTTGCTCCCCCGGCTCTCACAGGTCCACTCTATCCCTCTCCCATCTCCCAGCCCCTAATACAATTCTTATCCTTGACAGCTAAAAAACAACAAAACAAAACAAAAAGAACAAAACCACCCCCACGCCACACCCTTTGCATCCTTCTCCACCCACTGCCGTGGCCCAGAGGGAAAATCCTGACTCCCAAAAAGGTCCTGAAACTTTTGCCTCCTGGCGGAGCTGAGACCGAACAGGAGCTGGGCCTTTTTATTTCCCTGTGATCTCTATGACATCGTCGTCTTTGTCCTCGTCATTAGAGCTGCATCCCACCTCTGGGACCTCCTGGGGTTCAAACTGAGGCACCTGGGACCGAAGGAGACCCCCAGCCGGGTAGCCCGAGTGAGGGGACATGTAGCCAGGGTAGGCAGATGCCATGCTCCTGGGAAGGCTGCTAGGCAAGACGGGGGCTGGGAAAGGAGCGAACATCCTGGGCTCGGGCAGGAGTGACTGCGTGAAGGGAAGCGAGTAATTGGGCAGCACCCCTGTCAGAGAAGGGTTTAGCATGAATGAGGGGACGCTGGCGGTGGCTGAGGTAGCAGCAGAAGAGCTGGCGGTGCCGGCTGTCAGCAGAGGGTCAGTAGTCACAGGGAACACCAGATGAGGGTCTGGGAGTAAATTGGGCAGCTGGTAATAAGAGGAGCCAGTGCCCATGTACAAGGAGTTTCCTGGCTGGGAGGCAAATGGATGGGTTAGGTTGTGGTTTAAAGAGACAGGAGGCATGGTGAACCCACCAGAGACGGGGTACCCGTGTTCGTACGGCTGCACGGACGACGGCAACTGGCGCTTCTTCTGCTGCCTCCGGGATTGCTCCTCCGGAGCCGACGGCGACGTTGACTTGCGCTTGTTGCCCCGTAAGTCCAACACCGGGTGGGCATCGCTGTGCTGGCTGGTGGCTGGCAGGGCCGAGGACACGGAGGGAGCCATGCAGTGAACCCCCACGCGCTGCTCGGCTCCTCGGGCGGCGACGCCGGGCGCGTTGTCCGTGCGGGCGGCGTGGCCCTGCGCCGCGTTGGTGCTGGGAGAGCTGTGGCGGGACTCGCGCGCGGCCGCCGCCTCCGCGTACTGCTGCAGCTCGCTGATGATCTCGGGGCTGTCGGGGGAGATGGGCCGAGTGAGCTCCTCGGCGCTGGGGAGCTGCGGGGATGAGGCACTGTGTCTGCCATTGCTCGTGGACTCCAGGGGAGAGCTCTGGGAGCCTGCAAACAAGGAGACGGGGCAGGTGAGAAAGACGGCCTCAGAGAAAAACCTGCAGGCCAAGAGGCAACAGCGGGAAGGAAGGCGGGAATATCTCGGGGAGATGGAGGCGTCAGCTCTAAACATAGACATGATGGAATACACCAGGGAATACTGCCCCACACACTCCAGTAGGAAAGCACATGTGTGCCCACACAGCACCCACAGGGCCCTACCTGAGGCAGCTGTCCGACGGTCTTCATTGCCCTTAGGCTTCCCAGTGGTCCGTATGGCAAAAATCCGACCGTCGCTGGTCCGGATGTACGTCCCTGGAACAGAGGTAGGACAACTTTATTCAACAACTTCATTACAACTCCAGTCTCAGCTCAGGACCTGGATCTGTGAGCCTGCAAGGCTCCTCGGGCACGAATAAGACAGCAGTGTTGCAGAGGCCCAGCCCCAATCATGTAGGGAGATCGGTGCAGGGCTTCTACCCCCTTCCTAACCCTTCACTTTCACCCTTTCAGCGTTCCTGGACTGGAGCGCACCCCCTCCCAGTGTGCTGCCAGTGGGAAATGTGGAACTTCATATTTGGAACAGTTTGCTCTGGGAGAACCAGGGAGTGTTTGGCTGCCTTGGGACTAGCAGTGAGTGTTGTGAGAAGGAAAAACTGAGCCACAAAGTTCAACAGCTCCTCTCAGGGACAGGAGCAGCCACAGCTGCAATAGCCCTGCAGCATCAGCACACCCAGAGCACAGGCAGCAGCAGAGTCACTGCAAACTTTAGACCTCCTCCCCTTCTTGTTTCTTTTTTTCTCAAGGGGTTGATTCATGCCTTTACATCCTTTTCTCTCCTAATCAGCACTGGCTAGGACCCTATCCACAAGTCTTAGCAGGGCAGAATTACCTTTTGTCCCTCGGATGATGTGGATGCTCTCGCCAGCACTGATTCTTGCCTGTACATCAGTGGACGTGTTTGTACCCGGAATCACAATATCTGGCAGTGGGGAAAGAAACAGAACAGTGCTTGTTAAACTACACACCAGCCACAGCCAGGAGAGGGCAGGAGCACCACCAACCCCTTTTTTTGCAGTGCAGTTGTCTCTCCTATATGCTGTGCTATAAGCAAGCCCTGGGTTTATTTCTACACAGCACAGGAAGGCCGCAGAGGCTCCAAGGAAGCAAAAGCCATGCTGTCCTGGCACAGCACCTCCAGGACCACCAGTGACAGTATGGCAGGTCCTATTAGGGAAAGTTCACTCTCAACAATCCACCAGGTCCATGGCTCTTGCACACCTGCAGGGAAAGTCCTCCAGGCACAGGGGAACCACTCAAATGCAGAGACAGTAGCTTTGGCTCTGATGCCCGTCTGCCCACAGCCCACATGGGCATCAACAACTCATCCTGATCCTCAGTTCACCATGGGCATCCTCAATTTAACCACAGGCATCACAACCCAACACACTGTGAGCAGCAGCAACTCACCCGTGGTGGTAACAATCTTCTGCACAAAGACACCAGCTCGCTGTAGATAGTTGATGGGAAAGTTGACAGCAGGGTTGGAACTTGAGGTTGATCCTGCACCGCCCATGGGGACATGCCGGGGCATCATTGGAATGGGGGTGGACTGAACTGGGCGGACGCTTGCCACCGGTTTGTCCTCACCCTTGAGGGCTGGTCGCCTAGTGAGAGAGGAGGGAGGAGAGTGCAGCGCCCATCCCACAGCAATAAGCATCCTCTGCCTGCTCATTTCATGTCTACAGCATGGGGAGAAGGGGCAGGTGCTCACCAGTTCCTCTGGCTAAAGGCAGGGATGCTTGTCAGACTCTGGTCACTGGCTGGGTAATACTGTGCGTAGGACGGCCGGGTGTAGGGGACGGATGCTCGCTTTTCCTCCTCATAGCTCTTCTTGGCTGCTTTCTTCTCTGCCTTGGTCAGCTTGTGCTCCTTCCGGTCGATCAGCAGTGACTCATGCTGAAAAGGCTCCTGCAACCCCACAGCACCAAGGTTCTGGCACCCACAGACCACAAGAGGGAACCAGCACACCCCGAATGGCAGCCACCCACTCCCTGTGGCAGCCTGTCTCCTTCCCAGGCTGGCAGAGCTGGCCATGGCAAAGCACGTGTGGGGGGCAACACTGTGGGTGTGACCAAGGCTCATCTTGAAGAGTGACAGTCAGCTAATGCCACCTGCCGAGCCAAGGCAAAACCCAGGAGCTTTGGCCAGGCCAAGAGCATAAGCACTGAACCCGCCATGTCATGCAGCCCCCAGAGCCCCACAGCACCTGGCACAGGCCCACTCTGCAGCATCATCCCATCAGTGATACTCCTGACAGCACAGGCCAGTGCTGCCTGTCTCAACTTTGGTTTAAAGTCACCCCAGGAAAAGAGTTGGCAGCAAGTTCGGATATTCCACCACCACCTTCACACCCAGCACCAAGCCGAAGAAAGGGGTGCCTGACAACCCTCCCCCAAACCTGTACAGGGTAGAGGTGTTTCTAAATGAGTGGAAGATATCTCAGGGAAGGGCAAGGATCTTTGGGTCATCTCCAAAGATTTTTCTGCCTATTCTCACCAGCACCCAGGTGCATCCTTCTTGCCACCATGGCCCCATCACACTGCCAGACTCCTCCAGGCCCACTCCCGCCTGTGCAGTGCAGTGCCAGCAAGGAAGCAAGCTGGTCTTACCTTGGTGATGAGGTGAGGATACTTGAGACAGGCTAATTGTAGAACAGATTCCTTCATCTTGCTCGGATTGAGGGAGAGCTGAGCAGGGTCAGATTCTTCTTCCACAAAATGCAGCAGATTCTCCACCTCACGCCGAGTGAAGTTCAGCACTGGGTTCAGATCATCCACCACCCGATCTGGAAAAGAGAGAGAATGGAGTGAGCAGAGAAGGGAAGAGATCAGTACTGCTTGCCTGCTGCCCTTCCTACACTTCTGTCCTAACACAGCTCCCTCCTTGCAATCTACACAATCCTCAGAAGTATTCTGTAAATGTCAGGGCAAGGAGAAAAATCATCATGTTCAGAGCTGAGACTGTTTGACCAAGTCAGGCTGAAAAGTGCCTGTGCTCCAGACTGCTCAGCAAAGCTGTGTAGGTCACCAAGCTCCTGGCAAACAGGAACACAAAACTGATTATGGATAGCATCCCACCTCACATTACAAGGCTGTAAACATACATATCCTGGGACAGAACTGCAGCCACATCAGCACGTGTTCTCCCACCAAAAAGGCTCAAATTAATAACTATATACTAAAGTGGAAAGCTCGGAAAAGCAGCCACATTCCCTCCCTCACAAGAGCCTGAATGTTTTCCTTGAACATTCCCTCCTGCACACAGGTCAAATGGGAGCACATGAAGAAAATACCTCTAGCCAGGACTCTCCTGGGAGCCAGGCCAGCTGCCAGGGGACTCCACCTCGAGTGCACAACAGCAAACTGAGCTGATCATGCTGGACTGCTGCCTCTGGAGTTGGGTTTTGAGCAAAGAAGGACACAGAGCTCTCTTTGGGTCACCACAACCCTCAGCTGCACATTCTATATGAGCAGCTCAACAACTGGCACAAACCACCAAGAAAGATACTTTTGGTACAAAGGTAGGTCAGAACCACAATGAATTAATTATTCTTGGCACCTAAGCAAGCACTATCAGTCAAAGGTATCAATACATGTTTTAATTTAGCTATTTTCCCTTTCCTACTACAGGAAAAATGGAGATACAGACCTATTTATGGAGTAACACCCAGTTTAAGATGAGCAACACCCAGGCAGAGGGGAAAACAGGACGAGCACCCCTCGAGTCTCCAGTCTGTATCAGCAGCCAGAAGAGGAGCAGAGAAAGTAAATGGCACAGCAATGGATTGGGACCACAGCCTTGCTGCAGGATGCTGGCTCTACCACCATGAATTTCTTACAGGATCCCATGTCACTGCCAACTCAAACATCAACCTTAGCCCTGGGACACTGCCTGTCACCTCTTTGTCTGGTTTTCAACCTTAAAAAAGAAGTTACAAACCCCACAGAAACAGGACTTAGAAGAGCTAAGAGGACTGAAAGCTGAGAGGGGAACATTGTGTTCATCCACACTTACCTGACATGCCCTGCTTGGAGATCTGACGGTCATAGATCTTCTTCTCCAGGGTGTAATCAGAAACGAGTCTGTAGATGTGGCACGGCTTCTTCTGCCCGTAGCGGTACACCCGGCACACGGCCTGGGCGTCGTGGCACGGGTTCCAGGAAGCATCAAACACCACAACTCTGTTTGCTCCAATGAGGTTGACACCCAAACACCCAGCACTGGAAAATTAAGGCAAATTTCAAACTGCTGCCTTGGCCAATTTCCAAAACTTCTAGGGAGGGACAACCATCACAGCCAAGAGTCCATAAAGAGTCCATGGAAAATTTCCTCCAGTCAAACTTTAAAACAAAGTTTGGTTTTCGAGACTGTCAAGCTTGAGGCCTACGGTTGCAGAGGCCTAAGGCTGAAATCCTACATCCCTAGGGAATTCAGAAGCAGATGGCACTATCCTACCATGGAGAGCATATTACAAAGGAAGTTAAGAACTGAAAACCCACATGCATCCAGAACACCAGTACGAGTCCTCCCACGGGCCCTTCTGCTCCAGCCAACTCACCGTGTGGACAAAAGGAAGAGCCAAACAGAGGTGTTGCTGGGATCATTAAACTGGTTAATCAGCCTTTCTCTTTCCGAGGCAGAGGTGCTGCCATCCAGTCCTGAGAAGGAAATTAAAGATGCATTTAAAAGCTCTGCATGTCTGGGGGATTTCTATCAGAACAAACCTCACTTTCCACACACTGATCTTTGGAACTGGTTCCAAACCAGTTCTGGGTCTTCTCAAGTCATGTACTCCAGGATCTCAGCTGGACCACTCTGTACCTGTAATATGCCCAGCCGAGCAGGTGCAATGCAGCCAGCCAGGTTGGGACTTGTTCAATTGAAAGATCAAGTAAAACATTACTCAAGCTTGTCAATGCCAGGCCTGGGAGCGCTACAACACATTTAGCCCATTAAGGCTCTGCTTTAGGCAAGATGGATAGCAACAGGAACAAAGGCCTTGTGCATGCAGGAAGCTCCAGGAACCAAGAGAAAGCAAAATTGCAAAGCCTTTGGCAAACCCCTAGAAACCAGACCTGAGCACAGAGAGTGCTGGTGTAAAGGAGTGCAGGGGGGTGTCAGGTCTCTGTTCCTGGGCAGCAGCTTGCTTCTGGCAGCTCTGCAAAAACCAGGAACGCCATATCCCCCACTCTCCTCAGTCCTGGCCTGTAAAGTAGCCACAGAAAGCAACAACCCACACCAGGAAAAGATTTAAAGCTGGGGAAGAATGGAGAGGAATTCACAGACTTGAGCAAGTGAAAACATTCCACAGTGATTCTGGTTTTGGAAGCAAGATCTAGCAAATAGCCAATAGGAAGCAAAAAGTATCTTTTGCAACTTTAAAAAAGCAGTAGTGTGGAAGCGAGGTGTCAAAGATGCCTAACATCTAAGTAAGATATCAAAAGAGGATTTGGAAGTTACTGGCTAGTTGCTATCCAGCTGACATTGTCTTCCAAAACAACTAAAGTGAGAACAGTCTGGAAGAGGTTCATCAGAATAATGCTTCAGCAGAGCATTTTCACACCCAAAGACAACTAAAAGAAGATGGTGGGAGACTTTCAGGAATTAGTCCTTCACAGGAACAAACAGTGTCACAACAAAAGAGAGGAGGACTGGCTGCACTCACTGTAGTAGTTGATGTTTCGGACCCAGTTATGAACTCCTCCATCTGAGCCTGGAGGACTTGGCATCGGCCTCTTTGCCAAAAACTCTTCAATGACAGATAAGGTGGACAAGCTCTGGCTGCAAAAGCAAGATCTCTGTTCAGGAAAAAGCCCCTCAGCAGCAAAAGCGGAGTATCAGAACCCTTCCCCAACCATGACAGTGCTGATGGTTGCCAAACCCTGCTTGTGCAGCACACCGTGCCTCACTAGTAAATGTGACAGTGGCAGAAGTATAAAATCCACGGATGAAAATCAACGGTAGTACAACAAAGGAGAAAAGGGGAGCTGCCACACCATGCACCCTGTGTAACAACCTCATAGTACCAGGGGGGATCCAACTACTCCAGTATTTAACGACTGTAGGATCAGTGGTTGATACTCTGCTTACCTGAAGACCAAGATCTTGTCTCCAAGCTTCACACTTTCCTCAATTAGGTGGAAAAGTAACACCATCTTGGGTGAGTTCTCCAGGACTCCCGTCTGGTAATCACACAAGATGTCTTTGGCCTACCGAGAAACGGGAGACTATTACAGGTGGAGTTGCTCATTCCCTGTTTAGTTCAACAACCCTGTCTCAAGGCGAGAGAAATAAATCATGGCAATGAGGTTATTTACACCCAGTTATTTGAAGTGACAATGTTGCTCCCATCTACTGCTGCTACCTCCCATTCTGGAAGCTCCAAATGACAAACTTCTTTGATGAGTGTCCTCTTAACCTCCCATGACTTATCTCAAGAGCTTTCCTCCGTCCTTCTAGATTTACCACCATCTTATTTAGACAAAACTTCACCCTAACACCTTTATTTAGAATAGCAAAGTCCACGGTCTTTTTGGTCAGATGAGAATAACAGCATGAGAGTGCTGCCTGCACTTCTACCTCATGAGAGTCACAAGCCCCTCCTAGCACCACGCAGATCTGCTTATCAAGATGCTCTGTGGTAAAGAGAACATAAGAGAAACCCGCAACTCAAACAGAAGATTCTTCTCTTTGCTCTGCTTCAGAAAACTGTCCAGCCTTTCAGACTCTCCAAATCAAGAGTTTTCCAGCAGTGACACTCACCCACTCGTAAGTTACGACCTGATTTGCTCTCTCCTGAAAAGGGTTGAAGCCAACACTCTGGAGGAACTTGCTATTAGTAGCTTCTCCAACTGGTGATGCCAAAGCATTACTCTCTGTTTTGACTTTAATTCCCTGAGGCTGGCAGCGGGAATTAGTGCTTGCTGTGCCAAGGTCATCCACATCCAAATCCTGCTCATTTGCCAGATTCTCCTTTTGCAGAGCTTCATACAACACATCTGGATGGTTCCAGATCTGAAGGTATAAAGGAAAAAAGTGGTTAGACCTCCATTGGTCTGCTGCTTGCCAATGATTGTGACTGAAAGCCCCCACAGCTATTCAAAGGAAAGAATTAATATTACTTCTGGCTCTCATATCTTTAAAATTGCCCGATTCTTTCCTTGAGAACAAATGAGAAGGTCACTGTGCACCCCACACAGCACAAAGGCACAGTTTGTACTGCAGAAGGTAAGGTTATGCAGTTTAAGATATCAGCCCAGACTGTTTCAGCTGATGGCAGCAGGTTTCTTGCACAGTTTGAAAGAGACATTCAACATCCCTGCAACCCAGTTCTGGAAGCAAAGATAACAATACTGTTGAACCACTGCAGAGCACTCTGGGGAGAGATGATGTCCCTGGCCAACCACACTTTCACCTCCTCTTTTGACTTATATTCCCCTTTGCACAACATATTAGAACATTTCTTTGCATCTTCTGCTAAAACCTACCTTACAACAGACACAGAAAGCTTTGAGTGGGTTCAGTCCCAGCCAGCCACTGTTGCCTGCATCTCGGAACCGGTTCATGAACTCCGTGTAAAGGGCCCGCTGGATCTTGGACAGACGTACCAGAATGACATGTTCTTCCTTAGATGGGAGCTGAACCTTCAGCACGTTGTGGCCTCGCCTGTGGAGGAAATAAAGAGAGTGAGATAAATACAGGGAAGGGAATTTCCCAATATGATCTCCCTGTGGCTGCCTGTAGGGTAAGATTTTGAGTTCTTGCCCGCCTGGCTGCAGAGAGAAGGACCTCTAAATTGCATGTTTCTCTAATGCATGACACTTCTGAGATACTCTCCCTGCAGCCAAATACCAATTGTAAACACAATTACAAAGACCTCAAACATTACAATCTTCCAGCACAGCTCACAGAGTTAAGAGGGTGATGAAAGTCCTGTTTTCCACGGTAGCTGAAAAAGAGAAATAAGGCGTAAAGTCTATTTTCAGCTCTGCCAATGATTAAGACACTCCAGACCAGCATCTTAGAATCCTCATCTGAGAAAAAAATGCTGCTTTGTTTCCAGAGTGGTGGAGTCACTGTCACTTTTTCTTAACACTTTCATGAAACACTTTCAGATCCTTGGATAAGGATATCACAAAGCGCACGCCCAAATTGGCTATTAGACCATCAAAATAAACCTGAGGTCACTCTGGGGCAGTTAGAAGTGTAGTGCTCGATCATCAGAGTCTGTGGTACCAAAGCAAACCAACTTCAGTGTGGCCAGCAGGGCCAGGGCAGTGACCTTCTCCTGTACTCAGCACTGGTTAGGCCCCACCCTGAATCCTGGGTTCAGTTTTGGGCCCCTCACTACAAGACAGTGAGGTGCTGGAGCGTGTCCAGATTCAGGCAATGGAGCTCAGGAAGGGTCTGGAGCACAAGTCTGATGAGGAACAGCTGAGGAGGCTCAGCCTGGAGAAAAGGAGGCTTTGGGGGGACCTCTCTCTCTCTCTACAACTACCTAGAAGTGGGTTATACCCAGGGGACAATCTCTTCTCCCCTGGGTAAGGTAACAGTGACAGGACAAGAGAAAATGGCCTCAAATTGTGCAGGGGCGGTTTAGATTGGATATCAGAAAAAACGTCTTTATGGAAAGGGTAGTCAGACATTGGAACAGATAGTTCAGGGAAGTGGAGGAGTCATCAGCCCTGGAGAGATTTAAAAGACTCCCAGATGTGACACTTGGGGACAAAGTTTAGTGGTGGCTGTGCTGGGTTAACGGTTGGAATTGATGATTTTACAGGTCTTTTCCAACCTAAACAATTCCATGATTCTATAAGGCAGCAAGATCTAGTTGTACTACACAAACTCAGCAAGCAAGCCAGGTGACTCGGCATGAAGGAGCTGTTTGCACGGACTACACCCCTGAGAACTCCCCGCGGACTCACCGCTGCACGAAGCCCTCCAGCAGGCTGTGCAGGACGTGGCTGCGGTACCGCATCAGCCGCACGTCCTGGGGGGTGCTGTCAATGCACTGCCCGTTCAGGATGGGCCGCTCAAACATGTTACTGAACTCCTGCCGCGAGCCCAGGAAGTCGGGCCGGACAAAGTCCACCATGCACCAGTACTCGATGAGGTTGTTCTGCAGCGGGTACCCAGTCAGCACCACCCGCCGGCGCGAGCGGATGTTCTTGAGCGCCTGGGAAGTGCTGGCATGGCAGTTCTTTATCCGGTGTCCTTCGTCACAAATAACCACATCTGGGCCGGGGCGAGACAAAGCCTTCTCAATCCCTGAGGACAAGGAATATTAAGTGTTAGTTAGAGATGGATAATACAAAGTTCTGGTTTTATAAGGTCACCAGCTTCACAGAAGAGGGGTAGTTCTGAAAGACAAAAAAGCAGTATCCATGGGTGCAGAGAACAAGGCTGATGCAGGAACGAACATACGACTAGACAGTAGTCCTGATTTAGCAAAATGTGGTAATAAGGAAACACAACTGTCCCCTGATTTCTGCTCAATGACCTGCATTGCATCAAGTTGGGTGTCTTGTGGCAAATCAGAGTGGCAAATCTCACACTGACAAATGCCAGAGCTCAGTGTACTGAATTCCACACTTGCAGCTCTTTCAAGAAATTAAAGACTCAGACAAAGCTCAACAACCTTCTGCTTCCAAAGACACAGTTCTGCCCAGCATATCAGTGATGCTAAAAGCAAGTTATAGTTTGTTTCCCTGTGCTGCCACAGCTGACAGCCAGCTGGACAGCAGGGTCACACTCTTCCTCTTGAGGGCTGACTTCCCACCTTTCAGAAGCTCCTGCTGCCGGTCTTCCTCATCCAAGTCAATAATGACAGGGCCAGTTTGTTTCTTTGTTCTCTTCTTCCTGCCAGTGGCAAAGGACTTCTTCAGTGAGAGGAGACGGTACATCTCATATCCCATCAGCAGCACACCACCTTCTGTCACCCAGTCATTCACCACCTTTGCACGTGCAGCTGTCGTCCTGCAAAACAACCAAATAAACTGTAAGCTTTACTCCAATTTCAGGTTGAATCACGAGACTGGAGTCTGCTGAGAAAAAAGAACCATTCAATTAATTAAAGCACTTTTCTCACTCTCCAAACCAGATGGAGGGATACAACGAAATTTCTTTAGGAAACAAACTGATACAGAGGGGAAGAAAAGCCTTTTATGTGCCACGGATAGCAGTATTGAGAATGACAAATCCTTACAGGAAGTGAGGTATAGAAGTTTGTCACACACAAAAGCATATCAAACTCAAGAGTTCCCCTTTTACAGAGCTGTTGAGTTGGCCTCTGAAAAAACCCTCTTCAGAATGAGCTGTCAATGCACTTGGCTGTAATCTTTGGTTGTTTATCCCCTGTTGTCTCCTCCAATGCTCCTGTTCCCCAGGCTTCCTTCCCTTCCAGCCTGCGCAGAATTGGTTCAGATCAAGACACTGTCTTTGCTTGGTCCACCACAGTACATCAGATCCTGCCCAACTGTAAACACATGGCTGGAGTAACACCAGCAGATTCGCACATACCCCACCCAGAAGGTGAAGACCTCAACAGGCACGTGTAAGAATACAGCCAATGAACTGAGAATTCCCCAGGACCACTGCATTGCCCTGATCCATGCAAGGAAAATGACCCAGAAAGAAGCAGAGGTCCCTGGGCCAAGAGCTCAGAAAAGCTTTTACTGTCACCTACTTGTGTTCATCATTCAGGATGTGAACTTTGAAGGTGCGGGGCTGGACCTCTTTGGAGTTATAATCAGCAGGAAGGCTTTCGCGTGCTGGGAGCCACATGTTGAACTCTGCTAGCCAGTTTTGGAGTGTATTCACCTGAAAAAGTTAGCCATTAGGATTAAAGGATTAAAAACCCAATTGAGTCACTCGGAATTTTTAAGAGCAAAAATGAGATTAGGGAATGACACTCAGCGTGCTCAGATGGAAGCAGCAGCTCACAGCATGCAAATTGAGGAACACAGGGAATGACAGAGGGGGAAGAGCAGCAAGGATGTGATAAAACTTGATGTGTGATGGGACACTAATCAACCTTCTCTATGCAAAGAAAGAAGTTTTGCAAGGAAGCCCCTCAGCCAGCCCTTCATGTGGCTACTTACAGGTACAATGGCAAGAACAGTCTTTGCCTCCGTGTGCCGAAAAAGTACGTCCAAGAAAGAGATGACCTGTATGGTCTTGCCCAGGCCCATGCTATGTGCTAAAATACACCCAAACCCACTGCTGGTTTTAAATCTCTCCAAGGACTCGACCAAGTTGTCATATAGGAATCGGATCCCACCAATCTAGGCAGAAAAGTAGAAAAGGTGTTAGAATGGTGGGAGCAAAAAAAACCCAAGATGGGTATGCATCTACAGAGTGGCAAGTACATGAGGACCACGAAAATAAAAAGGAGATGTTTCAAGTTCACTAAAGTACTCTAACCTAGGGAAGGCTCAGAAACTCAGTATTTTTAGATACTCACGGAATTTCTTGAAAATATATCAATAAATCAAAATTAGTTTGTAGCCTGAATTGAGGTTGATTCGTTTACTTATAAACATAATTTTATTTTTTAAAAGTTCATCTAAACATACAAAGGTCTGATAATAACAATAGTCAAAGTTATACAGAGCCTTGGCCTTCCTCTAATTCAGCCTTATCATTTGCCTGTCCACAACAGCTGCCACCACCACAACCAGACTGGTCACAGGGCTCACCAAAGAAGTTCTGCTGAGATTCCCAGGCAGGCTTGCCTGAATTAATTGCATTTTCAAGGCCAACAAAGCCTACCTGATGAGGTTTTACTGCATGTGCAAGCTGGGGAGCCAGGAAAATGTCCTCCTCATTTGGTGGATGATTGATGTTGACAATGACTTGTCCCAGAGCATCTGACTGATTTAAGGCATCATTCACATGAGAGCCACTGCTCTCTTCACTGCCATCCTCCTCCCCTTCATTGCCAGAGTCACTGCTGTCCACAATTTGGAGGGCATCATCCTCTCCTGAGCTCAGCTCAATCACTTCTGTAAAGTAACCAAAACAGGAGAGAATAAGGACAAAATTAACTTGATGTCAGGTGAATGGAAAAAAACCATCAGGAAATAAGGCTACCCCCAGCTTTTGCAATTCCACACTGGCCTAATGACCTATCCTGAACAAGTAGGCATGATACAGGCACACATCAGGCTCCTCACACCACCATACGAAAGCATCAGCTCCCCTGGCTTCCACATGCTTCAGGGAACATCAGCTTGGGCTGATCCAAAGAGAACATGAGACAGTTTCTGAGTGTTTTACACTGTCTTCCATATGTTCTCTTAATTCCCAAACCTGGACATGAATTTTATCTACTGATGCAATGCCTAAGGATCACCAAGGAGTCAGGTTAGATCCATTTGGGACAACGGACACAAAACCCACTTTCAGCTGCAGATCTGAATACTTAGATGCTCCTTTCACACACAGCAAATGATGCCACATCTCCTGTAAGCATCCTTCAGCAATGCAGTGAGCAAAGTTAAGGGCATTTGTAAAGCAGAAATAAACACAAGTTCACAAGAGGGACTGACAGACCATCTAAAAAATGTCATTTTAGGACTCACAGGCTAGAACTGCCCATATAACTGGAAACCAATAGGCCTACAAAAATCTGAAGTGATTCACCACTGGAGCATCTAAGCAGATGAAAACAGACTTGTGGCTGAATAAACAGCATATTGTGAGGAGAGCAGGCTGAGGCAATTGGTCACTCACCATCTTTAATGCTATTTTTTCCTTTAGTATCATCTTCACTGCCACTGCTGGTACTGTCGAGGCAGATCACTTCCTCAGCCAGGACCTGAGGGGGGAGCTGGGTTGCCTCTGCTGTTCTGAAAACGATGTCCTCTACAAACATAAATTACAAACAATAAGTAATTCATAATAATGGGGAAGGAGACAAAACTGTTCAGAAACCAGACAGTATTTCCTTCCACTTTAGCTCCAATAACTTAGTCCTGGAATTTTCCATAACAGACTCTCACTGTCTACAGTACTGCTATGACTCAGCTTCCTGGGTCACACTCTCCTCCTTTCTCAATATGCTGAAACAATAGCCTATTGCTGATGGCACCCTCTGTTTCATGCCCTGACTGGGGCACACTGACCATACAACATGCTAAAGCCCTTTGTTTCCCTTTTTTTTGGTCTCAGTAAAAGCTGTATTTCATCCAGCAGAGAAAGTACCAACTACTGAAGGGATGATAACTGCCTTTTGTTAGTAGGGATACTGTAATAATTACATCTCACACATCATAAACAACTTTTGGTGATCAAGAGCATTTGTTTGTAGGTTTTTAGTGCTGCCATGTGGGGAGAGAGGCTAATGGGGCCAAATAGCAGCACCGCACTGACACAGCAAGCAACAATGTTCTTCTGGAGCTGAACCTACTCTGCAACAGTTAAAATGCTTCAAACAGCTCTGATTCCTTCTCCCACGTGTAAAAGTGTTTTTAACACTTGCATATAACGAAGAATATGTATTTCCTCTAGAGGCAAGGCCAACTCAAGAACTCCTTACCCCTGACACAACATCCAGCTGCACTTCTCTCCCTTTACACCTTTTGAAGCTGTGCTATAAACTAAATCACCAAAATGATCCAGGTTGGGAACAAACGCAAGATGACATATTTGCCCAAAGACACGAGTGATGCTTAACCATTTATATTGCCTGCAACTCACTGCTTGCTGAAACATGCAAGAAAGGCCAAAGTTACACCACCAACATATGTGCACCCAGTCTATTGTTCCACTATCCCCAGTACCAGACACATGCACTACCAGACCATTCCCAGGACAAACAGGATCTGGCATTTCTGCCAAGCCTGTTGGTTTAAGCTCCCATACCAGCTGGAAAGACAGGAGAGCTCTGTTTCAGCATCCCCCTACACACACTTAATGTGTCAAAATATCTTCCAACAAACATTACCTGGCACCTTTCACCAAGCAGCCACTGTATCCTGATACAAAACAAGCTCAGAAGTGGAACTGCCCACACTGAGCCTACAAGTGGTTTGGAACTGCTGTTCCACAAGTTTACTCTTGAAAGTCCAAGGACAGCACAGAATCACAGAATGTTTGGGGTAGGAAAGACCCTTCAATGGTCATCAAGCCCAAACCCTCTGCACTGTGCAGGGACATCTTTGACTACATCTGGGTGCTCAAAGCCCAATCCATCCTGATCTTGAATGTTTCCAGGGGTGGGGCATTTACCATGTCTCTGCACAACTTGTGCCAGTGTTTCACCACCCTCATTGTAAAGCATTTCCTCCTGGTATCTAGCCTGAATCTACCTTCCTTTAGGTCAAAACCATTACCCCTTGTCCTATCACGGACAAGCACGGCACTACCTTCTTCCTTCAGCTTCTATCCTTAAAACTCTTGCTTTGGCTGGCATCTCCCAGCACTTACCAGGAAGAAACTCCAGGGGTACAGTTGGTATAGAGGCTGGATAATCCTTCCTCTGCTGCTCAAGCCGTTTCCTTCTCTCCAACTCTTCCTGCTGGGCTGCCTTTGTCACGGCTTCCAGTTGGTCCTCACGCAACAGCTTTCTGAGCACAGGAGCAAACATGGTTTGGTTACACTCAATGTCTCCCAAAAACATGAATGGCTGCACAGCTGCTGCAAAGATGACTGACAAGCTCCAGGTATTCCGTCAGCCACACAGAGTAGGAATATCATCCCCCAAAAGATACAGGCAAATTCTACAGCTATTTCGACACTGTGCTTCCCAACTACAGGTAACACTACTATCAGTCAAGGAAAAGACAAAAGTTTGACAGAAGCAAAGTAATGAAAGGAGGAAAAATATAAGTGGGTAAGCACATACTTAAACTAGCTTACCAGAGACTAGTTCTTCTACCTGAAGGGATGTTTTTTTATTGATATGCAGTTTATAATCACAAAATGCACAAAGTCGTGCAAATAAAATATACAGGAAGAAAATGCTTCAATTCCTCCACAAAAAGTCATCACCCTGATTCTCTTCCGACAGCATTTTCAGGAGCTAGGATCTCTAATGGTTTTAACAACTGTTTCAAGGCATCCTCTCAAAGCACCTTCCCTTTACAGGTAATTTTATTTACTTCCAGAAGTTGCTTTTCCCCTGCTTCAGTGTCACATGTCCAGTCCTGGAAATGAAGGTGCTTCTGCTACAGGAGAGGTGCAGTACAAGCAGTGGTAAAATCCAGCTCCCTCAAACTAGCCTTTAAAACCACCCAACCCCACACTTCAGAGATATCTCCCTCATCCTACTGAAGTCTCATTTTCCAAGGTCTATTCAATCCTTCTTCCTTCAGCTTTAAGAAAATCAGTCTGCACAAGCGTAAGTATGAACCAAAGACCACCAGCACAGGGCATGAGAGCCACTTGCTGCCACAGGAGTTCCTGCTCTATTAGTTTTCCTCCGAGCTTGTAAAACTCCCTTGAGCAAAATTTCCTAGTGATTTACCACCTCACAACCTGTCCCAGAATACGTGGTGAATTACACAATCAAACAATTACTGCTTTATAAAATCCAGGTGAAACTGACTTCCAGCATTTCAGTCACCAGTCGTAGCATCAGCATTCCTGCCAACAAGTACCCAGGACAGGACAGGAAAGGACTGTATTTTAGGCTGTTTGCAATAGGATTCACCTTGGCAAATATCTGAAACTGGTACTTTATGGTGGTACAGTTTTTCAGTTACATCTCTCAAAAGACAGCAGCAATTACACAATTTTTGCAATATATTCCATAACCAAATATTCACTCTTCTGAAATACCAAACAAGTCTGCACCCACATGCAGCACTCCAGTCTGAGATCACTCTACTCCCACTGGTGAAATCCTAAGGTTCTGGAAAAGAAAAACCATCTGGTTTGCCAGCAGTGGCACAATGTAGCTCAGAAGCAAAGTGCAGAGATGCTGTTTTCACCACCGTATGTGACCCAAGCTCTTTCTGTCCTGCTGCTGCTGCTTACCTTATGTTCCTCCGCATGTGAGACGGTTTCTGAGCCCTCTTCTTTTTGGTGTCCTCAGAGGCCAGGCTCTTGTGCTGGTTCTGCAAGAGTTGCTCTGCCCGCTCGCTCTGAGATGAGGTAGTTGAAGTCGAGCGCTGCCATTCTCCATCCTCCGCGTGCTCCGCATGGTCACCGCTGAACACGGCTTCCTGGGGTTGGTCTGCAAGGGGAAGAACATGACATGGGAACAGCTGTGCCAGGCTGGCAGCTGGCTTTTCCATGAGCATTCAGCAGGATTTGAGCCGAATGGGAACCGACAAGCCTTACTCTCACCCATTTGCAAGCATGTCACTCTGAGGGTCAAAACTGGGGTCCTTTCTGACAGTCAAAGAGAGTTTAGAAGTTTCACAGTGAAGGGTCTGTCCCCAGTGAAAGCCAAGACTAGCACCCTCAACATAGCCCAAAAGTGTCCTGACAAGAAAACAAGGTAAAATTATTTAGGTTCATGTGGAGCACTTGCTACCCCAAGAGTCTATTTTCCTATGGGGGCCTGATGTGCTCTGATTAAAACAAGGAACTTGAATCTCTTTGTTTCACATCATTCAGGTAGGGCAGAAATTTCCCTGCATGTGACACCTGTGTAACCATCTCCCAAGCCAACAGAACACGGCATGTAAAACGTTATCTGGTTCAAACACTGGGTCATGGCTCAGCAGGCAACTCAGTGGTTTTAGCACCAGGCTTCACTCTCATGGTTTAAATGGTAACTTCCAACAAGTTTTTTTTTCAAACAAAACATAAGCGCAATACCCTTTCTATGTTATAAATCACATGCACTCCTTTTTCTCTTAATTCTCCGACTTTTGGACTTCCATTTGTGCCTGATTCCACTCTTAAAGCACAATGTCAAATGACACCTTGTTCTGTGTGACACTTGGCTCTTCAACAGGCTGCCAGTGACCAAGATAATGCTTCCAGAGCAAAGAAAGGAAATGTTTCTGTTCAAAAGCTTCCCTTGAAGCAAACTGTTTCTGACAAGCGCTGTAATAGCTTCTTTGAAGCATCCTGTCCCCTCGTGTCAGGCAAAGACATACCCTGAACCTCATCTTGTAATCAGCTTTCTTGCTTACATTGTGTATCTGAGCTAATGACTGAACTGAAATGACACTTAGACAGAACCTTGAAGGAAAGAAGACATCAGTGCAGAAGAATGTGGCAGATGAAGTAATACAGAACCAACAAGCATCACATTGTGACTCTGAGCGATCTGGAGACAGAGAGCATTCCTTCTCAAAATGCTGGGAGCTTAAATGAAGGATGCCTCAGTACAGCACATTGCACCTGCAGCTGTCAGGCTGATATGCCCATTATATTAACCTTATTTCCAGTATCACATCTTAAAATTGAGATGACAAGAAGTAGATTCACACCTTGTTCAAAAGCACCAACTTTGCAAACCTCCTCTCTAGACATCCCACGAGACCCACCCCAGCATTTGCTCCAAGTCTATGTCAGAACACATTTAGGACTTCAGAGCTCAGCCCACCATGGACCGGTACCAGCAGAGCAGCTCCAACATTTCTGTGAGTACCTGTCTCTGCAAGCCCTACACATACTGGAAAACCAGGTATCCAGAGCTTATGGGATGAAACAGATCTCATGATGAACGCAAAGAAAGTTATGCATATGAAGATAAATGCAAAGGGGTTCACTGCTACAAGCACAACAGTTCTACCCCAGCCAAGGTCTTGGAGCCCTGTCCTCCCACCATGCCTCTTTAGACTTACAAGCTCAGATATCAAGCATCAGCTCACTTGCAGACAGAGAGCTGTGCTGGGAATAAACCCAGTTTCTCAGGCTTCCCAGACAACAACTCTGCTATTTGAGCTACAGACACATTTTAGTCACATTACCTGCAATTCTTCAGCACTGTTTCCTTCCCCCCACCCCTCTCGACTCCTGGTTATATAACTAGATCAAAAGATTGGATGAAATAGGGCAAAGGGAAGCAGGGAGGCTGCACACGTGATCACATGCTCCGGGATGAGTCATTAAACTGGAGACAAACACTGCCATGGTTACACTGCTGCCATCTCACCCTGGGCCCGGAGGACCTTGACAAGGCACCAGAGAGCACAAAGTCATGCTTGTTTGGAAGAGGAAGTGCTTCCCTCCCCACACTCCAGCAATTGCCCACGTCACCTCCTCCAGCAGCCACCCTGCCACCTGCATTGTGCCAGGCAAGGTGTCTTCAGGACAAGGGCGATAATAAAAAAAGCTAAAGGCTCAGAAGCCCAAATTATTGTCTCTTCTGTGTTTTCAGATATGTTGTGCAATCCCTAAGAAGACTCATTCCATTTCTGCATTTTACCTTTTCTTACCTCTTAATGATATGTAATGCAAGCTCTGGTGAAACCTACACACAGCTGGATCAGAAAGGGCTTTTAAAATATAATTCTCATCTGAACAGGAGCCCGAAACCCAAAATTTGATGATAAATTTGGTCCCGCACTGAGTACAAGCCCTCATCGACCACAGCCACGTCTGCTCAGGCTGGTGTTTGTCCTGCCAATACAAGTTCTGAGGTGAGGAACACAATCTGTGCCTCAGCCCACATTCCTGACACATATGCACCAAGAGAGCTCCTTCCACGCTAGTGACAGCTCCAAACATCTCACTGATTCAGCTGCAGTGGGATTCAGGGGACAGCCGGCTTCCTGAGGCTGCTCCCATCCTTGCCACCACCACGAATAAAGCTTTTCACAAAGTTTAACTAACAGGAGAAAATCACAAGTCTAACCTTGCAACAGCTCCCACCACACCTGTGGCATGAGCTGGCAGTTACAAGCAGGAATTGTTTTGCTGCTGCTTTGTATTAAACCCCTGATTATGTGCACAGCCTAAATCTAACCCAGATGAAAAGCAAGGCTCCTCGCTGCAGTCATGTGGCTGCTCTCCAGCACGGTGAGCTCCAAGCTGTGTAACTGGGACCCACACTGGGACAGAAACACATTAAGAAACAATAACTACACACACAAACACCTATTTTGTGTAAGAACAGGTCTGATCTTTGGGATGGAGGGAGTGTGGGAACAGCCTCGTTGAACAGGTCCCATCAGGTAATCAATGGAATAATCCTGCCCCAATTTTGCCAAACCTACATCTACAACAGAAACGCAATTACGGTTTTGTAACAGGAGCTCAACGCGCTACTCTGACATGGTTATACAAGTAGCTTTTTACACAACACAAAAATTCATCAGCCACGTTTGCATGTTCACAACTGTCTGATCATGCTGGAGCTGCTGTGCACTCTAGGAAGACCTGGGCAGTTACCCACACTGCCTCCTTGAGAAGAGCATTGCCACCAGCCTGGGGGTGACAACCCAGCACAGCCCTGCACAGCAGGATGAGCCACATCAGAAAAAGCAGGCCCAAGTCTGCCCAGCAGAAGACCACCATGGGTCAGATGTGGGTGTTGGCAAGGAGGTAAATCTATCCCATGGTTACCCACTGTGGGCACCAAGAATCACCCAGCTCACACCAGCTTCATTCCAAGTTTTGCACTGTCCTCACCAGGTCTACAAATAGGATCTCCCAAGGGAAGTGGTGGTAGCATCAATGCAGCTGCTCCTTCAGGTGGATTATAGCTCTCTGTCTAAGAAATCCCCAAACAGTTCCCAGTGATCCCTGGTTATGGACACCTGCACACACCCAGGCACTCTGTCCCGCAAGGTACCTTGAGTGCCAAGAGGGGCACGACTATCCTTTCTCATTCAGAGCTGTGAAATGTCCCTGCACTCTCAAAACCCAACAGACCTGGTTATAGCATGGCTCTGATTTGTGCTGCAGGCCAGAGGTTGCCAGTATTCTCTGCTCAATAAGCAGCAGCAACCACCACCCTCAGATATACATACAAACAGGGGGAGGTGTTTGGTTTCTCGACCAACACTTGCCTGTCACAGTATTACAGTTTAGTAGTCTCTGTAAGAGAGTCGTGACTGCTGTGTGTAACTCTGCTTCAGATGCTCCCTACGTGGTGTGACTGCCAGAGCTGTCCCTAAACACTGCACACAGCTGTGACTCATGATGTGTAACACAGCAAAAGATTTGTCCCGCAGTCAGGCACTTCCTATTGCAGTCAAGCTTATAAAACTCACCTCATCACCTCCTTCTCAGACTTCCCTTAAAACAGCACAGGATTCAGCCTGGAGAATATTCTCTAGCATCATCAATTCAGCAGTGAATTGCTCTCAACACAGCCTGCTCTGCAAAATGGCTCAGGTTGCTGCAAAGTGTCATGAAGCTGCAGGTTGTTCTGAGGTGTGAAATTTGTGTAACTAACACAGTCTTCTGACACCAAGGTAAGTGAAAAACAGTGTTATAGCTAATCTCCATGCTGCAAGGCAGACCTCAGTAAGTCCAAGTGTCTGTGCATCCACAGTTTGGCTCTAGCAACAGTCAGCACTCCTAGGAATATAGAAATTCCCATTTAGAAGATCTGAGGGTCTCCTACCTGAGGTTGCTGCGTAAGAAGATCCAAGAGACCCCTCAGTGGACAAACTACTGTGTAAGTCAGTAACTTCCTTGCCTGCTCAGTTACTAGCCAGCTAACAGGGCTAGCTAGACGTACACCTCCTCCTGAGAGAGCACATTCACTGCCAGGGTAACTTCAGTGATCCCATAGCACTGAAAACCAGACGCTTGTTTATTTCTAAAATCGTTTCACTATAGAAACTCAGGATACCAAATAGGACAATTTTGCTGAGTCTTTAGGCATTATTTCCTACCCTAAGGACAGGGATGTGCATGCATGGTGAGGAAGGTAGCTGCATGCAGAGCAGCGAGCAGTTAATTCTTACTTTGGGAACTTTCTTTTGTCCTGCACAAAGAACAAAGAGCAGTTAAATATTATTGCAGGCCTTCTGGGAACTTCTGTGCAGTTTGCGGGCAAAAGCCTGTCAGAGACTAGCTAATACTAGCTAGTGCTACTACAGCCGGTACTGAGCTGTCAAAGCAGGAATGGGAGGAGCACTGAGGGATGGCACAAGAAAGTCTAACTGCACAGCTCCAGCTGCAAACTCAGTGGCTGAGCTGCAAACACACTGAACTACAACTGTGACAAAGGCTGGTGGAGCGACTCTGCAAAGGCTCTGACAGCCTGGAAGATGCTCTCTGGGGTTATGTGATGTTTTCCCAGTGCGCTGGGTGCTGGAGTGGTGTGTAGGTGACGCCGGAGTGCAACTGCACCGGGCTCCTGAAGAACAGAGGCTCTCCAACTGCGGCACAGCAATCAACTCGGAGGCTGGCAACAGCCAGAGTGCTCTGGCTCATCCTGTACTCAGCTGTGCAATATAAATGAAATATTCTCAAAATATTCTTTGTATGCAACTGGTGCAGCTGTTGCATGGATGCCACGCAAGAAGGAAGAAGTGGTTGTCTGCACAGAGCACCTCTCACAGAGGTGGCATTGTGCGAAAACACTTGAGCACCACAAGGCTGGGCTGAAGGCAGGAAATTCCTTGTGAAACCCCTCAAGTACAGCGTAGGTGAAAGCAAGGGGGAAGCTCAGACTCCCTTCTTCCAGGCTTTACCTGTTGCAACACCCAAGAGAGGCACAAAGCAGGCACACATTAACACCTGGTTGCTTCCATCCGAAGCACTGGGAAAGCCACCTCAGAGGGGGTCGGAGCGGGACAGAAAAGGACGCAGCCCCGCCGGAAACTCGAGGCTCTCCGCCACTGTCAGGGCAGCTAATCAGCAACAAGACTTTGCTCTCCTCGGAAAATAATCAGGCTCAGTCTTCGACGGCAGGACGCCCCTCCCAGCCACCAGCGCTTAACAAAGCCCTAATTATGTAAGTATTATATAATCCGGCACACCTGCCCCCCCGCGCCGGCCGCAGCACCCGCGCCCGGCCGCGCTGCCCCCGGCACGGCGGACCCCGCGCCCGGCCGCCCCTCGGGCCTCTCCGGTCACCAGCAGCTGCCACTGCTGCCAGCACGACAGCCGGGACCAGCCTTTTGTCCGCTTGTCCACAAAGGACCACGGCTGTGGGAGCTCCCAGGCCAGGCACTGCGCCCTGGTTAAGCGGGCAGCCACGCCGTGAGCCGCGGGACCGGCTGTCCCCGCCTGGCTCCAGCGGAACGCAGCCCACTGACCACAGCAGTGACCGACTGCCGGCACTGCTCCTGCCCCAGCTCTGCTGCTGGCAGCGATGCCTGGTGTCCTGCTGAGTCACAGCCACCGTACTGCCAGGCACAAAGGCGTCTTTCGGGCCGAGCCTGCTCAGACCCAGAGCTCGCCTGCTCCAAGGAGAAGCTTCTCCCAGCTGTCAAAAAGCACGTACATCATCATTCCTGTTGCTGATTTATCTAGGAGTTAACCACCCCAGGTCTGTCGTTCATACCTGTCACTGTAACCAGACACAGAGCCTGTCATGTTGGTATAACAAAGAGCGCTGCTTGAAGTCTGAGTAACATGTTTTTCATCTCTCTAAGTATCAGTAAAGCGATCACTCGCTGTGGGTTCAAGATACCTCCGTGAAATCTGCAGATTGCTGGTGAGGGATGGCAGGCTGCCTCTGTCCCCAGTGCAGGACCAGAGGACAGAGGGAAGAGATGAGCTCTGAAGAAAAAGCCACCACTACTGACTCTGGGCCAGACCACAAGGAGGGAGCCAGAGCAGGTGCACGCACAAGTCAAACCCATCTTCAGTCTCCTTTGGCAAGAAGTAAGCCCAAATCAATGGAAAACTTTAAAAGACAAATTACAAGGCAGCACAGCCCTTCTTTTTTCCTTCAAACATCTTTCAGCATATCACTTGCTGATGAGGTTATGCTGCAGAATAAAACTCCTTTCCTAGCCTGAAGGAATCCTTCAGGAACAAAAGGCAGCAGAATTGAAGGGTAGGAGCAAGGAATACACCACCCAGAAACCAAAGAGAAAGGAAGCAGCCAAGAAGTGTCGGAGGCAAACTGGAATATCAAACAGCCAACTTTGGTGACAGGAGATATATCTTCTAACCCTGGGATTATGCAAGCAGAACCAGGCCCCAAATACCCAAGAGATCTTGTTCTGGCTGGGCCTCAATGCTGCAGACGCTGAGACCCGGGTTACATAAACACCAAAGAGCACTTATATAACTGTTATATGGCACAGGCTCGCAGCCACTGGCACCCCATTGCCACCAGAGTGTGGCAGGTACCTGCTCCGGCACCCAGCCCCTCCAGGACCTCCTCCCATCCCTGCACAAGCCCCCGAACGCAGCCCAGGTGAGGAGCCCGTCAGGTCATCCTCCCTCTTGCAGGCATCACACGCTCGTGGTTACTCTGGAGCACGGGGCAATCTTGTATCCATTTCCAGCTCCAATATGCTCAAAAGAGGTTTGTGATATTTCAAAGCAAACATTTTCATAGTGCTTTGAGACAGCAACATCTGGAGAGATACAGAACGCTGCTACCTGCCATCCCTCTTCTAGACAAGTAATCAAAACTACTTTTACCGACAGAAGCCCTCAAACCCAAACTGTTCCCTCCTTCCGTGCCCCCTCTCTTGCACAGACACTGCAGGCATTAGTGAAGACAGGGAAACAAAGCCAGGAAAGGCACCCGCTAAGGTAGCAAGGGAAGCAGGGATCGGTCACTTTTGTCCTTTAGCCAGGAGAGTGTGAGAGCAATGAGTTACATAAAGCTACTGCTCTGGAGTCAGGAAGTGTTTCAGGCTGAGTGCTGGGAAGTTTTCAACAAGCTGTGCGCAGGAGGGAACTGAAACCTCCCCTTTCTGGTTATCCCAGTTAACTAGTAACCCAGAATAGTGTTTTGTCAGCCAGATTACGAAAATTACCATGGGGATCTAAACCACAAGTAACCGGATTTAACCTTATCTGTTTTCACAACAGTTCAAAGCTTTTTTAAAAAAGAGAAATGATCTAGTCTATTGAGGTGGCTAAATATTGATTTAGGTAACAAAGACAAATTTCCCCTTTCCAGCTACAGAAAAGAGCTGCATACGGGGGCTTGACACGTTCCCAGCACAGTGAATCCAGCTGGCTGCTACCATGACTCTTCTAGGGATAAATTTCAGGGACTAAGAAAAGAGGACGAGTAGGGGAGCAAGCATTCTGCATTATGCAATGATTACATAAGCATTAATTTACACTAGGTAGCTGGGAGTTGTAGCTTTATACCAGCATACCCTCAGAGCAATGAGAAATAATAAAGAAGGGATTATTGCTACCACACACTTCCAAGGCCACCAAAATGGCAAACAAACAACGAGCACCAGCCGAACTTTAATCTCTGCCTCAAGCTCTCACCATAGCTTTGCTCAGGAACTGTTAACAAGGACAGGGAGGAGACAGGTGACACTCACTCCTAATTTAAAAGAGCAGCATGTGAAATAATCCCAGCATAAAGCATCCTTCAGCATCTGAGCCCTCCTTTGCTATCGCTCCTGATGGCAGTGGTATAAGAGAGGAGTGATTTCAAAATTGTAATAGTGTCATTTGTACTCCAGCCAGTGTCAAATGAGTTCATGGGCATGATGAGCTCCTCACAGTAACCTGTGAAACACCCTCCTGTCCATCTTGCAGAGGAGAAAACTAAAGCAAAGCAACCAGGTAGGCATCAGTGCTGAGTAACGCAAGTTATTGGCTCCCTGTCCTATGCTCTAACCAACAATTCTTTTTCTTCTCCTTAAATACCATCTCCTACTTGAAAAAAACAAAACATAGTTGTGGATTTTTTTTTTAGAACTGTAAAAAAGCACAGAACTTCAGACATATTCCCTTTTTCCACCTCAGTCTCTAAAGTAATTTCAGAGGAATTTTTAAGGACTCTGTTTAATGAGGGAGGCATCACTTGGGAGAAAAATTCAAATTGTTGAGTTTGAGCCTGTGTGCCACTGCATTCCACTGGCACTTCTCCCACCAACTGCAGCCAGAAAAGTGACCGAGAGCACTGGAGAAAGTTAATAAGACCAGGATGAAACACCACCGCTGAAAGAACAATCTGTTTCTAGTTTTCCTTTCCAAAATATTGGAGCTGCTAAAGGAGTTCGACAAAAGGCTGCAAAGTTGTTTGTGGCAATCACACTCACACAAATTGAAGCCACAGTGTCACAAGGACACCCCCCCATCCTAAATACACAACACTCCAAAAGCTAAGTACATTACAGCCTGCAAAAGAAACAAGCACCTGTTCCTTCGTACGGTTGCTAAAATGACAATTAGCTGTATGGTCAAAAAAGAAATATGTGTGTGTTTTAGGAGGAAATAAGGATCTTTACATAAAAGACATTCTTCTCACAGGACAACAGGGGGATAGGCAGTGTGCTGCAAAAAACCTTGATTTACTAGCTGGTGGGTGCTTCCATAGAAATAATTAAAATCTGCTCTAACTTTCCAGAAACATTTTTAAAATAACAAAAAGGTATCACAGCACTGCACATACAGGTGCTTGCTACTTTGAAGACCCTAAAGAAACGTTCAGGCACCTGGACTGAGGAAAAGCCACATAAACCAGAGAGGAAAAGAAACATTGCTCAGTGGTTGAAGCACAAAAGCAGAGGAGAACATGATGTGTAAGTTCTGCCCAGATTCACTCAGTGACCTCGTGCAGTTTACCATCTCTCTGGGGACAGGAAGGTTGTGCAGAAGTGTGATGGAAACTCTCCTGGATCCAGCAGCCAGAACACAACCTCATTAGATCAGTTAAAAAAGCTTCCTCAAAGAGAGATAATTCTGTACTGGTAGAGACTTTGGTAGAGACTGTGACAAACCTTGCCCCAGACTTTACAACTTGATTACTACAAGGAGGAGTTAATTTGCACTTTTGCTCTCTTACTTGTGTACAAATACCTTTCCACCCAAAATTTTTGAAAGGCCTCTCACCTTGTATTCTCCCTCCAACTATGACCTACAGTCTCATTTCCAAAAGCATCTTTCTCTCCCTGTCTTCTCTTTTTATACCTATTATCTAGATTAAGTTACATAAGCCCCTTGTATGATCACCCAGATTCCTCATTTATCCAAACTCATTTTCTATTGTAATTCCTTTTTTCTCAGTTCACACTCTCACAGAATTAGCTTCTTTGTCCTGCCACCACAACCAGAGAAATAAGATGTTGGTTGTTTTTTTTTTCTAGAACCCCCCCTCCCACTAATGGGTAACAAATATTGCATGGCATACTTCTGTAAAAACTCCTCATGACAACCACACTGCACTGCACTTCTGTAATAAACCAGGAATCCAGAGCTGGAACTCCTGGGGACCATTTTTGATCAGTCTACTAGGTTCATAGCATGACTTTGGAGGTATTTGCCACACGAACAAGGCACAAGAACCTTTGCACCCCAAAGTAGCTCACCTCAAAGTAAGAAGTTAAATTCCAAATTTAGAAAGTTCTTCAAATCTGAACAAAGTTGGTTTTTTTTCTCAACACACAACATCCTCCCACCAGCAAACAAAGTGGCAGCTATCCCCAAGCTGTAAACTCCTGTTAGGATTTCACCAGCATCTTCCACTTGATGGGGGGAAAAGGGCCAAGTAGCTTTTAGTCTCTTAAGCACTAATTAGGGCATCTGGAGCAAGCACCAACAGCTCTGTCTGGTGCCCAGATTGTTGCCCAGTCAGCAAGTCACCAAATATTTCACTGAAAAAAGAAGCTCTTGAAACTCTTATCAAGTAAGATGTTGCAGGGAAAGTATACACACAAAAGTGAAGGGGGCTGGGGAGAGGACAGCACATATAAAATGATACTGCTACTAACAACTGCCTCCTCTCTTGGAAAAAATAACTTCTGCAGCATTACAACACAACAGCAGCAGAAACAATAACAGCCAGACCCAGAATGTCACATCACCAAAGACTTCAGAACTATAGGCACAAAGTAAGAGTAAGCTTCCTTCTCATGTCCCCTCCATTGGGCCAACAGGCACTGCAAGACTCTGAAATCTCAATCTCTTCCATTCCTGCCTGGTAGGGAGCACATTAAAACCTGAGACCCACAGAAGAGCCTTGGTTCCTGCTGCCTTTTACTAGCCACTAAGTGAGGTGCTATGGGGTGGGGGCGGGAAAGAATGGCCTGTAATAGGAAAGCAAGAGGAAAAAGAAAACAAAGGAGAGAAAAAAAAAAAAAGAAAAAACAACCCACAAAAACCCCCACCTGTATCCTACCTGGAAACTGCTGGGACTCATCCAAGAGTAGCATGCTGCTCAGTGCACTGAGGCGAGCCCTCTGCCCGCACACTTGTTCAACTCTCGGCTCTTCTGCTATTCTTGTCTCAGGGTCTTCAGGACAAAAGTTTCCAGTCACTCCCGACAACTCCTTATCTCTGCCCACAGCCCAGCGAGCACTAAATCCACTCTCACTGGCTGTTCAGTTCGCAGGCGGGAAAAGACTCCTGATAAAACAGTCCAGGGTACAGGCAGGGAAACCTGCACTTAAAGTTTCTGAAAATAACTTTGGTAAATAGCTCCTAGCGCTCGAATCCACCCAGCTGGTGTGACGGGAATCAGTACGTATATATCCTCCCTGCACCCAGCCGAGACGGACCGGGATCACTGTTATATAACTAGTTAAATATGCCTCGTGTTCAGCCTAAATAAAAATTGTCACTATCTCCTCCCCTGCTTGGAGAGTCACACAACACAGCCTTGCCCGAGGACTCTGCTGCTCCACTGGGGACCGATGCCTGGATCTGTGCTGCCGGGATCTTTGGCTTCCGTACACGCTCCCGATCGGCGGGAACAACCTCAGTTACGCCCGGGGAAAGAGTTTTAGAAGAGAGAAGAGGAGCGGGGAGGCTGAGTGGGTGTGTACGGGGGAGGTCTCTCTCCTCCGGAGCAGCAGAGCTGCACGCCGTACGGATCAGATCCCATTCACTCAGCCCGTGATCCAGTTCAACTAGTGGCAGAGACCACGACTGAGAATAAAATAAAAATCCTTACATAACCGTTCAGGCTCCGGTGGGGCCCCGCGCAAGGGGAATCCCAACAGACAACAGGACGTTCGGAGCAGGGGACACGCAGGACCGTAACTCCGCTTCCGAGTTTCAGAGCACATAAGGAAGAGTGGGTGGGAATGAGATGCAAAAAGCCTCTCAGGCTTTGAAAACAATTGTGATTTTTTGAGCTATTTGCATTATGCCGGCTAATTTGCAAGAAACCTGGACAACTGAGACAGAAACTTGAGCAATTTGATGCAGCTGGTAACGTGTTTGCACAATAACAGGTGAAAGAGCATCCTGTTCGCTTGGTTAAATCAGCAGCTTGTAGACCACTCCAAGTTTCAAGTTTCTCAGTGGGAGTTAATTTTAAGTGAACCTTTGTTCTGATCATTCATCTGCACCAGGGCAGGCACAGGAGAGAATAAATAAGTACAGAACAAGTCCTTTAAAGCTGTGGTTGAACCCCTAAAGGCTATCCATCCAGCCTAGCCTTCTTCAGTGTTACAGAGACTTTATCCATGCCTAATTCCCTTCACAGGTATATCTAATGCCAGTAATAAACCAGCAAACCTGGGCTGAGAGACACGTAATGAAATCAACTCGCTGGTAGTGAGCATTTGTCCATGTAACAAAGTCAGCTGTTTATTGAAACAACTGGTGAGGGAGTGCTGGGAAAGCCAGGACGTGCACAAGAAACCCAAAGCAGGCTGTGTCCAAACGGCCCTGGCACAGACCTGCACGACTCCAGGACAATAAGCTGCACTCACAGCAGCAAAGGCTGATCTAAAGGTCTGCAAGCACAGCCAGGGCAGAGCCCAGTTTCCCTTTGTGTGACTCCAGCCATTTTTATTTGACCTTTCATTTAAGAGGGTAGCAGGGCACTGCAAATGCTTACTGCCATCAAACCACCCTCAGTACTTCAGGGTACACCACAACTTCGAAATAAACCCAAGATGCTTTTGCATAATTACAGCTATATAAATTTTACCAAAGAAAATATGAACTGTATTACAATTAAGACACTGAGTAACAAGACAGCCTTTCACCTATGTCACAGATTCAAACAGCCTGGCTGGTACACAATGTTTATCAAGGGGGAAAAGAGGGACAAATATATTAAAGAAGTGCATAGCCAAGGATCTTGCAACAGACCTTATAAGGACTTTGTAGGATTGGAATAAATAAGCAAACATGACTTCAGCATCTGACTTTACGAAACTGGAAAGCAAGATCTAAAAACAAGTACTGGATAAATACAACTGGGTATTTGCAAAGCATGCAGTGCTGGTTTTGGCTGGGAGAGAGTTAATTTTCTCCATAGCAGCTAGTATGGGGATATGATTTGGAGCTGTGCTAGAAATAGTGTTGATAATAGAGACGTTTTTGTTATTGGTGAGCAGGGCTAACACAGAGTCAAGGCCTTTTCTGCTTCTGACACTGCTCCACCAGCGAGGAGGCCGGGGGTGCACAAGGAGTTAGGAGGGGACACAGCTGGGACAGCTGACCCCGCCTGACCCAGGAGATATCCCAGACCATATGGTGTCATGCTCAGCATACAGAGCTGGGGAAAGGAGGAGGAGGAGAGGGGGGGTGTCCGGAGTGATGGCATTTGTCTTCCCAAGCCCCTGTTAGGGTGACAGAGCCCTGCTTTCCTGGGCACAGCCAACACCTACCTGCCCATGGGAAGGAGTTGATGAATTCCTTGTTCTGCTTTGCTGTTAAACTGTCTTTATCTCAACCCACAAGTTTTGTCACTTTTACTCTTCCAAATCTCTCCTCCATCCCACTGGGGGATAGTTAGTGGTTGTGTGGGGCTGAGCTGCCAGCTAGGGTTAAACCACAACACAGCCATATTACAGCAGTCAAGCATGAGAAAAATGGAAGTTCAATACACTGGGGGAAACAGGCAACCTATACTTGTCCTTCTGCACACCGCAATAAAAAGGGAATTTCCTTCTTCACCTTAATGTGCAAAACGGAAAAGGAATTTTTCTAGCTCTTCTACTCACAACAGGCTGCTGGTGAGGCCACTACTGTTAGCCAGGATAAATACATCTTCACACAGCCAAGAATTAGATCTGCCTGAAACAGTCAGTTTATAAAATGATCTCCTCACGGAAGGTAATCTTGTTACAGATAAATCCATCTACTAAAAAGCTTTTCCATGAGGCCAGTCTTACCAGTAAGGAACAATGTTCTCCCTCCCCTACAGGGTCTGAAATCTTAGCCAGCTGTCACACCTCACCTTCCTCATCTCAAACCACAAGCTCTTTGCAATTGTACAAACTGTGCTATACATCACAAGAGGCTTCTCAAAAAGCTATTGTCACCTGAGAGGTTCCCTCACTAACAACTTAGGAGATTACCTGTTAAAAAACCCAAACAACACTATAGAGTTTGTATTTTCGTAGAATATCAAGATAAAGGTCCTTCAGAACATGTTTTTTATCTGACTGACAAGTCTTTTAAGCAGCAATGGCAGCATCCCTGAACATTGCAAATTCACAAGCATTAAAACTCATACCTAAACCTGTCTATACAGACAAGAAATTTGACCATAAAGTGTTTCAGGACACTAGTTCTTCCGTATAGCAAAGAACATTATCAAACTGAAGTCAGTTAAACGAAATAAATTTCAACAAAACATCCCAAAACACGCATTCTCTTCAAGGTGGAGTAGCTCCTTCCCCATCCCCACGCCTGTTGTCCACCTTGAACCTGCTTCTCTCAACCCCCTGCTCTGCAGGCTGAGCAGCTCTGTGACTCCTCAACACTGATCTGGTCCAAGCCCACCGAGGACAGCATCGGAGAGAAGCACTGGATCTATGATGTGCCACCCTGCTCTTGGTCCCTGCAAGCTGGGGTGATTCCCTTCTCTCCAGGCTGTTCATCCTCACCACCACCCCATAAAGTAGAAGAGGCCTTCCTTGCCCATCCTCAACTGCTCCACGCTGGCTGCCCAGTCCCTTCCCCATCCCACAGCTTTCTCCCAGCCGTGCTCCACATCCACCAGCTCCTTCTGCACACCCCACTGACCTCCACTGCATAGGGAAGCTGCCTACTAATCCAAATTGTTTGTAAGTAATTGAACATGAACTAGGCTTGACAGCCACATTTCACTCGTGATTAGCACCTGCTAGCAGCACACACACATATCATTAAGGCCACTTTCCCTGTCCTAGTTTCCACATTGTTTTAGCAACACGGAAAACACACAAGAATACCAGGTTTGAGTTGGACTTGGTATAAGGTGTTGTTTATCCACCTAAAACAGTTCAGACAGAATCATACTTGGACTCCACAACAGTCTGTGTTGGCAACTGAGTATTGCTGGGCTTTGAGAATCATTTGCTTTTTGAACAAACATTGCACTGCAAATAAAAATTCTTTTTGATAAGATCTAAACCAACCATGGAAAACCAGAGAAATTTTTCCATTGACTTCAGTGAGTTTTAGACTGAACTATAAGGCATAAAATTAGATAAATCTGGTTTTTTCCTCATTTTATTTCTATTCATATAAATCTTGGTGTATTTCCTTTCCCAAACTCAACTAAATCATAAGTGGGGGGAGTTGGGAAGCTGTACATAACGTAACAAAAATCTTATTGCACAAAATCAGGAAGTGACACAACGCAGTGCCTCTTGCAAATGCTTTTCAGACTGGCACTGTGGCAAAACACACTGCTTGGGATTCCAAGGCTTTCAGAGGTTGTTTAAATGTACCAAAGAAAGCAAGCCGCTGCTAGACAAGATGTAATGATTTAAAGTTGAAGAATTTATACCATAGATATTTATCATCGTTTTAATCAAAATTAAATCCATTGAGTTACAATCCCAGTTATATTCAAGAAACTGATTCCTCATCTCTATAACTTGCTACATTTCTGCTGCTGTAGATGACACAACGCATTTGTGCACCACTGAAGAGTTTTTTGGTACAACTTTAATTTCATTCCATTCATTTTCAGCTATGTGTAAATTCGACATAAATCACAAGCTGAATACACAAAAGTACCATTTTAAAATTGCTTCTAACAGTTCAAGTATTTAAATACTTTACATAGATGAAGATTACCTGCAGATGTTTTAATTGCAAAATTTGTTTTGACAGAGATTTAAACTAGAAGCTTCTGTTCACCTAGCCCAAAAAGATTTTATCTTGCATCTTTCTCCTGTTTCATTCCTATTTGCATATTTGCAAGTGAAAATAAAGTCTTCTGACTCTTACTTAGAATTTTTTGAGACTGAGTCAGTGAACTGCATATTGAAGAAAATGTGAACAAGACATTTTAAACATCTGCAGTACAAAATACTGGTAATAAAAAAAAAACTTTGATCCAAACAATGAACTAGACACTTCTAAAAGTTCAGTGTTGCAGTTTCTTTAAAGCCTAAGCAAGAAGTTAGAAAGATAAATAAAGGAAATTACTGTGATGTGATATTGTGTTTTAAAATCTGAAGAATACCTTTAATTAAAACAGTTCCTCACCTCTTTCCACACTTTTAATATTTAATATTATACTTGTACAACATATATGTGCATGTAGTTACATGCACGTTTTATTTACCCAGTCACTAAAACCAGCACAACATCACATAAATAATGGGAAAATGAAATTAAGGACCCCTTGCATGGTTTTAAACTCAGATGAAAATCACAGAAGTGTTTCAACTAGTACATTTGAACATAAAAGAGGTGCTGCCTAAAATGTCAACCAGTGGATTTTCACTTTGGCTTCTTCACACTCATCAGGTGAACTTGGCAAAGTGACTTTGCCACTCCTTACCTGTTCAACAGGGAAAATACCACATTACAAATTTGCTAATTAGTTTCCATGTGATTTCATCACCGTTTCAGAAGCTGCAGATGAGGGAATATAGTATCTATCAGCAATGACCAAGTGTGGTACAAAGCTGACAATTGGAAATGTACATGGGGAAAAAGGCACCAAACAGGACAGAGGAGCAAGTGGGATTGTCCTTTGTTAGAGATTCTCTGTCTGCTTTATGAAAAGAAAAAAGCACGTTTTTGGCCAATAAAGCACAACCTCCATATCCTGCAAAGCTTATCAGAAAATCAGGAAGACAACTTGGAGCAATTCTTTGCTCAGTTAATAACTGCTCACTCATTGACCCTGCTCCCCACACCTCCATGCTACTCTCACGCTTGTGACAGCTTTAAGAGAAGAGATAAAAGAGAGGCAAAAAAAATTTGAAAAACTCCACATACATATATTTAGAAAATGCAGAGCCATGGACGTGGGCTGCTCTTGAACTGCATAGAAAGATCTCTATTTTGTATTCCATCATACGCAATAGATCAAAGGGAAGGAGGGAGAAAAGAGGGGGAAAAAGCGTAGCTGGTTATAACACCACATCATTTCACGAGATCTGCCAGTCCCTGCGCCCAATTGGCGGCTCTGAAGGAAGCAGAGCTCTGGCGTCATCACCTCCTTTTAAAGAAGTAAAGCAAGTCATTACTCCAGGTTATATAACACTCAGACTATGCCAGACTTTGTGCCACCCTCTCAAAAAGGAAGGCGCTGTCAGAGAGCCTGGGAGGCGGGCAGGGGAGTCACCGACGTTTTCTTTCGGAGCTTCCCCCTGCTCGGGATAAGGCGAGGAGACCGGGAAGAGCCCTCGCGTTCGGACAGAGCAGGCAGCCGGAGAAAGGCTCAGCGGCTGACCTGCAACATCGGCAGTCCGTAATCCCCTGCGCAGGGGGCAGAGGGACAGCACTCCTCAGGATCTCATCCTTCCTTCCCACAGCAGCCCTCAGGCCACACCTCACCCTGCTGAGAATAACCTAGTTCACGGGGTGAGTTAGAACGCTGGAATCAGTCAATAAAGCCCCCGAACCTCGGGCACCACTCCTCCCACACTCCACCCCATTCCTCACAGATTTACGGGCAAACAGCCTGTAGGCAAGAGACCTCTACCATCCTCCCACCACCGAAACTGCCCCAACACAACAAAACGCCCAGCCAGGCAGCCTGCAGCTTTGGAATCGGCAGGAGGGGAGATAACAAAGCATCCAGCACTGGCTGCTCCCAGCAAAGCACCCAAGAGGATTTTTCTTTAGCATCGCCATTTAGTGAGTCCAGTAAATCTAATTCAAGGAAGTTGGGTGCCACAGGGTCTGCACAACGTGCTGGGCACAGGGACCCTTGCTGGCTGGGCAGGACCAAGCCCCTCAGACTGCACACACAAACATCATTTTGCTCTCTCACACACACACACACACACACACTGTGCTCCCGGGAAACTGCCAGGATAAAAACAATGGGTAAAATCTGCAGCCTTCCGTAATGAAGCAAAGTTCACAGAGAAATCAGTGGGGCTGTCGCCTAAATGAGAGGCAAACCTACTCTGCAATTTCAATGTAACCCTTCTGCATTACTCAGTAACCAGGTCTACCAAAACTGCAAGTGCTACCATCCAGTCTCTTCCACCTTTGATACTAACTGCATCTTTTGTATTTCATTCAGCTGGACTGTGGAAACATAGAAGCCAGACAGATCCTAATTTTCTGGGTCTTACGAAACCAACCCAAGTCTCGAAGGTAAGGTTTATGGACACAGGGAGAGTGTGCTGAACAGACACAATGCTCTTATCACTGCCAGGAACTGAGAAAACAACAAACCCCCCTCAACTTCTTATAGTACATTGCCTGAGAAATGCATCCACTATCTGCAACTGGATGCACGTTTACTGACCGAGTTGCCCACAACCATCTGAGGCTGAGCCCCACACTCTGCACCTATACGAAAAAGTACATTTAAACACTCTGATCCATGAGGATAATTTTCTAATGTAATGCAGTTTCCTATGACAATTTGATTAAGTTTAAACACATGTCAATAGGCAGGATATCAGTTCACAAGGAAATTCCTTTATAGGTAGTGATTGCTTTAGTACCTCTGTGATACCACACAGGCCATCCTCTTCACAGGCAATTATTGGCTTGGAAAACAGTCTACATAAAGTTACGACAAGCATGAAAACCTACCTGGCTTTTAAAGAACATCGAAGTGCACAGTGGTACACAGAAGTTCAGGTTTGGCTCTTTACTAAGACCAGAGCCATTGCATAGGCAACAAACCTAGACCTGAGCAGAGGTTTGGTTCCCTCAGGATATGCTCTTCCAGCTTCCTTGCAAATAGTACTTGGTGGGCTCTAGAGGGAGCTGCATCCAGCCACAAGTAACCAAAATAAAAGAATCTACACAGGGAAATCCATCAAGAAGGAAAAAGTGACATGATGTCAATCATCACTCTTCCCTTTCCCCAAGAAATCCACCTTGTGCACTGCAAATATCCACTTGTAGATTAAACCGCAGAATTATCACTTATGGGGACTCACCACTCTGGCATAGGTACATCAAGAACACAGAGCAGCTTACAATTAAAGCCTCCCTCACGATTGTCTTCAGAGCTTTTCTAGATTTAGGAAAGTCCTGACTTTTGTTTCTTCCCACACCTTTTGCTCCAACCCGTCCACTTTCAACCCACAAAAAGAGCCTCTCTCCACTCCAAGCTTACTCAGATGGGTCTGTGCCTTTCCTTAGCCCCAGCACCTGCCCCCAGCTAAACATGGACAGGAGATCAAAGCACGTGTCACTAGCCCGAGACAGGAAGCACACAGAAACCAAGTCCACGGTGCCACACACTGCAGCAGATGGAAGCAGGGTTCCTCAAAGAGCAGTTATGTTCTCTGAGGTAGCCTCGACCTCAGGATGCCCATCTGCCCTTGGTGCCACCTGGAAACACAGCTGTGGAAGGCTGCTTTCTAAAAGGAGTGGAGAGATTAAAGCAGTAAGTATTTAATTGTTTCTCCTCTGCTTAAGGAATGAATTTAAGTTTCTATTAGGTAGGAAGTACAATTTGAAAACAGTGTTTCCAAAAAGAAAATGCTGTGCAGTCTGGTCAAAAACAGAAGACAAAAGGTTTCAGATTGTTGGGACAAATCTCCATTTACCAACACAAGCAGGATCACTAATTTCAAGTAAAAAGTGCAGAGAAATTACTTTCTAACAGCAGTTCCTTTTTTCTCTCTCTCTTTTTTATCTCCAGCAGGATGGGCCTTTCTAAGTCTGGATATAAAATGATACAGAAAAGGACATCATTTAGCAAAACAAGAGACTGTCTCCATACTCTTCCTCTCTCTCAGTTTCATACAGGTGAGTAAAACATGACCTAATTTATAAGAATAACTACAGTTAAAAAGCAAAAATTCAAGTATTTGAGCAGGAAGAGCCTGCAAAATGAACAGATTTATACCAAAGACTTTCCTCTCTTCCACTGTAAGGACAGAAAGTTGCTTTGTTCCCAACCACACACATCCAGCTGGGGACTCCCACACACCCCAGTTTTGTTTTGTTCCAGCACTTTGTTGGGGAGAAGAAAAGGCTGAATGATTTGGGGTGGGAAGCACATGAATAACGCCATCTCCAAAATGAACAGCAGATCTCTGTACCTCAAGGATGCATTCATGTATCATTCAAAGAAATATTAACCCACACTTCCACATGACTTTAAAAACAGATTTCCAAAATAATTTCAGCTTTAATAACTCCAGGTGCTAATGAACTTTCTACTAAGTATGGTGTTAACTACTCATTTTCCCCACCAGAAATTGCCCAGGCAGCTATGAACTGATTTCCCTTTCAATGTAGTTGCACCCCACAATGATGACCCACAAAGAGCCACAAAAGAACATCATATTAAACAAAATCCATTCCTGCTATAATTTCAGGCCAACATTTTTTCCCTCAACAACCAAGGGAAAATTGAAGGAAAAGCTGATCAAGCAGGGTGGGCCCCTTTAAATGAACAGGCTTTTCTCTAGTGAGGGTTCAAAGAAAGCAAAGATTTTTTCAAGCTTGGATCAGCACTGGCTGCCATCTAAAGTCAAAAACTCCTGCCTTGGTATCATGGGAAACTCAAAACTGTGAGTACCAAGAGGCAGCTCAAGTTCAAGCAGAAAGCAGCTACTGAACTGCACTTCAAAAAAGTGTTTAACCCATATACTCAGAGGCAAGAAAACAAGCAACTTGCCATCACTATCAATATAAGAGATAATGAATTCCAGAGACATCAATCAGAATAATCTAGAGACATTCAGAAAGTGGAAAAACATAACAGTACAGTGAGATTCATTCGAACACTCAACAGCTTTCCTCGGGAAAGCTCTGAGGTATGAACGGTCCGTGCATTTGAAACGATCTGTAAAATCCATATTGGAGGTTTGTTTCCTCATTGCTCAAATTATTTATTCCTATGGAGTCCTACACAGCCCTGAGCAACAAGCAGGATCAGAGAAAAAGTGCAGGACTTGGAACAGCCCTTTATGTCTACAGTCATCAGTACATCACATTTCCAGTGAAAAAGATCTAGGGAGTTAATGATAAAAGTTCTCAGCAGTCACGCATTGCTCTCACAAATCAAACACGATAAAACAGGTGCTGCAACCCACAAGTGATGAGAAAACAGATGAAGTGGGCAGGGATGACAAGGCTGGAAAAGCAGTGGCAGCCTCTGGCTAGGACTGACGTGTGCTGCTGGGATGGGTGTGCAGCCTGGCAGACCAGGAAGGGGCTGTGTCAGGGTCGGTACGTTCTGGAAGGAGCATTCTAGAAATTCTAGAAGACTAAAGCTGTAAGAGCTCCTACACATGATGCTAAGGTTCATTAACCGACCACCACTGAAGAAATGGATAACGGATGTAAGCCATGAGGTTATTAGCTTTCACTTACTCAGAAATACTTGGAAAACTAGCTTTCCACGCTCTCTTGTCTCCTTAAGGGCAGGAGGCAAAGGTTGAAGAGCTGCTTTCATTAACACTGAAAGCCTGTACCTTAGAAGTCTAAACTAAACCCTAGACCACCTGTAGGACAGCCTATACTAAATGCAAACAAAACTGAGCAGAAATGAAAACAATTGTACCAAAACTGAAGATAGCATTCAAGTATCAGAATGTAAAAACAACTCCTAGAAGATTATGAAACTGAAACTATACCCAAGGATTAACTCCACGAACAACATGCTTCAGAAAGACAAAAACAGGTTAAATATGCAAAACACAAGTCACTGCTAAGTCTGAGATGATATTACCCACCACCACCAAGTGTGGTTAATATTATATTAACACTGGAAAGTTCTTAATTCAAATCACCATCAATACATGGAAATCCTGAACAAAGCCACTGTTTTGAAAGCAAATTGTAAAAATGTTAGTTTTGTAATTGATATAATCACTACAATTTAAAAAATTAATCAGTTTCAGTTTGCAGAAAATGTTTATGCAGCCTGTCACCCTTCCAAGGAAATAGCTGTGAAAGATTAATAATCATCTAAAGCTTGTAGTGCTAGAAATATGCAAGAGCCCATCCACAAGGGAAAGATCCCCCCAGGATCCCCAGTGGGATCAGAACAACCACAATACCAGGAGGGGAGGAGAACAGCACAGCTGGGAATAGGGAGAACAAAGTTTTAACAGAAATCATTAAAATTAAGCTTTTTAAAAGCTTCATAATATAAACATTAGAGCACTGCATCCCTTCTTATGAATAAAACTGTCTGCTCCCAATATGGTATTTATAAATGAGGTTAATCTACTAAGAGACAGGACTACAAACATCAGATGGGCAAAATATAATGAACCTCTTAATTCTGAAGTTGGTTATATTTCATAGGCTAAAGAGAAGGAGACTGGTTTATATTAGATCTAAGGTGATACAGATGCCAAATGACATCCTGGAGGGAGTGTGTAGCTGTAAGGAGATATCAGGAAAAGCAGACTGGACACCTCCACAGAAGATAATAATTATTAATAAGATAATAATTATATAATAACTAAGCACCCAGAAAGCATTCTGATATTGTGGCAGACAGAATTAAAGCTGAACAATCTGAAACCTCAGAGGCAATCTAGCTTTGCTCAGCTCGTGGAAGGGAGTTTTCCCTTGTAACCAATGAAAACCATAAAAACATTTTATGTTAGTTTTATGTAAATTGTCTTTTTACTGTTCCTCATTATTTTCTACATTTGTTAAACTTTATTTTTAATTAGTCGCTACAAAAATATAAAACATAAACATGTTTCTAGTGTTTTAACATGAAAATAAACAGCTGCCATTAGCAGTTCACAATGTTCTGTATACCTACACTGACCTTGTTTGCTTTGGAAAGAACAATCCTGACAAACAACTGTGAGTATTCACTCACAATAATACAGATGTTGATGATGAAGTACGTAAGCCTATGATAAAATAACCATGGGGAATGACCCACTTGGACTTGACATCCAGACACTCCCTTCTGTTAGAAAAGGTTTGGCAACCACGTCACACTTCCTACTGCTCCACTGGGTGCAGGGTCCTGGGAACAAAGTGACATCATCATCACCAGTCCCTGAGACAGAGTCATCTGTGACCTTGTGACTCTTTTCTGTATTGGTGTCGGGAATTCCTTTGTTTCTTACCTGAACTAACACTTCCATTCCTGCTACTTTCTCACTAGGAAAATTTTCTCGTTATCACGTGAATAAAAAAAAGAGGAATACAATTTGTTTGTATAAACATTTTTATGAAAGCATTTAAAATCAAAACAGCATCTTCAAGTAGCACATGGCTGAAATATAAGAACAAAACAAACAACCCTTAAGGACAACAATTTATTTTGAAGCCAAAAATTCTTTAGTAACTAAAAGAGAGAAGTATCTGTTTTTAACACACATTCTATGCTAAGAAAAGGAAGATTACTCTCAGTAGGTTTAGGTAGGTGTATTCAGACACCTGCATAGCCCTTGAAGTCATTAAAAATTGCAATTTTAAAGGAAGCAGATAGAGCATCCCCTTAGGCTCTGGCTACAGTCTTGTGATACAAAGAGTTTGATGGCAAATTCAGCATGGGGAATTCCCACCTGAGCTCTGCATTCCTGACTATGTGCCCTAGAACTTCAGCCCTTCTGCTGGACCAACAAACATTTCTAGGATCATGCCATGACCCAGAACAGTTACCTAATAACATTCAAATGCAACCTGCACAGCACAGGCCCACAAACACCTCTGTTGGCCCTGACCTGAATTGTTCCTCTCCCAAAGAGGAGAGTCAGGCAGGTGGAACTACGTGAGGATAGAAGGTGACAACTTACTTAGTCAGCACTTCCATTTTTCCTCTTGTAAAACAAACAAAGGAGAACCCAACCTGTATGCTGGCAGAAAAAAACATTTTCCAGCTGCTAAAGATAATTATTGCGAATGAGCAAAAATTCTCCATGGCATCCATCAAACTGCTTATGTATAGGGCAAGCCAACAGAGTAAATATATTTATTTTCACCACATCGTTTAAATAATACAAGAAATTGTAAATTGACTTATTTACTTCTTTATATAATTGCTTCCCCAAAATTTGAAGCTATTTTAAATATTCTATCCTCCTTACCATTTATGCTTGTGGTTTGTTTTCATGATGAAAATATTTTCTGGCCAGGAGACCATATTTAACATACATTAAACCCCCGTTTAGGGTCAACAACCACATAAGCACTTCTCCCTACCAAGAGCTGGACAAATCCTAACCCTTACACAATCTTCCAAAGGGTCACAGCCAGTTCTCTATAAAAATGTATATTCTCAACCCCATTCACTCACCACTTTCATCAAGTAAGTCCTCCTCGTCATCCCCATCATTGTCCTCCTCCATCGCCTCCTCCTCATCTTCCTCCTCCTCCTCTTCCATATCCTCCTGCTCCAAGTCCGGGTCCAGGTCCGGATCACTCCCTGAGATTGACTCGTCTGACATGATTCCCAGTGGTGCTCCTTGTGCATTACCTGCTCATGTTCTACCGTGAGGCAGCCCTGAAAGGACACAAAACAGGTACATGAGCCCAGCAAATCCCAACCTTTGAGCCTCAAGGCTCAACATCATAGCAGGATTACTGCACATGAAAAAACAAATCAGCCTTTTAAATAGATATCAAAGCACAAAATCCTGTGTAGAAAACAGATGCCATAAGAAATGCAGCATAATGATACAGGCCCAGCATTGAAGAATCTCCATCTCTTCACTGGTACCCTTGACATGCACACAGCAGGAAGATTCCTGGTATCAACGCCTGATTATTCAGAGGTGCAAAAATTAATAAATTACGTTACCAATTTCAGAACACTACCATCCAAACACGAAGCATACAAAAAAGGATCAGTGTCAGCATCCCCTCTGGATACCTGTTACCCTGATCCCTGCAAACACCATCACAGTGTGGAGACACGGGGCAGAGACAGCAACCCCTTCCTGCCTCAGCTGTACCCACTGCAAGGGTCAGCCAAGTCCTTGTCACAGCCTGGCTGAACTCTCTGATCCAGCCACTCAACAAAAACAGCTTTACCTTCATAACTCGGGCAGAAGACAACAAAGATCCAGTTTCTAAAGGTTGAATTCCCTTTGTAAAACAGGGCAGGAAGAAAAGTAAACACAAAGGAAGGATGGATCGGACAAAATTTGCATTTCCTTTCTCTCAAGGACAAGAACTGGGGCTGGCTGTGCATAACTTCACTGTTACACCACTCCAGTGCATCACAGCAGAAATTGTGGGAGAACACAAAAATAAAAGCCTGAAGAGAGGACCAGGGCAATCACAAAGTCACAAGTTTATCTGTTCAGATCATGCACTGCCACTTCTGGACAGCGACAGGCACTCCTGAGCACTCCTCTTCCATACACACAGAACAACCCTGAAGGAGCTGTGTAAGATGGATGGACAGAAACACAACCGAGAAAGCAAAATAAAGAAGGCATCTTGATCTTAAGGAACATAAGCAGAGGATGTATTCAAAGATCAAGCTGCAGAAGAATTACTACCCACACATTCTCCAGAAAGCTTTACAGAAAGATGAAGGAAACATTTCCTCATCACTCATTTCCCATTGCCCCCTACTTATACCACATTTCCACTGTACACTATAAAATGTTTGAGAACTAATCAGACACTTAAAACAAAAAAAAGACTAAATCCCAAACTTCTAAGCAGATAAGGTAGTTCAAATATCTATAAACACTTAAAATTTCATTTCATTTAACACTTAAATTTTATTTTCAGCTGTGTTTCAGCAGTTACCAGATTAACTCAGAAACCTGAAGGTTAAAGACAACTCAACACCCCTGTAGCAGGGCTGAAAATCTAATTGTTGAGTATGCTGAATTATTCCAGCTGAAGTCATCAGCTCCTGCTCTGCCCCTCTAAGCTCCTCAACGACATTGAAAAGTGTCAGAAAGAAAGTAAACACAGGGAAGAGAAGGCTTTGCAGAGATTGGCTTTGGAACAGGAAGCCTTTCACCACTCAGTCCCAGGAACACTTTACCACCAGGCAGAGACAACTGAAGTCCCTACACCGTTACACGTGTCACACAAAATAAGTTGGCTTAGTCAAGCAGATGGTAGAAAAGGCCAAAATCTGAATTAGCTCAAGTGGAACTGTGCCAGTTTACACAAGCCAAAGATATTAATTCAGCTTCTGTGGTCTGCTGGTAAGCAGGTACTGTCAAGCTGCTGCAATACAGTGACCTCCAGCATCACTCGCTTTCTCATGTCTGTGACTTCAGTCAAGGGCTGCAGACACAAAGCCGTCTACTATCAAAAGTTTTTTCTAACAAATGTTGTGCTAAAGTCTGTGTGTTTCAAAACAGTGAGCTATTTTTTCTTTTACATAGAAAGAATGTTCCCTTCCAGCGGATATTCAGCCCTACTGAAAGGTTTCCTTACATTTCAGGAGGAGATGGTCAATAGGGTCACCTTTGTGGGTCACCTGGGATTTCAAAGGGATTTATTTATTCCTATGTTGTCCATACTGTGCTATAAACCACCTTGAAACCATATCCACAGAAGCATATTTTAAAATTTCTAAGTTTTACTATCCCAGCAAACTGACCATGACCAAAACAAAAACCAAACCAGCCAACCAAAGGAATACAAACACTGCTAATGTGGCAGGAACAAACTCTCATCTACAAACAGAAAAAGCAGAAGTGCTGTAATGTCACTAAACGCTCCCGGTCAAAGAATGACACATGATACAGTTTCTCCCATCACTATCCTCCTGTGTGTCATCCTCTCATGTTCCATCATTTGTCCCAGAACCTTAAAAAAAACCAACAAAAAACCACTCCAAATCAAAACACAAAACACTCTCTGAAAATTGTTTAAAGGCAAGGATGTGGGTCCCTGCATTTCTAGAGATAAAATCAAACCTAGCGGAGAGCAGCTCTCCCTCAGACTGGAGCACAAAAGGGCTCGAATCTAAGCTTTATTTTTCGTTTAGCTGTGAGTACACGTCCTGTATAAGCCAACTCCTGACACCCACATGGCAGCCCTGGCCACATGCAGGAGAGTTAAACAGAAGCTTTTGAAAAGACTTAATTAAATCTTGCGGAGCTGGGTGAAACAAAGATGGTTAACTCCGCCGTGCCTATTGTCGCGCTGCCGTTTATCTCACTCCCTCTCCTCCGCAGCCCGAGCCGGGTCCCGGGAGGGCTCCCACCCTGCCTGCTGGCAGCGGGGGCAGGCAGCAGGTACGCGGTGCACAGCCCAGAGCCTGCCCTCGTTTCTCACACCGATCTGACCCAGTTCGGAGCCTCCCACCAAGGGGAATTACGCAACAGGGCCAGATTGTGGCTGCCGCTACTGTTTTATGGCCGAGTTATTCCAACCTGCCCCATCTCCTGCCTTTGCACACGCAGGCACACTCTGCTCAAGGTTTAATCGCTGGAGGAAGGGCACTTTGCGAGAGATAAACTGATTACCTGCCACTGGACTCTTCCCAGTCCCGCACTGGATCGGCCAGGAGCTGCCCCCCGAGCGGGATGCGTGCCTGAGGAGGGTTCCGGCTCCGAGAAGTGCAAATCAAACCCTCTGCACCACCCGTACAGCAGATAGCCAGACCGCCTTCCAGCACGGTGCCCCAACAGTGGTGAGGCTGCTGAGAAACTGGGGTGGGATATTAGGGGGAAACACTCGGAAAAATTCCTCTTGCTTACTCCAGGAGGAGAAAAGAGCTGTCATGTTTATCCTACCCAGAAGCTAAACCCTGCAATCAGCTGCACATCAAATTAACATCCAAGACAGCCTCTCTCATGTATTATGTCCTGCCTTTCAACAAAGATAAAAATAGTTCTGAAGTTTTTTGGGCTTTGCTTTTTTAAGGTAGAACACTTCAGATAGTAAGTAAATGCCATGTGCTGATGACTGCCTCCTCCTCAGCCTGCACAGAAACGAGGCCCACATCTAGGTGAGGAAACCTTGAGAATCTGGAAACATTTCTGTTGTCCTCATGTTTTTCTTCCACTCTGCAAAGCATTAAAATCACTTCTTACATATAAAGTTGAGAGAGAAACGTGAAAGCAGCTTTTCTCCTTCTACATAATAGTTGTTTATAGCAGGGTCATGCACGTCATGAGACAAACTCTTAGGTGAAACAGCAATCATCAGGGGATGTGGGGACTTGGGCCACTTCCGTGCATCACTTTCATCAGAGGATCCACCAGCACTGTAAATATTAAACCATTATTTAATTAACTATTACAAATACCATCGAGTACAAAGCCAGGATGCAGGACAAGGCAGAATGGAGTCCTTCCTCACTTGAGGAGGAGGACCAGGGTTCCCCTGTACCTATAAAAAGCCACAAAAGCCAAAGTGACTTTACAGAAGCTCTTGGCCCACTACAACACAAGTGATTTAGGCACAGGACATGCTCATTCTCGAGCAGACAACCATCCCATACAAATCTCTTCAGAAAGAGCAGGTTTAACACTAATGCTGCTCCAGCGCTGAACAGTAAAGAGGATTCCATCACCTCCCCAACCTCCAGCCAAGGCCAATATCTGGGACTCATCAAGATTTGTCCCTTAAAGCCTGTTTTGTAACCAAGACTTCACACTGGCCATTGTGGTGCCTGGCCATAGAAACAGGATCAAGCACACTGGCAAATCACAAGAGGATTTGCACAGACAGTTTAATAAAACCAGGTATTCCTAAGTCTGTACTGCGTAATTCTCTTCAGTCTCTGCTATACAGTCATGTTTTAAGGTAATAATAATTTCCTTCTATGTTTTTCTTTTTTGTTTGGCAGCAAAAGACGAAAATGGTTGGTTGGGGCCATAAGATTCCTCTTAATACACTCAGCTCACACACAAACACTCCAAACTGGATGTGTATGAAGGTAACTGCTGGTTCCTCAGGGGAAAACTCATCTGTTTGTTAGATCACTACCAGCACTGTTTTGGTACCTCATAGGCAGCCTTCAGTATCTAACAGAACATTACTATAAAGCACACAGCTGCATCAGTAAAGGAGTCATGAGCTTAAGCTTCTCTGTGACAAAAAGTCTCATAACAGTTTGCAAGTGATAATTTGCAATGTTATTGCAAAATAACAATTAATACTTGTCTGTTCAATTTTAAAATCTACTAAGAAATAAACCTGAGATCAGTGGTTTCAAACAGTTTGATTCTAACAAACACTAGAATTTCTCTAATTTACTTTATGCAACCTCTATTAAATTATCATGTAAAAAATGGTGTTGGGGGGGAATCACCTAAAAGGATAAATACTTCTTTCAAAAAGCAGCCAACAGTTTTACTATACTAGTCCAGCAGTTTGCTTTAAACAAAGCAAAGAAGTGTTTACTGAAAAACCAACAGGAATTTATTCCCCCCCCAAATTGCATTCAAAGCCATCCTTAATTGATTACTTCGTGATTTAAATCCCTTCTCCCTTTGCAGCCTGAGACTTTTGAGACTCCAGCTACGCAGTTTCTCTGCTGTGACTCACAGCTAACTGGTGGCCACACGCTGCTGGCTGGGAAGGAAGAAAACAGTTCTCCTCCTTCATTTCATCTTGTTCAAATCACAAACAAAGTGGCATGGATCCCCTCTAAGCGATGTGTTCTCCACAGGAATATTAAACTGAAGGAAAAAGAAGCAGCCTGTAAGATCATAAACTGGGGAGCATCTGCTTGCCCTGGACCACTCTTCCGAGGAAGACAAGTGTGCTTCTCCCCACTCCACACAAATATTGGACAATGGATCTAGTCTTCACCCACACTGGATGTGAGTATTAAGGAGCCCACTGTGATTTGTGGGGAACAGGAACTGAGAGAGAAAAATATCAGACTGCTTTGAAAAACACATCCATATATCAGTTTTGAGAGAGTTGCAAGACCTGCTCTTTTATGCTCTCCAGGCTAACAATTTCCTTCCTAAAAGGCACCACAAAACTAAAACCAGCCTGAAACTGGTTGTTCTCTGACAACATGAACAACAAAAGCTGCTGCAAGAAAGAGTGGGAGAAATGAAAAAAAAAAAAACCAAACAAACCAAAAAACCCTAAAACCAACCCATAAAGAAAGAAAAGGGAGAGCTAATCCTTCCCCTCTGCTGACATGACAGTGCTGGCACTGAGAATGTGACAATGAACATTACATAAGGCCTGGCTCCCACTGCGATCCGAACAAAAAGAGCCAGCGTGAGTCAATGGCAGCATCTGCAGCTCCTTACACAACCTGAGCATCCATCACCTGCTGCGGGAGCTGCCCGCCAGCCACAGGGCCCTTCTCCCCTGCAGCTCGGGAGGGATGTGGGAACACCCTACTGCCGGCAGGGGAAACGTCTAGTGACCCCTACAGAAAACCTGAACTCTCCATAAGACGCCAGTGCTCCCTTCCCTACAGACTTCGTGAGGCTCTTCACCTCTGGACACAGCCAGCAGAAATGGGCAAATGGTTTTGCATTTGTATTTATGTACATATATAGAGATATGTATATAATTATCTGCCTAATCACTGGTGCGTTGCTTCTAAAAGCAATTTTGTTTAATCATATTAAAGCAGAAACTGACTTCCTATAAGCCAACTCTTTTCAAGTACTCAAAATGTCCTCACCAGCGAACCACCACAGAAGAGCAGTTTGTTTTGTACTGCATAAAAGTTCAGCCTACCTGAGGTAAGAAGCATGTGATCAGTTTTGCTTCCAGCAATTACTGACATTCATCTGGATTAACACCATCAAAAAATAACAAAATTTTTCTCTCTTACTTCACAGAATGTCCATCTATGTTTTAGCTTTGTCTGTCAACTTCCATCTAAATGGCACTTGCATTACCTGCTAAAGGAAACTCTCCTTCCCTGATCACTGTTTCTTTCAAAGCAAACAGCATTTCAATGTAAAAGCCACTTTTGAATGCATTTTTACATGTTTTGCCCATGCTGCTGCAGCTACAGAGAAAACAACCAAGACCTGTGTGAGGAGTAAAACCCTGAAAAATATTTCAAAATATGGGGAAAACTCAGAAGTAGGACACAGTATGTCAGGATTCAAAATAATATTCAATACATGTTATATAGCAGATTAATTTGGGAAAGATTCGCCTACCTTGCATTAATGACAACCATTCTCAAATTCCAAAAGATAGGTTTGAAAAGTCATCTCATGGGAGAGGTGTGCCAAGCCTTCTCTTCATGAACACCCAAACTATGTCAAGATGTGAGCCAATTCCCAAGCAGGAAGGATACAGATAACTGGAAGATCCCTCTAGAGTTTAAGCTCTTGCCACACATAGGTGCCAGAGAAGAAGTTATGTAATAAATCAAGACTAAATTACATAAACAGAAGCAGTGGAACAAAGAGCAGCGAAAAGGCACGGAGCTATTCCCCTCTCAGGGAAAGATCAGTCACTGTCACTCTCTGAAGACAACCTGTGGCTTTGGTCATTGAGATATGCTAACATTATGGCTTACCTCCTTGAAGGGTATCCCTCAGACACAGACTGGGATAGCTCATAAACAATGTTTTCAGCTTCCAGGATGAGGAAAACTGCAAGTTTTCCAAATGTTAAAAGGCCTTATTCTATCCTATTTTCTCACTATCACCCCATCCACAGGCTCTTCTCTCTTTGCCTCCCAGAGAAGTACATTTCCTTACAGGGGAATGATTCACTGCCTTCAGCTGTGTCCCTGCTCAGGAAATGAGCTTTCCCATCAGCAGCAGTCCAGGGCAGCCCACCATCCCCTGTGAGACAGACGCCAATCACATCACACACTGGCATCACCAGACCACAAAGTAAACACAGCTTAACTCTGCCTTGGGTCACAGGTCTGCATTTCAGTACAAAGAATCACAGAGGTCTGGGAGCTTGGTTTTGATGCCTCATCCTTCTCCCTCTTCAAAACTGGACTTAAAACCCGAGGTTCTGGTTTATGTAGTTTGCAGAAATAGGAAGAATTCCACAAGGGTTTGTTCCTCTCTATCCCCTACCCCACTTCCAGCAATGATGATTGCACCAGGGACAAGGAAGTATTACTTATGCCACCTACAGTTTACCAAAGAAACTTGAACATGAGCAAAAACAAGAAAGAGGAAAAACAAAAAGTCTTGAAGTAGGAGGAAATGGAAATAAACAGTTTTGAACTCATGTGATATGAAAATGACAATTAGCATACGTTAGACCCAATTTGCTGCCAAGCAATCAGACATTCAACTAATTTTTATTGGATTCCAGCATAGATTAAAAATCCATTAAAGGATTAAAAACTGTCATAAACTTCTTTCAGAGTCAATCCCTCCAAAAGTCATTCCCCTTCCCTGCAACATTGCACAGCGCTGGAAAAACTGAAACATTAAGTGCCACTTTTCTGCTAGTTTTGAGAACCAAGTCACCAAAACCTGTTGATCTTTGCCTTTTCCACTAAACAGGTCAAAAGGAAATGCTCACACTGATCTTTATCTATCCTGCACAAATACATCTGCTTTGATAACACATTGACACTGTAGACAGCTCACATGGAAAGCAACTGGATGAAAGAGCCTCCTGTGGTCCTGTCCTTAGTAATGGAAGTGCCACTTTGGTTGTGTTTTGCTGGTTGAAAACTTCCCAATGGTTTGGACAGGCCTGAAAGGGAAAAGAATGCAGCTTACTGCCTCTCCCCATAGAGCACAAATAACACAACACACTGCTGAGGGGATTGTTTGCGTACACACAAAAAATCACCCCAATGGAGATAATAAATATTATTTCACAAAAGAAACAGAGCTATGAGTCTCACGATATGCATATTACATTTTTACCTTATAAAATTGTGAGTACACGACTCCACATACTGGAGTTTATTTCCAAAAGAGCTTTAAAAGCAGCACAACGCAAGTTGGGCTAAGGAGATACACAGATATTAGCAGGAAGATAATATATCCTGTGGGACATCATACCCTTTTGGTAAACATATCCAACTGTCCTGTCTCAATTTATTCTAAACAGGATATTAACTACCAGCCAGCACAAGCATATCCAGTGCTAAGCCAGGAAGGGACAACTGAAAGGAGACATACCAACAAATTACTGTAAAACCCAGTATGACAAATAAGCACCACAACAGTCATCTAGAGAAGTAGCTGCTGGCTACCAAACACAGCTCTTTTAGAGTAAAAATGTCACTACCTCCCAAGTGTATAAATTCACTTAGCTTTTGTTAATGCTAGCAATGTCTTTTGCAGTATTTGTTCTTACCAAACACACAATACTGTATATTCATACCCACACAGAATCCAAAATGTTACATTTCCAAGATTCAGAAGCAGAATGACAAAAAGCATTCGGCTGTGATCTTCAAAAAACCCACAACCTTTTGGGTATTCTTTCTCTCAAAGTTAAGAGCAAGTCTCAGTCAAGTGCTTTCCCCAAATGACCACTTTTGCTATCAAAGCTCATTTAGCGTTTGCAAATACTGCCTGCCTGGCAGCCGTGCCCAGTGAGCAAGAACAGAGGGAACAGCAGGAAAGCCAGGTCTTCTTGTGTGCTCTTGACTTGTTACAATCCCAAGTGAAGGCAACCATATGTCGTGAGAAGCCAACATCCCTACACTCAGACACTGTTATCTCCCCAAATACAACCGGAACGGAATTTCTTGCCTCACCACTATTTTTCTCCCCTCCTTTCCAATTATTAGTAGATTATTGAATTATTAGTCTTGAATCATAGAACTGTTTGAGGTGGAAAAGAACTCTAAGATCATAGAGCCCAACCACTAACCCAGCACTGTCAAGTTCACCACTAACCCATGTCTCCAGGTGCCACATTGATGCCTCTTTTAAATCCCTCTAGAGCTGGTGACTTCACCACTTCCCTGAACAGCCTGTTCGGAAGCTTGACAACCCTTTCAATGGAGAAATCTTGCCTAACATCCAATCTAAACCTCCCTGGCACAACTTCAGACCATTTTCTCTCGGCCTGTTGCTTTCTCCTTGAGAGAAGAGACCAAGCCCCACCTGACTACAACCTCCTTTCAGGGAGTTGCACAGGGCAATAAGGTCCCCCCTGAGCTTCCTTTTCTCCACGCTGAGCCCTCCCTGCTGCCTCAGCTGCTCCTCATCAGACTGGTGCTCCAGACCCTTCCCCAGCTCTGTTCCCTTCTCTGGACAAGCTCCATCATCTCAGTATTTTTCTTGTTGCGAGGAACCCAAAACTCAACCCAGGATTTGAGGTGCCTCACCAGTGCCCAGCACAGGGGACAGCCACTGCCCTAATCCTGCTGGTCACACCAGTGCTGGTACAAGCCAGGTGCCATTGACCTCCTTGGCCACCTGGGCACACCTGGGCTCACATTCTGCCACTGTTGACCAGCACCCCAGGTCCTTTCCTGCCGGGCAGCTTCCCAGACACTCTGCCCAAGCCTGTAGTGCTGCAGGAGGTTGTTGTGCCCTTCCTGCCCTCCAGGAGATCAACACTTCTGCCCAAACTGGTGTCACCTTGATCCCCTCATCCAGGTCATTGATAAAGATACTAAATAGGAGTGTCTCCAATAACGAACTCTGGGGAACCCCACTAGTGCCCAGCTGGATGTGGCACCACTCTCCACCACTCTGGGCTTGGCCAGTTTTTTGCCCAGCCATTTAACTGAAACTGCTCATTTATTTAATTATAAGAATTCTTGATTATTATTGATTTGGGCCGAAGTAAGAAATTTGTGTAGTAACGACAACTCTTATTTTGATGGGAGATTTTGGGTACAGTTAATAGCATGCTTTAACAGAGAAAACTAATTACATTGCACTTCCAAAGGAGATTTACTGGCAATGCTGTAAAATCTCAATCAACTTCATTCAGAGTTGTCCCCTTGTTAGGAATGAAGGAGGCAAATGATAAAAGTTAAAGACTTTCTCATCACAATAAAAGGACAGATATTCACAGAGAGGTTCCACACCAGCACAGAGGCTGAGTATCTCATTCTGTTGAAATAAGCATTTCCCTGACCAGAAGTATTGATTTAATTGAAATGTAAGATCTCCTCTCCTGCTTTTTGTGAGTACAGGAGGAAGGAAAAGGCACCTCTAAACTATTTTTTTTTAAGGAAGAAACTGGAAAAAAAAACCCCAAACAACCCAACAAAAACCATTTCCCTACAGAGTGCATGACTAAGCAGATCACTCATTTCTCCAGTGTTCTCTACTCATTATCTGGGTCTTACTTCTCTCAAGCAGTTAACTATTGCCATCATAAAACAAACAAATTCAGATCACACACCTGAACTACTCCCATTCACTGGAGAACAGGATGTGAAGTTATAGCTGACAGAGAGTTAAAAATGGTGGCTCGGGTAAATCTAACTAGGCATCGTCCAGAATTAAGAGCTCCCCCCCACCAAAAAAAACCCCAGCTTCCCCAGGAAATTCTTCTCCAGAGACAACAGGACCACATCCCAAGACTGAGGGAAAAATCAGAAAAAAAAAATCTTCTGGGATAATAGCTTTTCCCCAAATATCTGATCTCAAAAGCACTTCTTCAATTCCAAATCTTCTCTATTCCACGCCACAGTCACCTTGACACCCAGTTTTCAAGGCAACTGTTGCTCCCTGTTTAGAGCCCCTGATACACTTCGTATACTAAGAACAAAAAGGCACTGGTCTTGTAAACTTCATTTCTTGGTCTCGTTCCCCCAATTCCCCGACACCTACAGACAAGGGAACTTAAAATCCAACCGATGTCACCACTCCTACAACTCCTTGATTTAAGAAAGTATTCTCTGTTCCTGCTATCTCCTCCACCCCAACATCCCCTATATAAACAAGCTGATTTTTCTTACTTCCTATGCCCGGAAGCTTGTGTTTAGTTGCTGAGGTGCATTCCACAACCCTGGCACTTTCTTTCAGGAAGGAATACACAGCTCCTGCACTACTTCGGGTAAGAAGAAGCCACAGCCAGCTGCCTTTTCACACAAGTGTTGAGTAGCAATGCTGCAAGAGTAATCAAGGCTCTGGACAGCTACATTACACCAGGAATGCTGTTCCTTTTGCTTCCATCAGTGAGTGATGCAAATAATAAATGCAAAGACTGAATAAAAGAGAGCACTAAACAGAAGACGGCAACCAAACCCTGATGCTAAACCCACCAATTAGAGAGATAGAGACGTGCCTTGACACTGACAGACAGTTTTCAGATTTCACAGGCACCAAAAGGGTAATAAACATTTGGTCTTGATTTTCCCTCTTGCTGACTGCAGCCTCCCAGGCCTCGGACACGTTTTCTGCAGCAGCTGCTCTTTTCCCAACTCACACACTGCTCCCACACTGTGCCAGCACAACCCTCTGCGTGGCTGGACAGCAAACTGATTCAGCTGAAAACCCACCTGGAAGCAAAATTCAGTTCCCAAATGTGTTTTACCACAAAGTTGCATGAACAGCTGAGTGGGCATAAAGGGGAAAACCAGTGAGAGGGTGAGAACACACAGCCCTGGGTATGGGCTGACCAAGCTGGACTCACTGCCACCAAGGCCATGCTCTAAGCAGGCAGATACTGCTCCAGTGCAGGGGACAGAGAGCATTTCTATCTGAGAAAGTGAGATGGTCCTTGTGACAAAGCTTCCTTGCCTTCAACGCTCCAGCCCAAAGGATGGTGCACGTAGCTGAGGTGAGATGATCTCCTCAACTGTCTGTTTTTTTGAATAGTCCTGGCATCACTACATGGTTTGTGTGGAGCTATCTGTTTCTGAAATTTATTTTGCTGGACTTTTTAAACTGAAAAAACCCAATGCATTTTCCACTCAAAGTGCAGAAGTATCATAACTTATATCACGCAACCAGACACCCTTGCTGTGCATCCCTCTCTCCCCCCAGCAAATACTTTTAAACTGCCCAGAGCCCAAAGCAAAATATCAATAGACCTCCTCATGTAAGTCCTGAATGTGTAACATCTTCAGCGAGAGCCTCTGTGAACAGGTCCTTGCAATCACACACGGGCACTGGAAAAGGCAGGATAAGGGAGCAGGAAGATAAGCTGTCCCGACCTTGACACACTGGTAACCCCTATGGACAGAAATTTCTCTGGGTCAGGGCATGTCCCCTCCTAAATGCACTCAGGGGGACTTGTTAAAAGAACACCTTTATGGGGTGACAAAGGGAACTGATGCAATCTGTACCATGAGAACAAATGGGTAATTTCTTTAACCTCATGAAGAGGAATTTACTTTGGCCATGATGACCTTGCCTGAGATCAAGGGCTGATTTTTAGTACTTGTATAAGAGAATGACTGTCTTTAGTCCTCTGCCTTTCTTTGTTTTCACATTGTATCTTATTATGTCTGGGATAAGTAGATATTCCTGGGCTGTCCTAGAACACAGACCTTTCCCCAAGATGCAACCATGAGCCACTCCAGGGTTTTAGTTATAAATATAAACTGGTGTATGTAGCCTCTCATGCACATCCCCTGTTTGTGTTTGTTTCACTCAACACTTGAACTTCACCCAGACTGTTCAAGGAGGCAGAAACACCCTTGGTACAAGGTCCTAAAAGTCTTCTCTCACCCTTTCTAATCACAAGAATGAAGCTGCCACTCCAGAGATCGCTGCTCCTGGTCTCAATTCTCTGACCCAGGCCACAGGTAAACTTTTTCACATTTTATAGCTCATACTAAATAATGTCAGCCAAGCAAAGATATAAGTGAGAAGAGACAGGTCCCCTCAGCAACCATGAGAAAGATATCTGTCTGGTATAGGATACAGGAGGAGCTCCAGCACATTAAAACCAAACAAAATAGAAAAAACTGAAATCCTTATCTCCCAAGTTTTACAATCTCCTCCAATCCCCAGAATCTTATACAGACTCCCAGACAACTAACTCTGCTCACCTTCAATCTTCCCTGCCACAAAGCAACCACAAAGAGAAGCCAGCAGATCACTGGGGAGGAAGGGGGGAAGGTAAAGAAACTGTTCACTTATAACCACTTCTATCTCTTGTCACTGCCTTCTCTTTGTCAGCAAAATGGGTCAGACAAGATAACAGAAAGGAGAGCAAGAGATGCAGAGAAGACACACCCCCTCCAAGATGCAAGTAAATTCAAAGATAAACAACTTCTCTCAACAGAAGGATTTACCTCTAAGTCTTACTGCATAGGCCAGTCCAGGAGTGCAAAATAAAAGAATACGAGACCTTGCAGAAATAATAAAGTATTAGAGGGGAAAAGGTAACACTTGGCTGGAAAATGCTCCAAGGAGGTAACTTCTTTCAGCAGGACAGCCTCTTTCAGTGATAAAAGAAGTCACTTGTTATAGTGCTGACCCTTCCCCAAAACCATAGGTCCTGAACAGACAGATTACATCTGATGCTTGCTGGAAACCCCCTTTCTGCACAAGGGCTGTTGGTGTAGGCACATATCCCCTGCCGAAGTCATGGGAGTGCCTGGGGAAAGGCCATCCAGGACAATCTGCCAGGAGCAGATCATCCAGCTCCTGCATTTCCCACAGCCCTTCCTCTGACACATGACTGGGCACGCACCCATCCTGTGATGGGGAAAAGATCAGGACATCTGGAAAGGTGCCCACCAGGCACAAGCTGCTGTCACGGCCAGACTAGCTCCCACTGTACTTCCAGAAGGGCTTAGGAAAACATCCCAAACCAATCATCCACTGAGAACCCAGAGACAACCAATAATCTCCCTAATGGCCAAGGTAGGGAAGGACCCACAGTTTTTTCCTCTCTACATCTTTCAGTGCTTTGGCAGACAGAACACAACAGAAGCCACTCCTCTGCTGGACAAGGGACACTCTGATTTCATACACAGACACACAAGACACAACATCCTTGTGCATTCATGCTCAGAGCTACCTTTGCCAGCAAGAGCACATGCAATTTCTTCCTCCAATGAAAAAACAATTTCTACAGAATGTAAAGACTACTCACTAGTGGAGTAAACTTCTTAAGAGCACATTATCACAATTTTTGAGGAAAAACACTGGGGAAGATATTCCAACCTGTTCAGGAAATGAAACAGCCATCCCTGTCCTTCCCCATACAGCCCCTTCTTGTCCCCATCATCAAAAATGACAGTGCTTCCCAAAAAAAAGAGACCACAAATATTTGATTTCATTTAAGTACATGGTGCATACGAGCAAATTTATTCCCTCGAGAGAAAACGTACACTTAATAGATTTAAAGGAGTGCTATAAGAGAACAACTACCACCACCAGATCCTTTGAATGACTCTAGCATGGACAGGAAGAGTCTGAACATGAGTGGGGGAGATCTGTTTGGCAAATGCCCCTGAACTTTCATGGTGGCAGGTACACTTGTACATTTACAGTGCATTTCCTCACCCCTATCTTCCAAATCAAACTCCATCCTGACTTGATGACTTCGAGAGATGGAGACATCCTAATTTTCCTTAATACTGACAAGCATCTTCCTAATGTCTTCAGTAGTTGATCACATTCACTGTTAACAATCTGTGCCTTTTTCCTAATTTGAAATAATCTTTTTAACTTCCAGGCACTGGCTGCTATTTTATCTTTTCCCACTAAATTAAAGAGCCCTTTGGCACACAGCCCATTCTGCCCAAAGAAAATTGAGAAACTTTTAAATACCTTGTGATAAGCTAAACCGATTGAGCAGTTCAAGAAAAAGTTTTATAATGAGCAGTTTAATCACTCAAATAACATTGGACACTACATCTTTCTTGCCTTCGAACATCTCTTTAAAAACACCAACACTAAACCTTGCCAAAATACTCTGCAACTCATTTCACCTCTCTGTCCTTATTCAGTATTTCCTGTTATTATGAATGTACATTACTATTTAAAAAAATAATTAGCTTATTTTAAGCTCGGAGGACTCACATACTGTCATATATCTGCTCTGCTCCTGCCATCCTCTCCAAGGTCACTGGTTTCTGGAAGCACAGTTCTAAACCTACAGCCTCCAGTCTTTCCCATAACGTGCTCCAGCTCTATAAAAACATTTGGCCATATTAAACCCAGTTACCCAAACAATTCAGAGGACACTGTACAGCTGCTGTTCCTTCTTCATGCTTCACCACTCAGGCACAACCTTTACATAATCCACAAATTTGAACAGCTCTAATTTCATGTTTTCTTCCAGGCCACTGACAAAAATACTACAAAGCTCTGGACCTACTATAAATCCCTGAAAAAAATCCTCCATTCATATTCTATTTTCCACATCTCCTCTTCTTAATCCAGGTGTTGACTCACAGATCATACATGAAACTGTATCTGTGGAACAAGATTCGCTTTTCAACAACACCCTCATTGACTGAAGCAGTCATGGGAATACAATTACCACACAAATCCCATTTGTAAGTATGTGTTTGATACAAGAGATTTAATTAGAACTTTTTGATCTTCCAGAGCACTGCTACTCCCCAGCCACGTAACAGAGTCTCTTTTGCTTCACTAATTTTGAGTAAATCCCACCAGCAGCCCTCCTCAATCAATCCCTTTTTGAGCAACATTCCATTTTCCATGTTGACTCAGCAGGCACTGTGAGCACCTGTGCTCCACTATCCACTTCCAGGCTTTGACAGGTCCACAGGATTTGTTTGGTTTGGGGTTTGGTTGGTTGTTGTTGCATCAGCAACAAACAGCTAGAGCAATTCACGTAAGATCAACACACTTTAACAACCTATTTATTCTGGATTCAACAACTCCAAATATAATAACCCCCACTTCCCTGATGCTGATGTTCTGGGTGAGACTTGAGAAACTGGAGAAAACCTTTGGTGAATTACCATGTCTCTAAAATGTCATTTCCACAGTTCTGTCGGGCTGGAAAAGTTCTCTTCACAAGAATTTTAGATACAAATTTTCATTGTGAAGAGAATAAAGTACAAGTCAAAATGATGCTACTTCCACCATGTTTCAATTACTTCCCATCCTGTGCTTGCCCTATAAACTCTTTGTACGTGACCAGCCAGGTTCTGCACTTTCTATTGGTCAATTCTGCCCTTGTATAGCCCCACTTCTTTATAATTATATCAAGCTGGTTTGCCACAGAGAACACCAGAGTAAAGTTTTCTTCTAAATTACTATAAAACCCCTTTAATGGCTTTTGTAAGTTTAGTGCCTCTCTTACATAAAGCATGTTGTTTTGCACTTGACTTGACCAAAGTCCACCTGGTTCAGTGTAAGTTTCAATGTATCTGTAACACAAGAAAGCATCTGGGCATGTTGAGCTTTTCCACCTTTGGTTTTCTACTCATCTGCCATCAGAGGTCCACCAGCATAGAAACACTTACAGTGACAGAAATTTTGTTAATGTCCTTAATTCTTGGCTAGCTCCTGCCAGTACCACTGTGTGTGCATGTGTAGAGGAGGAGGAGGAAAGAGTAACTCGGGTCATATCAGCAAGAAGCTGGTTCATCTTATCAACTCTCCTCTGCTTCAAATGGGTGCCCAAGAAGCAAATGGTAACTGCACTTTGCAGCTCAGAAATTCCTCCTAGGATTTAGGGCTGTAGTAGAGGGCACTGTTTGAATGCTGTACTCTGCGTTTATACCACAAGCCACACTGATTGCATCTAACAGATTTCTTCAGCCTGGTTTTGAAGCAACTGCCTAACAGTCTTCTCCTAAAGATTTCTGCATCTTTGAATGAGATCTTCAGTCATGAAGTTATTCAGCACTTCTCCCCAGCACAGGATCAATACTTCCCCCAGACAAGCGCATACCAGACTTTACACCTTTTCTGACGCTTGAATAACTGTCACTGATACCAAACTTGGATCTTTCTTCCTTTCTTTGTTCGTGCATTTTAACTTGTGGATACACTCTCAGAACAGCAGCTTTGGGACAAGCTGATGGGCCACCCCAGAGGGCTTCAAACCACTGCTCCTACTTGCAGGTTTCAGAGCATGCTGAAAATGCTGCTATTAGGTCTAAGTGATGTAACACTTCAAGTGAGTCACAGATACCTTTGAAATGCCACAAGATTTTTGGAGGCGTCAGACTGACCCCAAGTCCAGCATTACCACTGAGTAAGAACAAGACTGCAATTACCACAGCTGCTCAGAGATTGCAATAGCACTGAATCAGCCTTGCTCACAGGACTGCACAGAAATTCTGCTATTCCACATCAGGCATAAATCGAGTCAATGGTACATGTGACCTTTAAGAATTTCTGAAAGATTATTTTCTATAACTGGAGATATTTTTCAAAGTAACAAATCTTATGCAGTTTTATACCTGCATGAATGAAAGCAATATATACTTTTTCACCTTTTTTTTCCCCCCCCTCAAAACTTGTTTCAACTTCAGACGCACCAATTCTGTCAACAAACATGAGTGGTTGGCATTTGTTGGTTATCACATACAAAATACTGATCAATAACTTAGAATTACTTAGAATTACATGCCACCAGCAAGCTGGTTTAAAAAATGATGACTTAAATAACAAAACACCACCACCATATTCTCAGAAACTCAACCAGCTTCTAAAGGTGCCTGTTCACAAAATTTTACCTTCTCATGGCTACCTGTAATGACACCTTCTTTCTTCTCCCAGTCTATAATGACACTCGATTTCATCAGCTAATTCTGTCCCTCTCTCAAACAACAAACAATTATTGATCATTTTATCATTCCCCTTCATCTTTAAGACTGTTTCTTAATAAGCATAAAGCCCTAAAAATTAAATGTGAGGTTTCTAAAAGTTAAAAAGAAATTAAATTTTCATTCATTGTTTCAAATTACCTAAATACCAGATTCTACACAAGTCTTCTTTTGTGCTGGTCAAAGTACTTAATAAGTACTGATTTGAGGGGGCAGGGGAAACCCCAGATCTCTATAAATTCTTCTATTTTTATGTAGCTAACATGTTGCTTAAACACAACAAATTCCTGTATTGAGATGAGCATTCTCTGAAACAAGTTCAGCTGTAATTAACTCAACAATCAGGTAAATATAATGCAGAAATTATTTTGTGCAAGCAGAAAACATGTCTCAAAACTATATCTGTACCAAGGATCTAAGAACAGCAAACAGTACTTAACCTCTGCAGGACCAAGTTCTCAAGAACTAGGTTTAAAATAAGAGACTTTGTTAGCAGAGAATATTTATCCCACAGGGTATTGTCTCCCAAAAACTTCTAAGCTCCTGAGGGAAACAAGTCCAAATAAATTACAGGAACATCGTTGCATGGCAACTAACAGCATTCTTAAAAACCTTGTACCCAACTGTTTCATCCAACTCACACCCATAAACAACCATATTTGAAAGCACACTTTCTACATTGTTGCATTCTGGGCTTGATCAAATGGGATTCTACTCAATCCCCACGGGAAAAGCCTGCCACTCCCTTCCTAGCGCAGTAACTTGATACATCTCAAAGAATTGTTTGAAACAACAAAATTTTGAGAAACAAAGCGAAGGCAACGCAACAGGCAGACCTGTCTGCTGGGAAGCACAGCCAGTGAGGGCACGTGTGACAGCAGAAGAGTTTGGAAAGGCCAGGGAGCCAAGAGCCACACTAGTGGCAACTGGAATACGTGGAAAAGGATGGAAAAACTGCTGTTCAGTGCTGCAGGTGGTGTGATTTGCCACGTGTGTGTACCTACACACGTATATGCGTGCACGTGAATGAGGCTCTTTGCACAGCTGTGTGGCAGGAGGGTGAGACACCGGTGGTGAGCACGTGTGTACAAATACATCCCTGCACACAGAAATGCAACACATGGTGACAGCACTGGGCTGTGCCAGCAGGAGCACAGCCACCCTGATCCAGGGAAACCATGGCTCCCTGGCACTCGGCACTTTTCAGGGCCACTGGGGACACCATGGGCAGTTTGGGACATCCCCAGCACATGACAGGCATTGATAACCCAGTGCGGGTTCGGTGGAGGGCTACCGAGATGCTCAGAGGGACAAAGCTCCGTGAAGGGAGGCTGTGGGAGATGGGGAGGTCCAGACTGGAGAAGAAAAGGCTTTGGGGAGCTGACAGCAGATCTCCTGGACTCACGGAGGTCTGTGCACAGGGGCACACAGCAGGACAAAGGTGCAGGTGTGACCTGACCTAGAGAAAGTTCTTTCCTGGTGAGGACAGTCAAGCACCGGAACAAGGACACAGAGACTGACAAACCTTTGTCTTTGGAGGGTTTAAGATCTGAATGAACAAAGTCCTTGTCTGACCTTGGTGTAGATCCCACTTTGAGCAGCAGGTTGGACTAGATACCTCCTGAGGCCCTTTCCAGTCCGAATTATTCCACAATGTCAAGCTGGATCCCAGAGAACACCACAATGTCCTGTTACAATTTTCTACACCAGCTTACACCTTTCAAATCTTCAATGCAACCACTACTGAGAGGAGACAAAACCCATGCTGTTTGGTTCACCTCCTCACAAGAGCACAGGATGTTCTCACCCAGGATCTGCAACAGTCTTGAGCATCAAATCTGGAATTCCAAGATATTTCAAAGGTGCAGAAGTTACCAGTTACCTGAGTGCAGTACAAGTGGAACACAGTGCCTAAGCATTCAGAGCTTTTCTGGGGGAAGGTGTTTACTCTGAGGCAGTGTAAACCCAGAAAACGTCACACATCCACAACAAGTCTTCCTTAAAGCAGCAACTGTATATTTCCTGAAACTTTCATGTTGAGCACCTACCCTCAAGGAACAACCCCTATATTCTGATGCTGTAAAGTCACAGGGTAAGAAGCTGTGTTGTTCTCTCTGTATATTCAGGGTGTACAGCTCCACCTGGCAAAAGAAGCCTTGCTTAGCAAACCAAGGCCATGCCAGCTCCCACCAGGAGCACCTGCAGTGGTCTAAGCAGACTGGTTTGGTTTTATTCTTCTGCTGGGTGCTGCTGCCCCTAGAGCAGAGCTACTTAAACAAAAGCTGTTTATTCTAAATTAATTGATTCTGCATTGAAGCACAGAGACCACTCACTCACAAGGCCCATTATTCTAAGTCAGGGAGGGGAGCTACCACCTTCAACCAGGCAGCAAAACAACTTGAACCAACACAGAAGTTTCTGCAGTGATTTCCTATAGGCTAAGTGATTATTCACCAAGTGTGATGCTTGCATAACTATACAAAGGATAACCAACGTTAACAAAGTTATAAAGACAAGCAAATGTAACCATCTTATTAGCATTTAAAAAAAAAAAGGAAAAAAGAACAGTTATTTCCTCTTACTGTTTGGGTTTGTTGGGGTTTTTTTAAATCAAAATTCCCCCACCTGCACATAGACTGGAGGGCTGTATCAAGAACTTTTAAAAGCACCAGTTTCATCCCGATCACCAAAGAGACATGAGGGGATTTCAGTGGAGTTTAGGAGCATCTACCAGACGTGAGCACCCGAAACATCCAGTCACCCACAAACTATTCCTCGGAGGGAGCAAGTTAAAAAGCCGTGAGACAGGATCAGGAGAGGAGAGGTAACAGGATCAGCAGCACCAGCTCAGCACACCGAGCCTTCCCCTTTCAAAGCTCACCAACAAGTCTCACACACGCATTAAATTACGACTTTGCATGTCTGTTTACCAGTCCCATAGACCATGTTTACCAGTATCACAGATCACTGCTGCTCGGCCACAGCAGAGCGTGACAGCCGCTGTGCCCGGGCAGGCCGGGCTCCGCCAGGCCCTTCCGTCTCAGCACGGCGCTGCCAGCACGGGCGGACCCCCGGGAGCCACGGCACCCCGCGGGGGGCAGGCGCACCCCCCGGCGCCCCCACAATCAGAACCTCGCTCAGACCCCAAAGCTCGGCCAGGCGAGCCTCGGGCTGGCCGCCCCGCTCCTGGCGGCGAGTGCAGTCTCAGCCCCGGGCCCAGCCCCGCAGCCCCCGGCTCCTCGCCCCGCACCGGGACCCGCCCCCCGGGCGGCCCGGCAGCACCGCCCCTCCGCCCTCCCACCCCCGCAACGCTCTCGGCCCCTCGG
>VZRR01011740.1:67464-86235 GCA_013398015.1 Oreocharis arfaki
CTGCAGCCGCTCCGGGAGCTGCGGCCGCCCCGCCGCCTCCTCCCGCCTCCGCCGCTCCTCGGGCTCCGCCGCCGCTCGGGGCCGCCCCCCGTCGCAGCGCCCGCCTCGTCCCCCGGGCAGCAACAGGCGCCTCCGCCGCGAAGGTTCCGCAGGGCGCAGAAAGGTTCCCCCCGGCCCCGCGGGGCGCCGCGGCCCGAGGGGTCCCGGGGCTGGAGCGGGATGAGGCGGAATGCGGGGCCCGGTCTGCTTCTGCCGGTGCCATCGGCTGTGAGGAGCGCGACTGCAAGGGGCAAACCCCCACCGCCCGCGGAGAGCTGCTAATTAGCCACAGGGACCCGTGGTCATTAAGGCTGAGTGGCCTCGGGGGCCTCTCCTCCAGCCTCCCGCAAGGCAGGGACAATAAGAAGCTTAGCTCTGGGCCTTGTCCCATCAGGGTTAAATCTCTCCACATGCATAAAAATCCACCAGGCTCTGAGCCCCTACTCTAGCGCTGGGCTCTTCACAGGAGAACACTTATTTCTCGTACCCGGTGGTACAGGACACATTTTTATTCACCACTGCTGTTCCCTGTTCTCCTGCCACGAACCTGGCTCTGCTGCCTCCATACCCTGCCCACAGGGACTGGGCAACCATCACTGAGTCCACCCAAACCCTTCTCCAGCTCTACATTCCAAGTTCCCTCAGTCTGTTAAACCCCAACCTTTCTGCAGCTTCCCCAGGGCTCTTTTAAATTCAAGGTCTCACAAACCAGGGGTATCCGAAAGCACAGGCAGCATTTCGGATGCGAGTGCTGAGAAAAAGGTGAGCTCATTACTCACCTCCATGGGCTGGCTGTGGTCCCACAGACAGAGAGCCCAGCATGTCCATAGCCTCTGTCACTGCCAGGACACTCTGCTGACACCACACCCACATGTTCAGCCTGCACAGTAGCCCAAGTTCTGTGTTTTCATCTGTTAGAGGGAAGAAAAAGAACAAGGCCAGCAGATAAAGTGCCTGTCTGGCTAACCAGGCTGGTACTTAAATATCCAGAGCAAGAAAAACTACAAGTGAGAGACTGGTATCAGGATCTGGGTGTGTACTAGCAACCTGAGCACCATCAGTGTAACTCAACTGTGAGTACTTCAGGGGCCTCCTGGGTTTCAGGGAAGCCAGAGCTGATCCAAAATAAAAAGGCCATAGTACCACAGAACCTTCTCATAAACAGTGTGCCCCAGGGGACTTGGCAAAGGCATGAGGGATCACAGTGAGCCTTTACCCTCCTCCCCACCTAGACACATCCAAATCATCTATGGGACCTTCTGCTGTTAAACCTGATACGAAAGTCCAGATTTCCCTTCCCTGACTCAGCCTGTCACATAGAGCAGACCTTCAGAGAGAGGGATGGTGAGAGAGGCCTCAGAGGCAATGGAACAAGTCCAAGTTAAAGCAGGCAGAACACCCCCAGCAGAACAGCGAGGAGTCCCTAGGGGCTTTTATTCTGTATGACAACATTATAACATGCTATGCTACAGGCATTTGCCCCACAGCAACACGGACAAGCACAGCCCAGCTAAGGCTGCCTGCTTCACAGGCCACTCCGAGCACTCCAGCAGCTAAGCACCTCCTCCTTATTTCTATAAAGTTAGCTAAACCAGAAAGCCTAGAAGATTATTCTTGGCTTCTATAGATGTACAACCTTTGCAGTTGGACGCCCACGTTGTCTGGTGGACGTGTTGTGCTGGGTCTGCACTGGGGAGCTGCCTGCACAGTCCCACTGCAGTGCTCGTCCCTTCACACAGCTCCACATCTCCCACACTTCCCCAGCAGGCAGCTCGTGGTGCAGCCTCAGGACACCCACAGATGCCACAACCAAAAACATTCAGTCCAAGCAGCAAGTGTGGGTTATGACTGCTGGTTTGCAACACTGAGGCTGGAGTTACACCACCCAGAGAGAACTGAGGTAGCAAACTCTCAAGAAAGTACCCTCAAGTCCCACCACACACAACAGCTCTGGCTCCTTGTAAACAGGTACCAGCTGTCCTTTACCATCTCTGGTGGGGGATTAGTCTGCAGCAGTGACTCCTCCCAGAATTTGCAAATAAAGAAATGGTCTGAAATCTTCCAGGTGGGATCAGAGGTTGCCCCACAGCTTGAGTGGAGCAGCCACCTACACAATCCCCCAAGTGTTTTGCAGCCTTTCACAAATCAGCCATCAGCAGAAGTGCTCTACAAACAACCAGCTAACACAGTTCCTCACGCCAGTGGCTGGTTGCTCACCACAGAATGTGACCTCTGCCCTTCCCTCACGTCCTTTGCCTCAGCTCAATATGACTGGGCACCTGCAGCAGGTTTTGGTCTGAGCTGGGCAGGCAACCAAGCATCGGGAAATTCCTGTATCTGGATGTTGGGAAGTGCCGAAGCAAAGGGACATGGGGCACTCCTCCTGCTTTGCCAGGCTCCTGCTCTAGCTTGCAGCAATTGTTTCAGTCTCAGAGTTGACATTTAGCCTTTTCAAACCCAGTCAGTACACAGACCCAAGGGGAGACCCATAAGATCTGAAGAGCAGTTGATTTGGACCTGCAGATCAGTATGTGGGGGATGGAATATGTGAGCAGCAACAGAACATTCCCCACCAGGGTTCCAGCCTTTCTCCAACACCCCACTGCACCAAGTCTCCTTTGGAGATCCCTACACATCCAAGGAACAGCAGAGCCACACCTCTAGGGATAAATAAAGCTGACTGATAGATGCCCTACAACTGGATCCCAAAAGAGCAAGGCAGACATTATCTTAATACAGGGAAGGCCATCAGATTTCAAAGCAACAGCTTCAACTCCTAGCTCTTTAAATGATCATATCATTTACAGTCTGAATGGGGTTCTTGGGCAGTATCAGTTACATGGATTAGGAGCTGTAGAGGACATAAGTACAATTCTTCTTCCTGAGGTTTTTACAGCTTAATGGACAGGAAGCCTTGTTGATGAGCCTCCAGCTTCTTAAACTATGACCAAAATCTCCCCATCTTCCCTTTGTGCTTTTTTCTGTCCTAGAATCACTCTCAATTAACAGTACAAAAATAAAACCAATGTCATCCATCTCTCCTAAGCTGCACATGCATTATTCATCAACATGCCCTAATTGATTCTCTCATAACCATGAGCACTTCTGCACTTGGCTGTGTTCTTCTTGTCCAGCAGAGCACAATTTATGAAGTTTTATTCCACCTAGAAAAGGCAGTTTCAAAGTGGTACCTTCCATGGCTTTTCTGATCAGAGCATCAAGTTTGATCTCAATGCATAGAGACATCAGTCCTGAGTTTTGTGCCCAGACAAAAGTGTCAGTCAAGTAACTCTGGTGCACTGATGCTCAGTGTCTTGACTGAGAGGTCAGTACTGTTCTGGATACTCTGGGCCTTCTTCTCTATAGCAGGATCTATAAAAGAGGTGGAAGGGAAGATTTGAAAAGGACTTCCCACCCCTGATTAAATGCTCTAGAACATGCAATCTACAAAACACATAGGGAGCCAAAATGCCCGTGCAACTGCTTTCCATGGAAGTTACAGAAGCATCTCCTAAACTACTCAGCCACAGGACAAGGCTCTATGAAGGCTCCCTCTACAGCAACAGAAAAATACGTATCCCATTTACATGAGGATAACTCAGCTTTGCTTTCAGTGCCCTGACACTAGAACACCTCCAGATTCTTTCATCCTAATCTTTGTCCAAGATTTCTGGGAACTGAAAGCCTGTGACAGAATGCTTGGAAACCATCAGTCAGAGACCCCCAGAGACTCAATCAGATGAGCAGGTCTGAATTTCACTCTGCAACCCAAGCAGCTACAAGTCAGCACACAACGCCCTATACAAAGCAATTAATAAATCAAACCTCACCACTGGCACAAGTGTGTTGGGTTTGATGGGACCATACATCATAGCAATTGTTTCTCAAGTACTCTAGTGACAGCACAATTCCTACCGCTGGTGGATGTGCTCTTTCTTAGATCCTTCTCTTTCAAATGTGGGGTCTAACCTGTTGTGCCACCTGACACTGAAGAGGCACAGACATCAGTGTGCCATGATGACACCACTTGTGCTCCCTGGAGACCTTCTGTGGCCAGGGGTGCCACACAGTGCTCTGCATCACACCACCGTTCACTATTAACCACGTCTGAGTTGCCTCCTTTTCCACATGCCTTTATTAGTCTCTGATATTCCCAATTTCTCTACTTGGTGCTTGTTCCAGATGCTATTTACTGTTCCCTTTGCTTGCTGCTGCACTGTCACATTGTGAAAGAAAGGGACACGCTCCTGCCAGTCCCTCACAGGGAGCACATGCCAGCTACAGGATGGGAAACCTCATGGTGCTGCCAAGCTGTTTCCATCCTGAGAGAAGGGCTCAAGCAGTCATGCAAGGGGAAGTGGAAAATCAGAAGCAGAAGTTCACTCGATTTCTAATTCCACAACATATCGTTGATCTTTGTGCTGAAGGACTCGGTCAAGGAGTCACGAGGGAACCACAACTCAGAGCAGCCTGTAAGGTTTGTGGTGCTCCAGCCTCACGGGCATTTAACCAGCGTCCTGGTATCCAGGTTGGATTTCACCTGCACCTCAACACTCAGCCTGCAGCCTCCTCCTTCCCCCGCTAGAAGGGGCTAAGAACCAGGCACTGCGGAGCAGGACCAAGGGAGTTGGGTTATGGGCAAGTTCAAGGCAAATTCCGCCACATGAAATAACTTGAACACTTCCTCTGCCAGTTAGGCTCTGCACTAGCCCGATGTAGAAGGGATTCAGTGTCACTACAAAGCAAGATCTCTCTGCTTGAAAAGCTGGCACTTCGGTTTCTTAACCCAACGGTGAGCTGCTTTGGGGAGGATGTCAGTATTGAAACACTATAACATCGTTGCGTAACTCGGCACAGCACTGCTCGCTTGAAACGCTCTTCAGCCTTCAACACTCCATTTTCGAACACCGGGTGCAGGAAGGTAAAACAAGGCACCACTTCTTCCAGATGAAGCTGGAAGGGTTTATGGTTTCAGGAAAGTAAAGGAAATAGCAAAGATATGATGATATAACAGGAGGGAGAGAGATCCAGACAGGGTGTTTTGCTCGTAGAAGAGGCAGTGGTATATTTAAAGAATTAAAAGTAACAAGTTTATGAACTAATGCAAGGCAACACCTTATTAGAAAAGGTCACACAGCTGCTCCTGGCAATCCCCAGAGCAGGGTGCTGGCTAAAGCCAGGCTCACCCTGCTTAGTCACCCACGCCAAGGGTGATGTCTTTGAGGCTGGCACTGAACCCACAGACACCCACAGTACTCAGACCTCCCACAGAGGGGCAAAGTTAAACCCACAGCTCCAGCGCGTGTAAGTGCATCATTGAGCTACCTTGGGATGACCCACTAGCAAGTTCACAGTGGTGTCAAAAATATTTTGATGAAGTTTCCTTCTTGCTCTGCTTTACCAGAACCACATATTATGATGACACGGAGAAGCAAGCAAACAAACGAACAAAATGCACTCTTACAAGAAGGCCTCACACTACTTGCTTTTAAGCCCAGGCTAAAAAACCAGACATTTCCATGACCCCCAGCTGCAGCTTGCTCCTTTTAAGTCCCCCTTCCCAGCCAGGTGGTTACAGCAGGAGAAACAAGGTGAGCACAACATCCACCCTCATGCCACCCCTGAAATGTGCTGACCCCCTCGTGGCCAACACGGGCTTTCTGCACCCCAGGATGTTCCACTCACTTAGGACAAGAGGAGAATACAGAGTTACACTCTGTCACCTTCTTTAGTGGAAAATAAACCCACCTGCTGGTCAGGACTGCCCTGCTCCCAGCTGTGCTTTGGAAGGTACAAGAAGAAGGCACTGTGTGGCTACGTCTTTCTAGCAGGCAGCTCTTGGCTGGTCCTTATTGGAGGCAAAACCAACTTTCACAACACCCCAAGGAGACAAGGCAACCTCCTGCCGAGAGAAGAGCTGGGTCACAGGCCTGGGGGAGGCTGCTGCTCACTTTGCTTTTGCCTGTAGTGAGCTCTGCTTTTCTGCCATTAGCTGTAGGGCAGGGAAGGTGGCACAATCCACAACCAATGTGAATAGGTTTTTATTGCCAGTGCTCTGCCAATACCTCCTTTCCAATGCTACAGTGAGCTTTTCCCCGCAGAATTAACTTTGATAACAGTCCACACGAGGGGTTTTTCCCCTAGGTGATGACACTGTCCCTGTTGGGCTGCAGATATCAGGGCCGTAGTGCCCCTAATGCTCTGAGCAGCCTCACCTGGGACTTCTACTCACAAACTGATCCTCTCCCATTAGCACAGGGGCACAATTCAAAGCCAGCTCTGGGTACTTAGTCTTGGTCTATGCCTGTTTTGTTTTGCTGGGTCTGTCCTGTAGATTTTTTCCCTCCTTACCTTTTACTCTGCCCTATTACCATGAGCTTGTCTGATGATCTGCATCCTTGCTGATGCTGGTTGCTGTCCCTCAGCCAGCCGGGCTTTTCGGACTCTGGTGTTGTGGTGCAAACACTGACTGGGGAGACCACTACCCTGCTGGTCCTGGGATCCCTTGGCCCCTGGTTTCTTGTCCCTTTAAAGAGCAGCAGGTATTTGCTATTGATGGAGAAGTGAGGGACTATTCAGCCTCTGCTCTTCTCACCATGGTTAAACCTGCTGACCTCCACCCCCAGAGCGTGTGTTGATGAAGACCCTGGGGCTTTACCAGGGACAGAGAGGAAGGCAATAGATTGCTTAAAACAGGAGATTTTTCTGTTTTGTTCATTTCACAACTGTGTTTTAATTGATTACCCTGAAACTTATCCTTATGCATGAGGGTGGCACAAAAAGGAGGGGTTTTTTTATGAGATGAGAAGGATCTGCATGATTAAATGACTAATAATAAAAGACTTCTTGGTTTTGAGTAGATATGCAACAGACATAAGAACTATGAGTGGATTATCAAGGTTTGGGAAGAGAATTTAGTGCACTTTTCGTGTTAATGCTGATAAGACCTACATTTGTTTCTTCCATCTGTAGACTCATCCAGGGTTTATTATTAATCTGCAGCCATGAAACAGGGTAGAGAACTTTTCTCTCTGCTTTTCAATATGCTTTCTACTCTTTCGTTCTTCATGTGGGAGCTAATCTTTTGTTTGTTAGAACAGTTGTAATCACTGCAAATTCTTTAAGCAGCCCATATGTAGGGGTTGGTGTTGACTTCACTTTTCACTTACTAGCAGTAACGCTTCTTTTTAGTATCATAATCCTGAAACAATGTGCCATGTGAGACTCCCTGGTCATGCAGATGATTGTTCAGGCAATGAGCATCACCAGGAGCTGCTCCTTTCCCTACACTTCACTGGTATCCACGGGTGGCTCCCACCTGGAGCCCGGCAGGCATTGCCCACTATCCACCACGCAGAGCCAGTTGTTCTAGAGGGGTGTAATCATACTAATGGCAAAAACTGGCGTGCTTGAAAGCCACAATTCATTATGGCATTCGTCCCAGCATCTCTTGTCTTTGGGAGGGGATCTTCGCAGCAGTTATTCCTGCTGCTTCACTCAGTGGGAATACACTGGTGTAATTCGGTGCTCTCTGCAGCCTGCCCTCCTGCAGTGGGTGTATCTGGGTTTAGAAATAGGGAAACATCATTGTAGCCTGCTTTTCCTCTGCAGCAGGTGAATTCACTCATTTGAAAAGCAGTCCCTGAACAACAACTGTTTAAATTACATTAAACAACATTTTCTCTTTCATTGACTCTTCTGGCTTTACAATTGTTTCTGAGGTTTAGGAGCTCAAGGAAGTTTCTGTTTCAAAGCACATTTTCATTCCTGCAAGGCTCAATCTCTGGGGCATGACTTTAACTAGATAATTTTGACTGGGAATGTATTTTAGTAGGGAAATTATGGAACTGTATGTATGAAGGACGTAATTTGGGACTGCCTGTGTGAATAAAATGTCCTGATACATAAAATGAAAAGCACCACTAATACGTGATTTCTTCACCTGCATGGCTGGAGCCATGGTGAATGACCTTCCTTACTCAAATGCAGCAAGGTCTGCCAGCTAGGGCAATGCAGGAGGGAGGGGAGGACAATGCAATCAAGAGGCTGGGCAAGTATTTTTGGAAACTTACTGTTTGCAGATCAAAATAGCAGTTAAGGTGACAACATACCTGTTGTAAGAGTTTGGAAACTGTACTGGGTTCCCTTTCAGGCACTACCAAAGGTTTATGAAACACCACATGATTCTTTTTATAGTGCAGGGACATGTGTTCAGCATGTGGGGAAACAAGACTCAGATCCTTCCCTTTCTCCAGCTTCTGGTAGAGGAAGCAGCCTCTGGGATTCCCCTCATCACCCTGTGGGGTGACCCAGCACAGGACCCATGGACATGTCCAAATATACCCTTTCTGACTTGCAGTTGTACTGTGCTTCTTCCTGGCCCCTCTCCACCCACCTTAAGGCCCTGGGGAGAATAAATGTGGGAAGTAAATTAAGCCATACAATTTGTATTCCTGTCTGCACCCTGGCCTAGACCACATAAAGGATGGTTTTCAAAAAGATTAATTTGCTGAATTTCATTGGCATTAGGAGAGGGAAGGTATCAGTAACAGCTTTACTCCATTTCCAAGCATCTAAAATAACTATACAAAAAAAAAGCAAATTAATCAGCAAAGCGTCCTCGCTGCAGCCAAGCTGCATACACCCATGGAGAGGGGTTGTTACAGGCAGCTGAGCCTGCAAACCCTGCATAGCAACCACAGTTATGTGAAGTATTAGGGCAAAATTAAAGAAAAACCACAAAAAGAGAGACAGAAGAAGCCAGAGAATGATGGGACTGTAGATGCAGAGGGTCAGAAATAGCCAAGTGACAGGAACGAAGTTTGCTCAGAGCAGCTTGCCTGTACAAGCGTACTTGCCACCAACTTCCACAGCCCTGGTGTGCTTTCCATGGAGTCACAAACGGACAGGATGTGGGCACAGGGCTGCAGCAGGAGCTGGCAGCCCTGCTCGCTCCTTTGCACAGCCCCGTGCTCCACAGGGGTGAAGAGCAGTGGGCAGAGCAGGTTTTTCCACTGATAGAGACTCCTGGAAGACCCGCAGCCAGAGGAGGTGTTTTGGCACATCTGCTGGCAGATGAGCCAGAGGCAGGGACTCTGGCTCTTGGGATGCCTCAATGTTATCAGATCTGTGCACCTCTCAGGGCTTTGCAGGAGAACTGCAGAGCTCTTCAGCTGTTTCAGGCTGGAGATAATTCCACAGCACGCAAGCTTGTTTTTCTTAGTCATCTTTCATTTTCTTAGTCATTTTCAGCTAGTCCACACCCTGGATTTAAAATTGCTTGTGTACAGTCTGGGTGCAGAGCTGAGCAAGAATGGATTGCTCGCAGCTGGTGCCTGCGTGGGAAGGAGTCTGCTGAATTCCCAGGAGATGTTTGGGACACAAGTACTCCCAGCAATTCCCCAGCATCAAGTGATTGGAGATGGGACGAGAGGCATGGAGCAGAATTAGCAGACCTGGATGCTGTGACCGTGGCTGAAACACAGGATGAAGTCAAGGAGTCTTTCCAGAAAAAAAACACCTCAGGGATGTGGATGCTGCATCTGACACTTACATGGGGAAGAGGGGAGCTACAGCCCCCCGTCCAGCAAACCCTCCTCAGCCAGTACTGAATCCTTCCTGGGGATTATTCCTAACTGAGCAAACCCCCCTGCCTCAGACACTGTTTCCTTAGGAAGGAAGATACAAGCTCTGGAATCTGATAGTGTCTGCAGGGTGACACATTCTCCTGTGTGCACAGGATAAGGGGTACAACTCCGCCAACTTCAAAATCCATGTGTTACCAAAGTCTTGGCAAAGGTTCGTCCAGAGAGGACCAAGAAAGAAAAGCAGCATTAGGAATAGGAGCAAAAACTTTTCCGTGTAAGTGTGGGGAGTCTCTGCAACCAGGCCAGCAAGACAAAAGGTTTTGTGAACCTGCCTGGAAGAAAGCTGCTTTCTTCCTCCTCCTTTCCCATTTCCCAAGGCTCTTGGGAGAGTGATGCTGATCAAGTCCAGGCAAAGAGGGAACTAGTTCAGAAGAGCTGGAGCTGTGAGACCTCAGCACTCCCTTTCCTCTTTGTAAAAGGGAGAGATGGGGACTTGCATGGTTGCATCTGGGAATGTTGCTCTAAAGCAAACACTGAATATTCACCATCTGGATGGTGGGTAACCGCAGCTCGCTTGCAAAACTCTCCACAGCAGGCAATGTTGTTGCCTGCAGCTGTCCCTTGGGGATCCATCTTCCAGGAGATTCTCTCCTAGCTCATGGCAGTTTTCTGTAGCTCGGGAGAAGGTAACAGTGGTTAACAGTAAGTAGCGGGAGGAGGCTGTGTCTCAAGGAGCTCATCTGGCCTGATGCACCTGTCTGCTACAAAACAGGCTGGGAACAATCCCAGCCAGCCTGCTGGGAGAGGCTGGAATGAGGAGAATTCAAAATGTCTATGGTGAAATCTCGCCTTTATTATCCTAGTCACTAACATCCCACGTATTTCAAGGAGACCAGCATTTTACTCCCACGATCCAAAGACAAAGCAAAATAAATCTTGGTACTCTCAGCCACAGTGCAAAACTTTGATTTATAGAAAATAGCATCCTAGCCTTGAAGAGTGGCTAAACACGCCTCCTTCTTCCTTCCTGGCTTAAAGCTTTGCATCCCTATTGCTAAAATCTCCTGTGAGTTTCTGCTGTCCGAACAGCCTGTAAAAGCCATAAACATCTCTCATTACATCCTCCCATCTTTTTAACTTCTCTTTGCGCTAAAGCATTGTTTTCCTCACGGACTACACTGAAGAGTGCTGCCCAGGTACTACATTAAATGTAATGAAATTATGATAAGCACACAAATGTTACATTAAACACAAACATAGACTGTGAAATAATGTAATACAGGGAAAATTCCTGCTGATCCTATCCAGTTGTACTGGTGATTTGGTATGTCCAAAAACTGAAAGTGATTTTTTTTCTCTGGAGAAGACTTGATGAAAAAAGATGCAAGACAAAAAAAACTAAAAAAAAAAATTTCTTCAGTGGGGAATGCCAAAATGATCCTTCCAGAATGTCCCTTTCATAATTAGTTGCTTTTTATTGCAATTCAACAATCACATTGCAGCATATAGATACAAACACGTTGTTGCAAATGCACCATAAAAAGTTGTGAAACAAGTACGCTCCCTGGCTGTGAATGGTATCCTCTTCTCTGTAACTGCTCACAGAGGAAATTGGTATTTTGATAGTTTGTTGTTCCTTTGTGTCCAGAAGTGGTAAAAATGTGTCTTCCTCAGAAACCTCATCCGCTACACTGCAAGGTGAGTGTGTTACACATGTGCCTGGTGTTCAACCTGAATGGAAATGCAGAGCTTTGCATCACCCATCTATTGTCATTTGCAGCCATTACTGAACATCTGAGCTGCCCCTAACACCAGCTCCAGAAGCAAAGAGGACATTCGGATATTCTTCTGGTTATCGTTTATCAATGCTGGTTTTAGAATAAGGATAAGGATCCAGCACTTGTCTACATCCAAAAAGGAATAGACTACTATGTAAAATACCCTGCACTCCTATAAATGCAACTAAATGTTCACAAACAAGGTTCCCTGGAGAACAAAGCCCATGAGTATGTCCCTGCAGTTGCTAACACAGCATGTTGTGCCCTGGGAGGCAGTGGGATTTTTCTCCTTTGTGGGTTGGCTTCCAATTTGATTCTTTAAAATTCAGTTCTTTTTCCTTTCCCTTCTACCATATTGTCAGTTGCTTCTGATTTATTTCTGCAAAGAAAATTTATGAAGCTTCATTCTTGCTATGTTCCCTCTCCACTGCCTAGGGATTTGAAGCTCCTGGAAGGAAGAAACGACACCGTTATCTGCATGAGGGAACAGGTGGAAGAGGGAAGGGAAGAGCCTCAAGCTGGTGCTGCTGTCTTTATGTGGCACTTCGAGCTCATCAGCAGAACCAGAACCTTATTAAGCCACCACAGTGTCAGGGATCTGGGTCTGCACCAGTTACATCGTGCCCCAAGGCCCACCTGCATTCCTAGGTACCTGGGCTTGGAGGTGCTCAGCGTTTCAGGAAGCTGCTCTCAAATATCCCTGTCCCAGATTATTCTGGGGCTGCAGAGGTTGTTCAGGGTCAGCACAGCACAGAGAGAGGCGTTGCCAGAGGAAGTCATTCCTTCTGGGTGAAAAGACATAAACTATTTCATGGCAGAGGAAAACTTAGGGCAAGAGTCCTGGGTGAAACCCAGCACAGACTCCCTCAGCTTTACATCACCTCATTTCAGCTGGGCATTTTCCCCAAGTCAAATTCTCTTGGATGCCCAGGGAGCTTCAGAGCTTCTTCCTAGGCGTGGCTGAATGTGAGAGCCAATGTGTGTTTAGACTTTACAGTGCTCCACATCCCAGTGTTTGGGCAGTGTCTGCAGTGGGGCCACACGTGTGTGGCTGCTGGGAGTCAATATCTGTGGAGCTCCCAGAGCCATAAGCACCACCATGGACAAGCCAAATATTAGGATTGCCTAATACAGGAGAAGCTACATAGGACAAACACCACATAGTTGTTACTGAGCCCCTTGGTGGAAGCCCTCTGTGATAAAACAAGTCATGAACTCAAAACGAACATGTTTGCACATGTGCCTGCCACCATTGTAGCCCACTTTCATCAATTTGCTTATTGTTCCATGTGCATCAAAAACCGAGACATAAATGTACTTGACCTAACTAACTCCTTTAGGGAGAAGTCATGAAGACAGCAGATATGTAACTTGCACTTAGAGCCTGATAAAAAGGAAAAAAAAAACAGAAAAAACCAAAATAACCCCCACCCTCCTCTTAAAAAGGCTAGTAGTCTTAAAACTGTACTTTTCCCTGGGTCTGTTTAGCCTTTGTTTTTTAAAGATGCTGTTGTTACAAGTAATCCCTAAGATCCTTGTTGCTGGAAAACATAAGGAAGAATTTGTTTGTATTCCCAGTGTGTGTCTTGCAGGCATTTCACAGCATGCTGTGCATAGCCTTTTCTTGCTTCCTTCTGTAGGAAGAGTTTTCTTTGTTGGTTGTTTCCTATAGTAACAAAACAGATAAAAAAAGGAAAACCCTTGTTAAACCACAAAGACTAGCAAGGGATTTTGTGTAGTGCCTGAAACGAGCTTTTAACACTCCCAATTAGAAAAATGAGATTATTCAGGAAATGATGTCTTCTTGCCATGATGCCACTTTCTGTGTACGAAGTGTCCCCTCCCTTTCTCATGTTCTCCCCTGTATATTCTCTGTGCATGGATTATCTGTGCACTTCCACTCTCCGAAAGGCTCTTTCCTTTCATAGCTTCACACCCCTGGATAGCTCATATATCACAGGACATGTCAATAACCCCACTTTTCAGTAATTTGGGAGAAAGGAGAGCTATGGAAATCTGCTTGAAGTTTCTGGGTGTGTGTGAGAAGCTGAGCACAAAGCTCTGAGCAAGACTGCAGCTGCAGCAGTGCTGCAGCACAGTCAGGATTCAGGGGCCATGCTGCTGGAAAGCAAGCGGGGTACGTCAGTGCATACTTCATGCAACACTGATCACTTCGTACCATTTAACTTTTTTGTTGACTTTCAGCCTGCAAACGCAGATGTGCTGTCACTCAGATGCTCAGCTAGGCAGAGCTATGTGCTCTTGGCATCGCGCCGAGTGTCTGAACGGAGCATTTTGGCACCAGCCTGTTTGGAAAGGAGCTGTTTGCCTGCTCATGTTCTCATTAGTATCTGAGCTGATGAACGACATTCTTCTGCATTTCCATGTTCCTAGATATAGATCTGGCTTCTCTCTTCAGTCTGGGCTACATGCTCAGGGGGAGCTGGCTGGGGAGCCTGTGTCTGCACTGCTGAATCCATGCAAACACTGGGAGAGCCTGGGGAGCAGCCTGCCTGATGGCAGGTCCTGCAGATCCTGTGAGTGTCCAGAAGAGTCAGTGTAGTTGGCCATGGTACAGTCTTTGACACTTTCAAGAGTGAACTGCTTCTACTGATCTACACTAATAAAACCATACACAAGGGTAGCTCAGCCACTGCCAAAATGCAGGTCTCTCCCTGGCCCTGCCTCAAAAACACCTTAGCTGGTTTTAGTTTGCGTTGCCGTTTCACCTCCAGCCCAGAGAAAAACCTGCCCCAGAAGTGTTGCTATCACTCTTCTATCACTCTTCCCTCTCCCCACAAGCCACCACCCTTAAACTCCTTTTGCAGTAGGTGCCATCGACCTGCTGCCACTGTTTTCCACTCTCTTTTTATCGCAGTGAGAAACTTCACTTTGAGCTTTTTTTGGCCTTTTCTGCTGGAAGGAAACCCCAGATGCTCTCTCCACACACAAGAGAAGGCCCAACTCTCAGAAAAGGTGGCAGCTGCATTCTCTGGATCAGCACCCACCTCTGCTGCCCTCCGTGCATTTCCTCTTTGCACTCCGTTCATGAGCGGGCCTCCCCTGCCTTTCCCACTGTCACTCAGAAACAGCAAAGGAGCACAGGCAGAATTCGATTGAATGAACACATTTTGCCTGCCCTTTTACATTTGATGTCTCTCTCCAGTTGTTGGATGGTTTTGCTCTGTGTATGTGAGCACACAGATGGTTCCTCTAAGCACCTCGGCCCCGGATGATTGCTTGTTAATTTTTGCTTTGGGCTATTTTGAGTTTTTTCCTCTCCTCCCAAGAGGACGCTGGTGTGGTGTGATGATGCCGGTGTGCCACCTAGTGATTGAACTATTCCCTTGTCGCACATCAGTTGTCGGGGAACTCAGCGCACGTGTTTTGGCCCCATTTTCCCACGGCCACCTGGATCGCAGGTAACCTGTGGCAATGCCTGCAGCCCCTTTTCTCTGCTCAGTCTGTCCAGGCAGAGGGGATCCCACCGAACTGCTTTCCCCTGCTTATTTCACTTTGTACCTTTTTTCTTCCTTTGTACCTCTTTCTAATGTATTATCTGCAGTCTCTCTGATGTGGGCAAGAAATGGGAGATCATTTGAGGTGTGCTGGCTGCCAGCTTGCAGGTCACCCATGGCCATAACCTAACCTATCAGGCAATATTTTTGCATTATGTGAAAATTTAGCAGTAGATACATGTCTCTCAGATGCTCGGGGGGCGGGGGGAGGGGTGCAGAGGCAAGACAGTGCTTAAAGCCCTTTACACATGAGGGGTATAATTGCAGGTATTTATCCGCTTCACACCTCATACAACCACTTCCGAACTATACGGGCAGATCCAGGCTGGGAGAGCAATAGATGGTCCGAAGGCTGGAGCGGAGACCTTTTTGTAGGGCTTTGTGCCTGCTGCCCACTCCCCAGATTCCCAGAGGCATGCAGGAGAGTGGAAGGGGGGAAGGCACTCGGCAGAGAAGTGCATCACAGCCGGCTGACCTCCTCTGCTCCCCCGGCAAACGCGCTCTGTTCCCAGGTGCAGCTCCCCAGACGTCTGACCTCCGGCCCGGTTCCTGCACTCCCCCGGGGCATGGGCGTCGCGAAGAAAACACCCGGCAGTTTACAAGCAGCTGAGCAGGGCAGGTTCAGACCCTCCCAGAGGTTCAGGTCCCGGCACTGTACCTGTCCCTGGATGCTGCTGGGAAATCCAGCTGGGTGCCGGCTGCAGTTGCAGCTGCAGTGTGACACAGAGTGCTGGGAACGGACTGAACTCTATTCCTGGGCTCACTACTCACCTGCTATGAGTCATGAAGCAAAATTATGCTGCAGAGGCTGGTACTGCTCGGTCAGTAACCAGTCACAGCTGCCCTTCAACAGAAGCTCAGTTGCAGAGAGAAACAGGGTGACAAGCAAACTGAGTCCCACAAGAGGATGGGGCGATTAATGAAAGGTTAAGTGTAAGAAGTTAACAAACTTCATCACTGTAGATCTGTGTTGGAGGTCAAGGCGAGCAATTAACACACCTAAAAGCCTAAAGAATCCTTCCTCTCCTCGTAGGGCAGCTGTGGTGAGGATGCTCTGAATGTTGTGAGCTTTCTGATAATGACCTTTTCCTCATTCTCAGAGCAAAGGTTTGGTCAGGCAGAAGGTGAACGTGCTGCCTGGAGCCCGGGTCTGGGGCTCTCTGCTTTTGTCAGCAGCTCTGAGAGATGAAGCATCCCAGACATGTTTCCACCCCTAGCTGTAATCAAGGCATCCTTTGGAAACACAATTTGTGTCTTCCTGGCTTCTCCTACCAGTGCTGTTCCTCTTCTGATCCCACAACTAACTGTCCTTCAGTCCAGAAGTTTATCAGGGCCCCATGAAACGGGTTTATCCTCTTCTGGTAAACCACAGTATTGAGAGGTGGTCTGGGATGTGGCAGCAATGGGGAGAAGTGGTTACTTTGTTCAAGGAACCTCAGACTGTGATTCAGCCATAAGCCATTGCTACTAGCAGTTGACCATCCTGTGGAATATGTTGTTCTCCTGGCTGGGGAGCCCATGGAGGTGAACATGAAGAGATAACCACCCCTTCCTTGCACTGCACAGGCCTCTCTCTCAGCTACAAGATCCCATAGGGCAAGAGGTGCCAGCTCACTGCTGGCCTCTCGTTTTTATTGCTCTGCAATCCACGGCCATATTTTGCATTTGTTTCGTGGGTTTTTTTTCTTCAATTGCATCTTTAAGATGAAGTGTTGTTGTGAGGGTGGGGGCTTACTCACTACATCCAGTGCTGCAGGATTCCCACTGTTGCACTCATTATCCTGGAGTCAATCAAGACTGACAGTCAAATGTTGTAAGTGTGGTAGCAGAATCTCTACCTGTGCAAACACTGCCCAGGGCAGGGATTTATACAGTTGCAGCACAAGAAGGTGGATTAATGTGAACACTGTGGGGCATCTTAGATAGGAATGGTGCTTATGAAGCTTTTCCTTGAGAGGGAGGACCTTCTTTCCCCTTATTTACTACTTTTTTATTCGTATTTATTCTTCTACGAGAAAAGCTTCTGCCAGTACCTGGTCAATTACTAAAGCACAGCAGCACAAAATGGGATTTCACTGCTTCCATGCTGTCTTGTTCCTGGCAGGTAAGCCAGTAGGACTCTCACCTGCCCTGTGGGAAACAAGAATGTTAGGCTGAATCCTTCCCAAATATCTCTGAGGCCTGGAAACGCAGGAGCTGGAGGCCTGAGCATTTTGGGCAGCTTGTAGTGGAGGCTATGGCAGAGCCAGGGGGAGGCTGCAAGCTGTGCCCTGTGCCAGCAGCGTGCCAGGCTCTGGCAATGAGCAGCAGGCTCCAAGCCTCCTCAGCTGTTCAGGTGAACTGGGAACTGAACACCACTTTCCCTGAGAAGAGACTCTGTCTCCAGTGCACCACAGACATGGCAGGAACTGGAAACCCTGATTTTTCTCTCAGCCCTTTGAGCTTGGGGATGAGGGGTGGGAATGCTGACCTCTGCAGCTCCTCCTGAACAGCCCCATGGCTGCCTTGAGGCTCCCAGATGCCTTGCAGGGGGAGAAGAAGGTGCAGCTGTGGATGTGATGATCTTCCCTGGATAACAGTGCTGCAGGCAGGTCTGATACTTTTGATGCTCCAACCAGCCGTGAGGGCCTGGGTGAGGAGCGTACTTTTCCAGATCTTCCTCCCCCTCAGAAATGGTAACCTTGCTGAGAGCACGTGGATCTGCTCCACTTGATACACCGGGCCAGGGGACCGTGCAGAATAACAGTTCATTACCACTGTAAAAGCGCACAGGGGCAGGAATATTCCCACTGTGCAACCAACAGACAAAGAAAAACAATCCCAGAGGAACAGAAGACTTTGCGTGTGGAAGGCACACAGGGATGGGGCTACACAGTGCTGAAGGGTTTCTTTGCACACAGACTCTCTCATCGCACGCAGGTGCATAACTTCTCCTGGAGGGATAGAGGGAAGGACTGGGGAGTGGATGAGCTGTCCAGAGCTCATCGTGAGCAGCTGTAGGAAGGGTGGGAACGTGGGAAGAGGAGTTTTTCTGAGACACCCAGGAGAGCCTGAGTCTCCTCTTCCACCTTTGTCGTGGCCCGGAGTAGACGTGGAGGTGGGTGATCAGTGGTGCTGTGGGATTTAGCTACAGCTGCCAAAATCAGCCCTTGTTTAAGGGTGAAGAAGCAGGACGATGTTCCTGTGTTGGAGATAAGAGGAGGAATCACTTTGGAACAGGAGCCGGCGCGCTCGGCATCAGAGCTCTCCCGCAAGCTGCCCTCCCTCTGAAACACCTCTCTGTCCAGCTGGAGGTGACCTAACAGGTGAACAACACGGTGAACAACACTCAGCCTTGAGAAGGGAAGGGCAGCCGCAGCTCGCGATGGTCCCACCGTGGGGCTGGAGGGCGGATGGCGGCGTGCCCAGAAACACGCTGCTATCGGGGCGGACACACGGGTATCGGAGCCGGCAGCTGCTGCTCGGCGGCTCCTCCGTGCCACACCGTACCACGGAGCCAACAGCCTCGCCCCTCTCCCTGGAGAACGCCCGGTAGAGCACCGGTGCCTCGGCCCGGACCCACCGCGCTGGGCAATGGCGGCGCGCGCCGGGAACTACAGCTCCCAGCACCCCTGCGGGAGCAGCAGCAGCCACGGACGCGCATGCGCCCTGCGCGAACTCCCTTTCCCGGCAGGCCGGCCGAGGGCGTGGGCCCCTCCCCGCTCCCTCACGGCCGTGACGCGCGCGCCGTGACGCAGCGCGGTGACGCAAAAAAGTGTGCGCCCTCCACAGCGATCGCGGCCGCCGCGGGGTGCGCGGGGCCGGCAGCAGGGGCCGGGGGCGGCGGTGGCACCGCGGGGCAGCGCGCAG
>VZRR01011740.1:86419-142892 GCA_013398015.1 Oreocharis arfaki
CGGGCAGGAGGCTCGCTGGTTCTTCGCCCTCCCTGCTCTGGCCTCTGCCGACCTTTAGACGTTGGGGCAGCCTGTGTGTCCCGCCGAGCCGGGCAGTGCGGGACCCTGGGGGAGCTGTCACCGGCCGCCTCCGCCCCCGGGAGGTGCGGCCCGCATGTTTCCCCTTCCAGCCGCGCGAAGAGGAATTGATGATGAAATTGAGCGTGGGGGGTTTTTTTGTTTTTGGTTTTTTTTTTTTTTTTTGCCTTTTTTTGTAGACAACAGAAGTTTGTTCCTGTTTTTTGGGCTTGTCCTGCCTGATCAGAGCGTAGTTACAAGTTTGTTTTGTAAAAGGAGAAGTTCCAGGAAACTGAATAGCCTTGTGGTTTCCCTGTCCTTAAAATGCCTTAATTAAAAAAAAAAAAAAAAAAAAGGAAAACAACCGAGTTTTTAAACAAATGCTTAAAAGCAACATTAGGAATATGTTCAGTATAACAGCCAGTTTGGAGTTCTGTGAAACAGGAAAGTTGAACAAACGAAGACTTCCCTCAGAGCTTCCCTCAGTGTAGGACACCAAACCGCGTTTTTATGCTCCAGAGGTTGTGAGGCTTTTGTTCCTTGGTGGTATATTATTTCCACAAGTGAACTTCAGTGTTGACAGTTTGTGGTACTTCCACGTGGTTATTTCAGGCTCAACAGGTTTAGACAAATAGACGTCAGGTACTTCATCTCTTTAAAGGATGTTTGTGATGAGAGGGAGAATTTTATTTTTTCTTGCAGTAAGGAATTCTTTGAGTTAAAACATTAGTATGAAAGAACCTACAGATGTGCTGCTCAGCTTTGCTGGGCATGTAACTTGATTCCACCTCATTAGTGGTGTTACATTATTACATTAGTCTTCTCTTCTACATTGTGTCCTCAGCCATACTTAGAATCATGTTTGGGAGCAAAACTTGACTATTTAAGCTGGCCCAAAGTGTAGTTATTAGAATTTGAGTTGCCCCTATGCATGTGGAATTACAAATCCTTTTGTAATTTTTTGTCCATTAATTTGATGTGCACATTAATTTAAATGTTACAGTTACAAAGTTGATTGAAATTGTGGTTTTCAGGAGATTTTTCTTTTTTGCTTGAGGTATGATCTTTGGTTTTTTATGTAGCTCTTTCATTTTCCATTTAAATTGCTAAGTTAGGCCTTTTGTGTTCATTTCCCAAATAACCAAACTTTTGGTTTTCAGAATGTACAAGTATATTTATATTCACTAAGAGGTTTCATGCTTTAAAATGTTTATCTGGGGAAAGTCAGTGGGTCCAGAACGTCCTAATCCTTTCCCTGTACACAGCATCAATAAGGGAGTGACCTGTAGTGGTGTTGCAGTTACTGTGAGGCTCCAGTGTGTCAATGGAGAGAAGGGTGGAGCTGAACTGCTCCGACTGTTCCAGGCACTGAACCAAGGTTTGTGGTTAGAGGTCACTGGAATTTTATTTCCTCGCTGTTCAGAGGTGTCTCACTAAGATGATTCAAGCACTGAAGTGTCTGATGTTTTGAAAACGTGCGAGTACCTTGAGGAATCTGTGTCTCAGTACTCTTTGGGTTTCCCTTTTCGGTCGAATTCTTTTATCTCAGAATGAGTAAAATGCCCATGAAACCTTTGCTGTGATACAGGAATACCCAGGTAGTGTTTAACATTAAAGCAATACCGTGTGCACCAACCACGGTGTGCTGAAACAGGCACATGTGGGTTTTCAGTGCCAGTGGCCACCATGGTAGTTAACTTTGCAAATATTTGTCTTTCAAAGTCAAATCCTTTGACTAAATTCTTTGTGTTTTGTTGATATGAGTTCTGTTTGTTCTAAATATATTTTGGCAGTAGTGCTGTTTGGGAAAAAAATCCCATTCCGTAGCTTATTAGATGTTCAAACTGACATCTGTAGTACGCCATGATTTTCAAAACTTATTAAGAGAAAAAAATTACATCCCCCTGCCCCACCCCCAGTTTAAATCTGATTGGTTCTGCTGGTTCTTGGAGATTTCTTGTAGATGGAATTTGTTCAGCAGCTTGTCCAAGGGAAGTAGTGAAAGAGCTGTTCTCTCAGGTTTCGTCTCCATCACGCCAGGTGTTTTGGTGACAGTTACTGGTTGGTTCATATCATTTATGTTCTTCTCTTTGCAGAGCTCTTCACTTTCATTTAAGATGGAATTATTGAAAAAGTGAGCACAGTAGGAATTTCTGTGGTGCCATCTAAAATAGTTGTATTTATTTGAATAGATTGGGAGGGATAAGCCTGTGGAAGAGACAAGATGCCTTGGCGAGACATTCACTGTCATTGCAGTGTCTCAATAGAAAGGGTGGCATTTTTATGTTATAACTTCATTTCAGGAAAACAGCTCTCTGTCAGCACCAGTTATTTAGATCAATAATATGCTTTATTGAGGTAATAGTCCAGGTTTTAGGGATAGCTGGGATTTTTCTGTTTTCACTTGGTTTTGCTATAGCTCAGGGTGTCCCACAGGGATTGTGAGCAGTTCCTATGGTCTTCCTGACTGGAACTTTGTTGACCTGTTGCAGGTATTGCTGGACCTTTCCTATTTTCCAGCAGGAACAGTTTAGGGTTGTTAGAGGAAGTAAATTGTTCTCCAGATTGCAGGAGAGCCTGCACAGGCGTTGTACAAGTTCTGAGGTCACAGGGCCCTTTTTTCTGAATCCCTTGAGTACAGAATGAAGGTGGGGATGTCTGAAATGGTTGAATGTGGATTCCGTTACAGCACTTGTGTTCTGAGATCCAGAGTGGATTTGTCTGAATGTTTTTCTGTGATGTTTAAAAGCTCTGAAGTGCTGCTGGCAAGTGGTGTTCATTTAATGAAAAAGGAAATGGAGCTTTATGAGCTTGGAGTAGTTTTTCTTTTCAAAGGTGTTTTGGAGGTGTGGGTGTCTGTACAATCTCATTATGTTTTTGCCTGCATCTAGGTAGTGTTTCTTCCTAAGCTATTTATGCATTTGCATCCTGATGTAGTTCTGAAATGAATGAATGAATAATGAATGCCCTAGATAAAATCATAATTACTTTTGATTTAGAAAACACCATCTTTCTTCATGCTTAGGTAGTTTTTTGTTAGCGTATGCCCTCTTCATATAGCACTTACCAAAATGGTGTTCTTGGAGTCACAGGTTTTTATCTTTTCGTAGTCTTTGGGTGATGACTTTTGTGCAGTTTCTGCCAGTTTAATCTTCAGCCAGCAATCTTAACTTCATGCTTAACTAACCAGTCATAGTACATTAAATTCAGAAGCACCTATGAGACAAGAGGTAGAACTGTAGGATTGTTCATCCATTCCCTGAGTGAGGAAAAGTTTTAAACCAATTGGAGGTTTCCAGCACACAGTTAAATGACGGTGATATTTTTCAGCAACAACTCGGGCTATAAATGCATGTGTAATCTATGCTGTGGCTGCCTTTAGACTCTGTCATTTGACTCACTCCTGAACATGTATATCAGGAGTTGATGTGTATGTCACTGTCTTAAACACTTTTGTGTTTAACGCTGGTTTGAAAACTTCTTCCTCTGGGTCAGTTATGACAGATGGGTATTTAATCTCATGGCAGGTGGATATTGGCTATGTTATGGCTAATGAAATGCTGAAAATCTTTGTGTGTTTTTCGATGTGAAGAAATCTGTTTTGCTTTGTGTGCCTCCCTCACCTCCAATACAAGGTCAATTTATAAATTAGGTTTGAGTATTCCTTCCTGCAGAAGTTAGAACTCTTCACAGCAATCACAGTCTGTCAGGTTGGAAACTAGGGGCACAGCGGTATTTTGAGATAGATTGTGTTCTGGTTTAGGCTGTTAATATTTCTTGTAGGTTTTTATCAGATTGACGAAAGCTGACACCTGGAAATTTAAAGGCTTAAACAGAACCTACAGTGATAGTTCTCTTCATTAAATGGTACTTCAACAAGTCACTCGGTACTGTAGGAGTTTCTCACTTTTGAGGATGGGAAGATAAATCTTCTGTCAGCTGCTGTCATGCACGTAAAGGCTGATAGATCTGAAGTAATTGCTCCTGTGCTCCCTCCTGTGATCATCCTTCCTTCCTGCTGGAGCCACTGGCTGTTCTTGGAAACCCTGACCAAGTGGTGCCTGACTCTTTCCCAGCCACGGCTGTCCTGGGGCTGCTCCCGCTGCCCGCAGTGCTTGGGGCCGCTGCCTCTGCTCCTTGGCGCTGTGGACCTGAGGAGTTTGTTGGCACTGCCGCCACTGGCCGCAGAGCATTAAACTGCGATAACGACACTGATCACAATCTTGCTGCCCTGGCTGGGTTGGTTGTTGAGTAAATCACCACAAAGGGTAACTCAGGTCTGCTCATGGAATTGAGGTAGAGCTTTTAAAAGGCTCAGCAGTGAGCACAGCTGTGGTGAGCTGTGCATTCCAACCAGCCTGGTTAGGGCTGGAGAGCACCAGTCAGGGCTTGTGTTCAGAGGTGCACGTGTTCTTTAGTCTGCAGGCAAAGGACCAGAAAGAAACTTTCACCTTTGAAAGCACTGTTCTGTCACTTTATCTTCTCGCTTCTTGTTGCTGAGTATTATTTGCCTCTTTCAAATGACTTGTAATATTTGATTTAGATTAATTTGATGAATATAGTGAAAGAGTAGGATTTCTTGCTCATTTTTATGCCCTTTTTTCTCTGGTTGTTACCTCTGCCTTAGGCTAAGCCATGACTTCAGGATCTGGGCATGTGGACTCCAAGGCTGAGCTCACTACTTTGCTTGAGCAATGGGAGAAAGAACATGGCAGTGGGCAAGATATGGTCCCTATTCTCACCAGGTAAGATCTATTAAGCTAATTCCTAAAGCTGAATATCTGAAGTTACATAACAGCAGCTTTTACCATGTTTTTTCTTGAGGTGTTCACGTACCTGGTAACATACCTGATAACCTGTAATTCGTTTTCTTGGTCTGGAAGTTGAACTGTTAGTGTGTTATTTAAATACGAACTTTTAGTAAGACATTTATATTACAAAGACATCTTACACAAACTGTCTCTAAAACATGAATTTAATTCTCCGAAGTAATAGAAGTCAGCAGCATCATTAAATGCTTGAAATAACTTTGGTATCTTCACCTGAATCTTGTAAAACATTGATCAAGATGGAAGCAAGGTGTGAGGCGTTTGAGATTGCAGTGACGTTGATCAGATTAAATGAAAGGATGAGAGTAGGATAAGTAGGAGGAACTATATTGAGAAGATGTTATTGAAGCTCATAGGGCATGTTTAAAGTGAATTTTCAAAACCTGATTGATTTCTTTTTTAAACTGTGTGATGATTGACTGGCATTGTATTGTGAGAAAAATATTCCCTGGACCAGTAAATTATTTGGAGCGGTGTAGGTAACACCATTAATCATAAGACAGTATCTAGTACCAGGGAAAGATTTGAATTATCAGTTGCATTTGTGGTTTCCCAAGCCGGGCTTCATTTGGGTAGACTGACATTACTCCTGCTTTAAGAGCAGGTTTGCAGAAATTCCCCCAGTTCCTCCCAGCTCTGCTGGCAGACCCATGGCCTGCCTCGTGTGTGCAGGACTCAACTGCACTGCAGTTGAATTGCTGTGCAGTTCAGGAGCAATCCAGGTGTCTCTTCTGCCTTGTTGGGTCAGACAAGTCAGTGCACAGAGCTGGAGCTGGCACTAGGTAGAAGCAACAGGAATCTGGTGTAGCTTCTTTGCTCAGGTCTGTGCCGTGCCTCACCCACTGGGCACAACTTTTTCGCTGTTCTTACTGCATTTTAAAAATAGCAGCACAGAAGAGGGAGATGAGCAACAGAAAGCCACCCCTAAACACTTGAAAATTAGTGGGTCTCTTGGAAATCACCAGACAGGTCTTGGTATTATCTTTGTGTATTGTCTGAAGGAAACATATGTACTATTTCAACACTTTTTCTTGTAGGCATAACCAGGAATTTACTGTATTCTAAGAAATTTAAAGACATTTGAATGAAGCATGTATTTTCTTGTGCTTATAGCAGTCTGGCACTTCTTGGTCCTGCTCAGGTCCTAGAGCTCCCTACATTATTTAGGCCCAGACAGGTCTGATAACTCTGTTGATTCTCAAGGCTTCTGTGCAGCAGGCAGAGTGCTTATGAATGGTGAAAGCTTGGGTATTTTTGCTTTAGTGGAGATAAACAAATCTGAACTAGGGTAGGTAGCAAGGGGATCTACTGGCTTTGGCAGAAATTAGATTTGCAGTGCTTCAGTTGTCAATTAAAGCCATGTTTCTGTTTGTAGGAGAGAGTTTTAGCCAGTTAGACATTTAGAATTTGCTGGTAGAGATGCTCCTGAGGAATCCTCACCAACTGGAACTTGCATTGGCCGGCGTCCTGAGGCAGGGCAATGCCCTTGCATATTGCTTTAGTCCTAGGGCAGAGCGAGCTGTGTTCATACTTGTTGGTGGGTGATATTTCTCTACTTGCTTCCTCCTTGTGAGCTGAATGGAAGAAAACTTCCCTGTATGGATGGGGGTCTGTTGAATGTGATGCTGAGGCAGCACAGGTGAGAGTACAGTAACAGGACAAGGCCAGCAACAGTAATAGCACCAGTTACAGACCACAGCTGAATTGTCACTTCTAAAAAGCTGGTTTTCTGGATTTATAAACACTTGAGTGTTAGAAGGTATGAACTGAAGAAATTGCTTGGAAAGCCTGTCAGCAAGCGACAAATATTTAATATACGTGGTTTTCAAAAATCCTGTAAATTGAAATGATCCTGCAGTAAGTGTTACTTCATAGTCTGGATGCAAGTCATGTTCAACCAATCTGGCAAATCCTGCGGCTCAGATCCTTCGTTGCATCCCAGGACCCTCTTTCATCTAGGGAATAAATCAGCAGTTTAACATTGTAGCTTCATCTCCACAAACCAGCTATATTGTGGTATGGGATCCTAGAGCATCTTATGCTGTTGCAATCTGCTGTAAAGGCTCAAGTTAGTCATTGATGCCAAGTGATGACACAGAGCAGGATTAGGATGGCTTTGTTATGCCATTTAGATCACTGGGAGCCTTGCAAAGTTGACATACTTTTCTGTATACCCCTGTCCCGTCTTTCCCCACTCCCAAGGTGAGCTCAGTTTGTGGCAAGTGAGAATGAGGATCTGACTAACTTTCCAAAGACAGTTGTAAATAGAAAAAAAAATAGTTAAAGTAAATGGCTCTGTGTAAATCCTGCATCTTGTCTGCAAACTTGGAAGTGGCTGCACAACCAGTATAATGCCAAGTGAATGAAGGAGATCTTGAAACCTGAATAAAAGTTCTGTGGTTTTGTGAATTGTGTTTTGTTACAACCCTGTGTACCAGGTGCCTATGTTAGAAGGCAGGAATGAGCTTTGGTAGTTATTTGACTCTCCTGTTTGTTCAATTGAGAATTGATAAAGCTGCTGATGTAGATAGATTCATCCAAGTAAAGTCACAAACCACCTTTGTATGTGTTAGTTAAAAGAAGGGTATTGTAACCAAGCTTGATTTTTTTTTTTTCTTTCTTTTTGAGAATCAATTTCAAAGAGACAGTGCTTTTTGGTGTGGTGTTTTTTTGTTGTTGTTTGTTTGTTTTGGTGGGTTTTTTTGTATTTTGGTCAAAGAATTGTGAATAATTGTCTCAAAAACCTCCATAATTAGTGATTCACGTTCATCTTTCATTGAGCCTGTGATAATGTTGTTGTCCCTGAAAGCACTGGGAACTGGCTCGCTGTTTGGCTGCCTACCCAGACAGGATGCACTGGCCAGAGTGTTGTGCTCACTTTCCATGCTGCTTGTCTGTCCTTTCTGGCACGTCACCAAAATGCTAATTATCACCTCAAAAGACCTGACAAGGCGAGGGTGCTGCTTCCCAGCTCCCCATTTGTCTGAGTTTTCTGTCAGCAGACACCCCTCAAGCTAGTAGTTCTCATGGAAAAAAATGAGGAGCTGCCAGTGGAGTATTTAAGTAAGATGCTTTTGCCAGAATTTCTTGAGAGCTCAAGCTGTGCCACCTATTATTAACAAGGGACACAATTTGCATCCCTTCACAATTAGGCTTATAAAAGTAAATATTGGAAGCCCACAGGATCAACAGTTTGTTGAAAGATAATTGTCAGATCAAAGGCGAGCAGGAAAGTTCTCTGCTCATTCCCAGTGAGCTAATTTGCTGTTCCTAGAATCTGGCAGGCATCGTCCTCTGTCACACTGGCAAGTCAGTGTAGTTCACAGAGGCAGGACTAAGTACATTTTTCCCTCTAATCATGCCTGGGAACACTGGATATTTTCTGGAAAGTAACAGGAACGGAGTGGAAGTCAGCGGTGTTCTGTAAGGGAAATCCTCTGTGAAAGACAAATATTTTTCCAGGGATTACTACAGCCTTCCAGCAGTTTTTCCTCCCCTATGATAAACTCTGCCTAGATAACTGCTCTGAGGTATTAAGACCTTGTTTTAAAATGCTGTGCTGCACATAGATGCTGCCTCCCACTCTGGACCTTTGTAGAGGGGAAGGAATCATGTTTTATACCAAGGAAATGAGAATTAATTTGCTAATGTTTTTTCAATTTAATTGAGTGCTCTTTATTTCACCTCAAACTGCCTATATTTCTCCTGCAACACTACATGGAGAAGGACAGGGAATGACTATGGAATTATTTATTGCTTGACCCTGAGATACTTTTCCTTTTCTTGATTTTGTATAAATAAAAATAATAATTAATTCTCTCACTGCTCATTCTAAATTAATTAGAGCATAGGATTTCTTGTATCTGCTGAGGCTGCTTCTCAGTTTAAGGGAAAGAATAGCTCCAAAACAACTCAATTTTGTTTTTCTGATACAGAGGAGCATTTAATGTATTTTGAAGGTCTATGGACAGGGAGCTGGCTGAGTTTCTCCTTGTCTTATCCGTGGTGGTAGTTGACACATGGTAAAAAGTTGATAACTGAATAGAGGTTACACAGCACTTTATGAAAGTATTTAATATTTATTAAATATTTTTAATTATATTTAATTATACAACATGCTTAAAATTTAATGTGCAAAATAACAAAAAAACCCCCAAAACTGTGCAGGCAGTTTGAACAGCTGCCCCTGCACAGACTGAACAGGGAGGAGGACTAAGTCACCTGTTCAGGACTTGCTCTGCTGCAGAAGAAAGACACTGTGGTGATGAGAAGTACTGCTCAAGCCCTTTATTTACTCTAGTTGTCTACACCCTGTGCTGTAGAAAACCACTAGGAGTCTAACATGATTAAATAAAAGGTGTTGGCCTTTCAGAGTGTCATGTTGGTGCATCTCTGGGATGTTGCTATGGGTTCTGTGCCTTTTGGAGCTAAAAATGAGATGAGATAGTAGAGACCAGTCTTTTCTCTCCTTATTGAGGACAGTCAGAAATCCTTTGGTGGTGCTGAACACTGGGTGAAAGCTGATGGGCTGGTTTGGAGTGCTCTGACAGATCCATGAATGTGAGGAGCTGTGCTCCATGAGTGTGAGTTCTGCTCACTTTGTGTTGTTCCTTCTGCAGAATGTCCGAGCTGATTGAGAAGGAGACTGAAGAGTACCGCAAAGGGGACCCGGACCCGTTTGATGACCGACACCCAGGTGAGGTGTCCTGAGTGGTTTTGGCAGCACCAGCTGTGTCCCAGTGCTTACCTGGTAGCTCATATTCAAACATAAACAGTTTTTAGCCTGAATGTGCCGACTGCTGATCGAGGTCTGACACTGCTTTTGCACTGGGAAGCTGTGCTCTGTAGTGCTGACACTAGAGCAACCCACAGTCAGTTTGAAGGTAGCAGTTCAATATTAATGTTGGCATCTTGAGGTAGGAAGATGAGTGTTTTCCTGTTTTCCTGTTTGTCCCGCAGGTCGGGCAGACCCGGCCTTCATGCTCGGTCACTTACTGAGGATACTCTTCAAGAATGATGATTTCATGAATGCGGTAGGTTTGCTCTGAGAAGTTTCTCTGTCAATTCCTCACACCGCCTTATTGCTTTTATTTCCTCTGTGCTGGTTGACCTTGATACTTGTTTAATATTTATTTTAGTGGTGTCAGAGTTCTCTTTTCCCTAACAGTGGTTTTTAAGATGGGTTTAAGAGCAACTCATTTGCCGCTGTTAAAGTAACTCAAGGAAAGGGGAGTTCATGAGCTCCTGGAATGTGTGTGGCAACAATTGAATTTAGTTCTTTTCAAGGCTTATCAGTCTCTTTAAAGAAAATGTAGCTCCTCTAGTACAAGTCCAAAAGCATAATTTCTTTCTGTAATGGAAATGAATACCACTAATTCCAGTGCCTTGTTTCTGAATGCTTGGAACTGTTGGGCTGCCTGTAGGAACAGAAGAGCATGTCAGCTCTAGAAGACTCAGGGAGAGAATCAGGAGGCAAGAGTCTGCCTTTCAATTTCCATTGCTGACCTCTAACATGACTTAATAACTAGAATTTTGTTACCTTTGCATCCCTGCAAACACCTGTATCAGTACACATTGCTGGAAGGATTCTGACAGATTGCTTGCATGTCCCTCTCTGGCTTAAGCTGCAAGTGATAAGCAAATACAGGTACAATTAAAAAGGTGCAATTTCTTATGTTCATTTTTTTAAGTTGTCTTTTCATGTTTGCACTGTTACAGTTTTTCAAGGCATTTGTCTTTACAAATCAGTTCAAGATAGATATTTAGTCAGTCAACAGCAGGTCAGAGGCTCTCTTCTTCTCTGAGAAGTAATTTCAACTCCTAAGGCTCTGAGGGAGCAGGCTAAAGGCTGGCCATGTTGAGCTCCAGGGCTTGGACAGGCATTCCTTGCGTTATTGTTTTGCTTCTGTGGGAGCTGTTAGGCTTTTGCTGCTCTGGGTTTGGTCAGAGTTGAATTTCAAACCAGTGCTGTTCCTGATCTTCTCCAGCTTGTGAATGCTTATGTGATGACAAGCAGAGAACCTCCACTAAACACTGCTGCCTGCAGACTTCTTCTGGACATCATGCCGGGACTGGAAACAGCTGTTGTCTTTCAGGAAAAGGTATCACCTGTACTAAAGCTTGGGTTTTAAGCTTGCTTTGTTTTGTACTCCAACAAGACTTCCCAAAGGAGAAACCAGTAAAAAGCCATATTGAGATCTTGTCTCTGGGAGCCAATCTGTTCAGTCTTACTAATGGTTTGGGGCTTTTTGCTCTTGGCTTGTTCAGTTAATCAAATCTTGGGTATTTCATAGCATTTTAAAGTGTGATGTGACTGATTCAAACAGAGGAGCTGGAACTTAATGTAAGGTTTTGGGAAATGTTACAATTTGGATCATTGCTTTATTGGCCTGTGAATGGAACAGGCTGTATGGAACATGGAGGACTTGCCCAGTAATCCCTAGCTCCAGCAGAGCGATAGCTTTACTAGAGCTAAGTGATAAGCAAGTCATACTTTAACTAAGCGGTCTAAAATCCACATGTGTTGTGGGGATTATCTGGAGCTGTCATGGACAGCTGAATCAGGCTTCCGTATGTTGACAAATGAGTTGTTCTGAAGGAATGCACACAGAGTGGAAAGTGAGGAGAAAGTGAATTTCACTCAGGCCACAGCTTCCTCATCTGTAAGAATTGATGTTTTTCTGAAGTTTGGAAAGGAGGTAGTGTTTTGTATATAAAAGTTTTAAATTAATTTCTCTGCTATTGGAAATACGTGTATGAATTCTAAAGCATGATGAAAGAAAAGAATAATGTTCTCCCTTTGTGAAATATTTAATTTAATTTGAGCTCTTTGTGATCTATCCAAAAGCTGAGTCTGGGAAGCCTTGATCAAAAAAACAATTTAAAACCAAAACAATAGTTCCCATTTGAGGAGAATGTAGTTATTTCCAGAGACCAAAGCTCTCTGTAAGCTGAAATGAAATTATGTTTTGCACTTAAGGACTTTTTTCCTTTTGACTTGAGAATATCTAAGGCTCTGTTCTCGCACTTAGGGCTCTTGTACATAGGAGGCTTTGGGAAGAGGGTGCTGTTCCCGTCACAAAGAGGCCCTCTAGCGACCAAGGGTGTTCACATCTCATCAGTTAGAATTTTTTTTGATTGCATAAGAGCATTGAAATAACAATGCAATTGTTTTTAAATATATAACAGGCAACTCTAAAAATCTGTAAGCTGAGAGTTCCTGTTAAAGTTGTCTATTTGTTATTACTTTTCACTGATCTTTTATTGTATTGTATCTATAATTCAAATTATGTGTAAGATTTGTCATGATAATGATGGATTGTTGCTGATGTTTTCAAATCCAGTGGCAATTTAAAGGAAACAAATTAATCTTTCATTCTAAACCATTGTCTTGTTTTAAATTTAACCAAATTCCATTCTACTTGATGTAAATTCAACACGGCTTCTTTGAAATTTGCTGAATTGCTGGAGACTTTTATTAGTGAAACTGACTGGAGCTTTCGGCTTGTTTGTTTGAGCTAATTCATACCTGTAGTGTTTTGCTGCTTCCTAGGAAGTAGCTTAGCTGGCCCCTTTTTGCGGGTGTACAAATCAAAATACCTCATGCCTGGGCATAGTTTCATGCAGCCTAAAGTTTTAGATTTCTTTAATTTTTGTTCCAGGTATTTTTATTCATTACATGCTTGGTAGGAAATCCAGCCTGGTCATTTCTAGAGATAAGAGAAAATTCTTCCCACCAGGTGCTTTCATGGGGACTGAGAAGTTAAAGATAAAATGTAACTGTTAGAACTGGTTTCTTGTTTTCTCCCTTCTAGGAAGGAATAGTTGAAAATCTCTTTAAGTGGGCACGGGAGGCTGATCAGCCACTAAGGACGTACGCAACGGGACTGTTGGGAGGAGCTATGGAAAACCAGGACATTGCTGCAAATTACAGGGATGAGAACTCACAATTGGTAATGATCTCTCAATCACTTGCCCTTTGTGGCCTAGTTACCTGTTTTTAATTTTTATTTATGGGGAGCTCACATTCATGGGTTGATATGGGTCTTACAGTGGTTGTAATACTGTCTGTAAGAGTCGTGGTTTCCATCCTTTCCTGACTGAGTTGGAGCATGCAGCCTGCTTATTCTGTTAACAGCAGTTGTATTCAAAATGCCAATGGAAACCTAAGAAGTCAAATACTTTACTTTTTAATGGGACTCATATTCATACTTCCCTTCAAGAAGAATTTTCAGAAGCTCTGTAACTATTGCATGTTGTGATTTGCCCACCAAACAGAGGTTTTAAAATGAAAGGTAAGTCAGCGTGGAGACAACTATGATGAAATTGTGATGACTTTTCTTCTAAACATTAAAAGTAAAAGCATGACCTTTGGTTTTGTGGAACTGCAATTTGCCAAAACTGCTGCTTCCAAAGGGAATGTTGCCTTTATTTCAGGCTGGGCAGAGATGGTGGAAAGGTGCTGCAAGCTGGTGTGAGGTTCTGTTAGCACCAATATAGCTCATCTGCTCCTGATGGATTTCCAGCTGCTTCCTTCTCACACGGGAGACATGGTGCTGATATTTTAGAGTGAAAGTAGCTGTAGCGAAATGGATTTGAGTTCTCTCACTCACTTTGAAATTGTTCTTTCTCTGGGCAAATGTACGCCGCAGCATACTCATACAGCACTTTATGCTGTGGAGTGGGTTGTATGATGATAACAAAAAATACGGCTGAGGTGAGTTGCATGATCAGAGCAATGAGTGTGTTCTCATGAGTGCTGCTTTTCTGAAACAGGTGGCTCTGGTGCTGCGTCGGCTACGAGAGTTGCAGGTCACTGAAATGACCACAAAACAGGAAAACAAGCGCCCCAGTCCTCGGAAAGTGCCATCAGATCCTCTGCTGCCCCTTGATGAAGAGGCTGTGGATATGGATTATGGGGAGATAACAGTAGATGGAGAGCAAGAGGAAGTTTCTGGTGATATGGAGATCTCCTTTCATCTCGATTCAAGTCATAAGACCAGTAGCAGGGTAAACTCTGCTACAAAGCTAGATGATGGGGGCCTGAGAAAAAGCAAATCAGGGAAACAGCACGAAAGAGACGGCTTCCGGAAGGCCAAGCAAAAGCTGGGCTTCTCCGCCTCGGAGCCAGAGCGGATGTTTGTTGAACTGTCCAACAGCAGCTGGTCAGAAATGTCCCCGTGGGTGATTGGCACTAATTACACACTTTACCCCTTGACTCCTGCAATAGAGCAGAGGCTGATTCTTCAGTACCTGACTCCCTTGGGGGAGTACCAAGAGGTGAGCATATGAAGGTGGGAGGAAGCACTCTGTGCTCTAATTCTCCTTACGAAGTTGAGTGGAATTGTGGGGGGAAACTGGCAGAACTGTTATGTTGCTGTGTCATTTCTCCTGTCATGATTAAGATTGGTAACTTTTCCTGAGTTGTTGATGACTTTTAGATTGATGAAGTCATTAGTTTGAGTATTACTTGGTGGGTAATACTCACACTTGAACTTAGCAGTTGTGTGGTCTGGTAGTTGGATCATGGCCCTGGGGATTTTGTCCTGTGTTCCTGTTGAATTTGGTGCTTGCTTACATGACACTTCATTTGAAATGCAGACATTTTTCCTGTTTCCTATGGCGGATGTGCTAGATTCCTACAAGTTAAAGTCTGAGGAAATAATCAACTTGAAATTTTAACTGAAGTGGTTTATGTAACTTCTGTAGTAGTTTTGAGGAGAAGTGGAAGGGCCCATGTTATGCAGATGCTTTTGGAAGCTGATATTACTTAAATGGACAAAATAATGTGGCTGTGTCAGATTTACCAAAGTGTGTTTCCTTTTTTTTTTTTCCTTTTTTAAAAAGTTTTTTTTCTTTTTTCTTTTGTTTTTGTGGTTTACTTTAATTTGTGACAGAACAAAGCAACACAGTTTTGCTTTGTGGTAGATGTTATGTGTGTGCACATGTATGCCTTGCTTCTGTGAGAGCCAGAGAAGCCATTACCCCCTAACACCCTGCATGCTGACTGGATTGCTTCATATGCCAGCAATAATAGGCTATAAAAATAGAAATTACTGCCGTAAAGGTGTTACAAAGAATGACGCCAAGGGTTTTGGTTTGTTGCCCTGCTCTCCTGTTTTTTCTGTTCAGTTGTTGGGTAGCTGTCTTTGCACAGATGGAAGGTGGAGCCTCTCTCCAGGGTGGTATCTGTGTGGACTTCCATAGCCGCACTTGAAGGAGAGTCTTTAAGATTTCCGTGTGGCAGCTGCCATGCACCTTGCTGCAGTCAGCAGATGTATTACAAGAGGTCTGTTAACCTTTATTGCTTCCTATGGATGGAGCTGGTTACCACTGACCTCTCATAACAGGTATCTGCTAATAGGGGGAAAATTGGGGGTTTGAGAGAGTATAAACCAAAAGACACCTTGTAATTCTCATGAAACATTCAGCTAGTGTCCTGTTTTTATTTTTCTCAGCTGCTACCCATCTTTATGCAACTTGGATCAAGGGAGCTGATGATGTACTATATTGACTTGAAGAGAACCAATGATGTGCTGCTCACTTTTGAAGCCCTTAAGGTAGATTACTTTCATAATACGTAAAATATACCAAAAACATTGAATATATGCTTGCTACGCGTTAAAGGCAAGTGCTCATCTTCTTTAGACCTGTCTTGCAGCATTCCCTGGGATTGGAATTGGCTTTCACTCCACTTGAGTGCATTGCAGTTTTGGTTTTTTAAGTGTCAAGCACTTAAAATGAAAAAACAAGAAAGGAAGGAGGGAATAAAAAGATCTTAATTGTTCAGGAAGGGCCATTAAGTTTGCTTTTCATCTGCCTTTTTGAAGATGATAAAAATTCCTTTTTCTGTCAAATGGTTGTGTTCCTGCTGCCCTTAGATAGCATTCCTGAGTTATTCCACTGCCTGCCATCTCAAAGGACACTTGAGAGGGGTAAGGAGCATAAACATCTTATTCCCAGAAGCCCCAGCATGACATCTCTGAGCTCAGTGTTTGAAGTACTAATTTTGTGTGAGTCATCTTTAAGGTTACGTCCCCAAGGTAAAAAGCCCCACAAAATAACCTTATTCAAGCCATACCTGCAGTTCTGCAGCACAAGTTAAACTTTGCTGTGCATTCTTTCCCTCTTTCTCAATAACTTCTTTGCCTCTGATCCTCCAGAATCTTCCTCTCCGTATCTTTGTCATTTGTCTGAGAATTTGTTTTGAAGGAGGAATGTTCCTACAGAAGCTGCAGGTTGCTTCAGTTGGGAATGAGTGGGGTTTGCAGTGGTTCTTATTTGTTTCCTCTTAAGGTGTAGGTAATACAGAAAAGCAGTGTGCAGTGCACTTCAGTACAGCTGCAGGCTTCCCTTTAATTGCCTTTACACTTCATTTTGTAAAATTCCTTGTATCAGCAATATGTCATAATCAAAATATGAATGGAAATTTAAATAGTTATTAGTGATAATAGCAAGTGAATGGATTTGGTGACAATAGGAAGACCTTAAGGTAGCCTGTTGGATAATTTCTGAGTTGCTCTGCTTTTCTTGTATTTCATTTGCAAGATGTGTTAAAAAAAAGTGATAGTACCTCCTTTGGTTTTGTCACTGGGATAAATACTGCATTCTGGATTAAATGGGAGGAGGAAATGGGGTTGACAAAGCACAGAGCAGTTGCTTTTTGTGCCGTCTGTTTTTCTGTGGGGTGGTGATAGAATTGATGACAGTTTGAAGAATCCCAGTCTAATCTGCTTTTATCCTTCCTTAGCATTTGGCATCGTTGCTGCTGCACAACAAGTTTGCAACGGAGTTCGTTGCTCATGGAGGAGTGCAAAAGTTGCTGGAGATTCCTCGTCCTTCCATGGCAGCAACAGGAGTGTCCATGTGCTTGTATTACTTGTCGTACAACCAAGATGCTATGGAAAGGGTAAGAGTCCTTCTTGTACTGTAACTGCAGTGATTCACATAATTTTTCAGTGTTTCTACCTGTGTTCAAACAGTGAATAAATATCTCCTAAGCTTAAAAGCAAATTTGTATGGATGATTGATATATGCAGAGGCATTAGGAGGTGTATGAATAATGGTGTATTGTTTCAAGGTGTGTATATGAATAACAGTGTATTTTTTCAAGGATGTGGATTTCAGTTTCTAGGGAATTAACTGAAGACCTTGTCAGCATTGTCTCAATACTTTAGTCACCTTTTCATTCTATTCTTCCTTCTTTCCCTCAAAAAATCCCAGCAAAAACCTCCTTCATTCTCATTTGCCTTTCTTTTCCTGTCTGTTCCAATGGACTCCTACACCTGAGATTGTTTTTCTCCATGCATGGTTCCAGATGTTCTGCCAGATGTTATTCCCAATATGTACAGATACCAGGTAGAGCAAGTGTCTGTGGTACATTTGGGATTTCAGAGGAAGCCAGCTTCAGGGTAGTCCGTGCCAAGCCTCAGGTCTAAAGCTGGTAGCGCTGTATTCTGTGAGTACATCCAACACCAGTAGAGATGAGATGGAAAAGTCTGCTAACTTGGTACACAGCAGCTGGTGCCAGCACTTGAGCTCTGTGCTGTTCCTCTTGGCACTGACCCTGGCAGAGGGTTCCCTGTTCCTCCTCAGTAGAAGTTAGCAGGCATATGCAGAAGTGCAGTTCTGAGCACTTGGTCTGCACATCTTGGAGGCAGGGTCTGAGGACAGGAAAAGACCAGCTCAGTTGTCTGTTTCCAGAGAAAAGTCTGGCTTTAGACTTGCATTTGATGATCCTTGCAATTCCCCTAGGCTTCAGTGCTGCCAGAGTTTGCTAGAACCTCAACATAGCATATGATACTGCTACACTCAGCAGAATTTGTATTTCTTCAGTGAAAACTTGTCTGCCTCTAGAGAAGCATTCTTTGGATATGTGGAAGTGGTACAGAGAAGGACTCTCTGGAATTGTACTACACTAAGAGTGCTGTATTCATTGTGCTTTTTACTGGGACTGGACCAGTTTCTAGTCCTACATTGCCAAATCATACCCTTTATTAGTCTAACAGCAGCTCTTTTTTACTGGTCTGGAAATGGGACTTTTTATTTCATGTGTCAGATGTCCCAAGTCAAGCTGGGAGTAACTGATACTTGTCCTCTGCTTCTCAAAGAGTCTTCATTCTCCTTGGACAAATTCTCTTCAGCAATCTGTTAGAAATCCTCCTCTAAAATGTTCTTTTGCTTTCTAGGTGTGCATGCACCCCCATAATGTGCTTTCAGACGTGGTGAACTACACCTTGTGGCTGATGGAGTGCTCCCATGCCTCGGGCTGCTGCCATGCCACCATGTTCTTCTCCATTTGCTTCTCCTTCCGTGCTGTCCTGGAGCTCTTTGACAGGCACGATGGACTGCGACGTCTGGTTAACCTGGTAAGGGCTGTGGCTTTAGGAAACAGGGGTTTAGTGTCAGGTTTTGCACCCTGTAAGTGCAACTGTGGAGAGTTTTGTTCTTTTGTTTGGTTTTGCTTGGGGCTTTTCCTTCTCAATTCCCAAGAGATAGAGAGGTGGGTTGAGTATTCTAAGCAACGCTCACATGCATCCTTTTATCTTTTTAATTTTATTATTATGATTATTGTCTAGACCCTTTGGGAGCTTTTTGGTGCAGCTCCTGGGTTAAGCAGTACTTGTTCAAACAGTGGTGGCTTAGTGGTGGTCCAGATGTTTCTTACCACTCCATACACCTCCTGCTGGATGTGGATAAATGCAGCCTTGTTCCAGGAGAGGAATAGCTGTGTGTGTGCTGCAGTAACCACAGTACCTTCTGGGCACAAGTGACACTGCTCATGTACAAAAGCTGCAATGTCTGCAGGGTGTTGCTGTGCACTCCTGCAGCTTGGGCTGTGACTAACTCAGGGACATCAGTGCTGCAGGGTGCAAGCACACTGTGTGGTGCTCTATTATGCCTTGTAGTACTCAGCACGATATTGCCTCTAGACCTACACTGATGTGACTTCTGCATTTCTGTCCTCATAGATAGTGGAGGAGAGGGCATGGTTCAATTCAGGCTATTTACCCATGCAGAGACCCTCTTCTGTTCAGACATCCTTTGTCAGCTCTCAGTGTGTTTCTATGTCCTGTACAGCAAAGGCAATGTGTTTGGGTTTGGCACAAGAGCAGCTGAGAGGTATAGCTGCTTTTTTCCTGAAGATTGAGCTGATGAAACTTTTTTTTCCGCACACCCAACCTCTTTCTGAAGATAAGCACTCTGGAGATCTTAAACCTGGAAGACCAAGGAGCCCTCCTGAGCGATGATGAGATCTTTGCCAGTCGCCAGACGGGGAAGCACACGTGCATGGCCCTGCGCCGGTACTTCGAGGCTCACCTTGCCATCAAACTGGAGCAGGTGAAGCAGTCACTGCAGCGCACTGAGGGCGGCATCCTGGTCCATCCACAGCCCCCCTACAAGGTGAGGAGTACATGTCAAGCTTTTCACATGGTTGTTGCATTTCTCAGTTGAATCCAAGCTGCAGACATACGTAGATATCCTTGGAAGCCAGTGCAATAACTAGGCAGGGTGCAATTACTTTATCTGTACTTTTTTCCTGTTGTGTGGAATGGCACTGCAGTAGGAAAATACAGAGGAGCCCTTGAGGTTTGTCTGAATTACATTTGATTAAGGCTCCTGCTCATGTGCTGTGGTTCCCTTTCCATCTCTCAAAAACTCAAAGGCAGCTTGTTTTTGAAACTTGTGGGGTTTTCTGTGCTGTGAATCTCTGAAAGGACAAAATCTGTATATGTATAGAGCTGCATAATGTTGAAAAACTTGGAAATAAGTTTGATTTGATAATGATAGCTGAAATGTCTTTTGGACACCACTGGTTTTAGAAATTACCAGTGAGATATAGATAGATGATAATCCATAGTCTTGGCCATGATTTTTTTTCCCCTGATTTCTCCCTGCAAAGCTGATTTTGTTGGGTTTGTTTTGTTTTGTTTTGTTTTTTGTTTGTTGGGGTTTTTTCTTTACTCTGTTTTTTGGCTGCTTGTTTTGAGAGAGCTCATTCACCTGTGGTTTCTGATTTAATTTATGATGATTTTCTAGAGGAACTGAAATAAGAAGATATAAGGGTGTTTTTGCTTCTGCAGAAATAACTTATTCTCAGTAACTAAAGAAACGTATATAAGCTGTTGCTTTCTCATGTAATTAAAAAGTATTGAAAGGCAAACTCACTATGAATTTCTTTTTTCTATTCAGTATGTTTTGTAGTCAAAACTTAGAAACTAATTTAATATTTTTAGCAACCTTTTTAATATTGTAGCACAAGTGTATATTAATGATAGTGTAGTAACTACTAGATTAGTAGCTTAAAAGCAGAGTAGAATTTTAATTTAATGTAACTTTTCTTCTTAAATTGGCCTAAGCTTTCTAAGACTGTAAAGAAACTTAAAGGATGTTATCCTTAAGCTTATTATTGTATATTATAGTGACAGTTGCTGTATTCTTTTATAACTGGGGAATAAACCAGAAAGTAAGTACTTAATCTGCAAGACAGAGTGGTAGTCTAATCTCATAGATGCAGTTTTCAGTTAAATCCCAACAGTGGGGGATTTGATGTGCAAGTTTGTAACCCTTGTGATCTAATGGTGTTCCTTTCCCTGCAGGCCTGCTCCTATACTCATGAACAGATTGTAGAGATGATGGAGTTCCTGATTGAGTACGGTCCAGCACAGCTCTACTGGGAGCCAGCAGAGGTTTTTCTCAAATTGTCTTGTGTCCAGCTCATGCTTCAGCTCATTTCCATTGCCTGCAATTGGAAGACGTACTATGCAAGGTGAGCTGTGTGCTGTAGTGCTCTGAGTGCAGCACTTGTGGCTCTTGGGCAGGACATTACATTTCCAGATTTTCTACTCCAATAGTATTTAAAACAAGCACATGATGGTTACTGATGTTAGGGCCTGTGTTGGGGCCACACAGTGCTTATTGAAGTTAACTCTGGGGAAAGCAGGACTAAGATTTTGAGGTAGAGAGAGGGATGTCAAGAAATTTCTGAAGAGCCAAAGTGCCTCGGGCCTTTGATTACTATGACACTGATTTCTCAGAAAAGCTTCATCACAGTTCTGTGCCTCTTTCTGTCTGTCTCAAAATTTGTTTACTTTTTTGTTAAGAGAGGCTAGAAAATGCTCCATGGAGAGGATGAAATCAAGACATACCTTAATCCTGGATTGAGGTGGACCAGGGCTCCCTCCTCCTTATTTCTGCTGCCTACAGGAGCTCCTTCCCTTACTTGAAAGCCTTTGAAATCTGTTTTGCTTCTGCAGTTCTCTGCCTCCCTCCCTCTCTCAGGTTGCACTCTCCTGGGTAGTTTGTGTTCTCCTGTTTCTTTCCTTCTGCAGCTGTTTCCTAATTGCTACCTGGGTTAACTCCTACCTTTCCACACAGGTTATAGATCTCCTCTTCTTTGCATTGTTCTGCTCTCTCACTTCTTGCTGAATATCCCTTTTCACCTTCCACACACCTGTGTGTCTCTTAAACTGGAGCCTAAGTTGGTGTCTATTTGACTATCAGAGTTGTCTGGTTTGCTGCTAAATAGTTTCCCTTGACTTCAGGAAAAACTTCCTTCCTAGTTAGCTGGTGACAGAGTGTTTTAGACAGCAGTGTTTCTAAGATGTAGCGCTAGATTAGATTTAGAAGCTTAATTTAGAATGCTTTCATTAGTAAGTCTTAACATTATTTTTTTTCTAAATACAAAATTACAGTGCTTTTAGGAGCCTGTGGGCCATGTGGGGTAAATGTTGGCAGGCTGCAGGCAGTGGTGTGCATGGGAGCACTGCCTTCTGTGGAGACCAGCCCTTTTCATTCTACAATCAAAAGGCACCATCAAATGCAGCAGATGTGACTGATTTACTTCCATTTGTTGAAGTAAATTGAATACTATTTGATGTTGTTGGAACAACTCTGTACATGCAGTTCTAAGAAGTTTTTCTGTTGCTGTCTTCCAGGAATGACACAGTACGATATGCTTTGGATGTACTGGCCATCCTGACTGTAGTTCCTAAAATCCAGTTGCAACTGGCAGAACCTGTGGATGTGTTAGATGAGGCTGGATCTACTGTTTCGACTGTGGGTAAGCTGGATATGGTCCTGATGCCTTACACATTTATCAGTTGTCTTCTGCTACATGGGTTTTGGCTGGCTGTTCCTCACCTACAGTGAGACAAGGGTTAAAATAATTCGTGTGCTCAGGGTTACTGTTGAGGATGCAAATAAATGGGAGAGTGCCCTGAGGTTAAAATAGTGTCATGATTAGCACTGTGGTTGGGTTACACATTTAGAGGCAGGTCTTTTTCTTGCACTTGTTTTCAAGAGCTCATTAAATACAGGTGGAGGCAAATACACTTTTATAATGGGACTATTAGGTTTCCTCAGTTTCCCAGAAATGTAGGTCTCCTGAGGATATGGCATTTGAGAGTATGGGAGAGGAACAATTACTGCTGAGTTATGCTCTAACTGATTATCTCCAGGTTCAGCATGTAAATGAGTGAGATGTGCCTGGATCAGATCCAAGGCTTCTACTTTAACTGAAGCCTCACTTTTCTTTTTAAGAAAATAAAAATAAAAGGCAGGCAGAGTACTAGATATAGGCAAATGGCAATTTCTTTTGCACAAAAACTCTGTAGGCAAATACCAATTCTCTGAGGGTTTTGATCTTCTGAAGCGGGCATGAAACTGACAGGAATTCTGTGGGGGGGGAAAAGTAACCCTAAGGTTTCTTTTTTGCCTGATTCCTTTTGGAAGTTGTTATATGACTATTTTTTCCTCAGTGACTTGGTCTCTTATACAAGAGAGTTGCTCTCTGCAGTAAGAATCAGAGCATGTGTGTGCATTTTGCTCTGGTCCAGATGCCTTAGATTTTCTACTCCTGGACTGTGCTTGATCTGGGAGATTGTAGGACACAACCTACTGATGATGAAGTGGAGGACCAGCAGTGCAGGAAAACATTTTGCTAGGGAGGTAGAAGAATGTCTTAGACTAGTTAGCAGAACTTCAGGAATTTCCAGAATTAAGGGGATTTTTCTTCAGATTTGTTGGAAGACTCCCTTACTTGTCTGATCAACTTGTGTAAGATTCATTTTGGAGTATTAAAGAAACTACTTCTTTCCCTCACTAGGTATTAGTATCATCCTTGGAGTTGCTGAGGGTGAGTTTTTCATCCATGATGCTGAGATTCAGAAATCAGCCCTTCAGATCATCATCAATTGTGTGTGTGGCCCAGATAATCGGATCTCCAGCATCGGGAAATTCATCTCTGGGACTCCTCGGCGGAAGCTTCCTCAGGCTCCCAAGAGCAGTGAGCACACATTAGCCAAGATGTGGAACGTGGTGCAGTCCAACAATGGCATCAAGGTGCTGCTGTCGTTGCTGTCTGTGAAGATGCCGATCACTGACGCAGATCAGATCCGGGCACTGGCCTGCAAAGCCCTGGTGGGGCTGTCTCGCAGCAGCACCGTCCGGCAGATTATCAGCAAGCTGCCCCTGTTCAGCAGCTGTCAGATCCAGCAGCTGATGAAGGAGCCGGTGCTGCAGGACAAGCGCAGCGAGCACGTGAAGTTCTGCAAATACGCTGCCGAGCTCATCGAGCGCGTCTCGGGGAAGCCCCTGCTCATCGGCACGGACGTCTCGCTGGCACGGCTGCAGAAGGCAGATGTGGTGGCCCAGTCGAGGATCACATTTCCTGAGAAGGAGCTGCTGCTGCTGATACGGAACCATCTCATCTCTAAGGGCCTCGGGGAAACCGCGTCTGTCCTTACGAAAGAGGCTGACCTGCCCATGACTGCAGCATCTCACTCTTCTGCCTTCACCCCTGTTGCGGCCGCTGCCTCTCCGGTGACTCTGCCTCGCACTCCTCGCATAGCTAACGGCATCTCGGCCCGTTTGAGTAGCCACACTGCTGTAGGTTCCACCGCCACCTCTGTCCATGCTCAGGCAAGGCCGTCTGCATCCCAAGGTCCACCTGCCCTTCCAGGCCCTTCTTACGCCAGCAACTCTCCTCTGATTGGCAGGATTAGCTTTGTCAGGGAGAGGCCGTCTCCCTGCAACGGCAGGAAAATCAGAGTGTTGCGACAAAAATCGGACCATGGCGCCTACAGCCAGAGCCCAGCTATCAAAAAGCAGCTGGACAGACACCTTCCTTCCCCACCCACGCTGGACAGTATAATCACAGAGTACCTTAGGGAGCAGCACGCCCGCTGCAAGAACCCTGTTGCCACCTGTCCCCCCTTCTCTCTCTTTACTCCCCACCAGTGTCCTGAGCCAAAACAGAGGCGCCAGGCGCCCACTAACTTTACCTCACGGCTGACCCGCAGGGCGGCCTTTCCGAAGTACGGAGGGGTGGATGGTGGCTGCTTTGATAGACACCTTATATTTAGCAGGTAAGGAAGAAAAATGTGTTCTGATCCCTCTCAGGATGTACCCTGTGCCAAAAAGCCTTACGTGGACTCAAGCTGTGCAGTCCCACAGTGGAGTATCCTTGGAGACAAAAGAGTTTTCATTCACAGTGACAGTGAGAGAGCCTTGAAATGCATTTTTAGTAGTTATTTTGTTTGTCTTGTCCTTAGTGCTCACCTTTAGTACACAAAGCACACTTTATTTTCAGTAGCAACATTGACTCCTGAAGCTGGTAGCTCTTTGTTCTCCTTTGGAAGGTGAGTATGTAGCACCAATTTTACTTGAGAGTGTAGCATAGCCTTGAGGATGGTTGTCTGACAGATGCAGGACAGTGAAATCTGTATTTCAGTCTTGTAACTGAATCATCAGCACCACCAGTTGCCTCTTTATGTGGCCTTTCCCAAGGTTAAACTGGAAGATAATGTAAAGTTTATGAAATAAAAGATGACCCGTTCATGAAAGTGTCTTCACAGTGAAAGCAGTGTCACCATGGGAAGTTACGATGTCAGGAGGTTGTTTGGCTGATGTGACACCTTCTTGTGTACTATGTTTGAGAACTGTTAGGAATTCTTTTGCTAGCTCTCTGTACTTACCCAGGTGTTGACATTACAGGTTTTCCATCAATCCATCTTTGAAGATGGAGTCCAAGTGCTTCAGCTTAATGATGTGCTTTAACAGAAGTACCACATAGTGGAAAACATACCCTGAAAGATTGCAAACACTGCTGTAATACTCGAGCACTAGTCTTCAAATTGACTCTTAGCTCAGTCAAGAGGAAAGCTGTAACTTGTACCTATGTAATCTTTAAGGGCTGGATTTAATTTCATCACACAGCATTTCAGTTTTGCTTCTCTCTTTTGGGTTACCCATGTATTTTTGCCTTCTCTAGGTTCCGTCCAATTTCTGTGTTCAGGGAAGCAAATGAGGATGAGAGTGGCTTTACCTGTTGTGCATTTTCTGCAAGAGAACGATTCTTAATGCTGGGTACTTGCACGGGGCAGTTGAAACTCTACAACGTGTTCAGTGGACAGGAAGAGGCCAGTTACAACTGCCATAACTCTGCCATCACGCACCTTGAGCCATCCAGGGTAAGGAATCAGAGACCTGTTCTGATTTTTAGGCCCTGGTATGTTTTGGGCCCATCTGGATATGTACACCTAAAATGTACCTACTGGCTGGCCTGCAGTGCCTGCCATTGTAATAGTTGCATATTCTCACTCTTGTGAGTTCTACATTTAGGGTTTTTTCTTCCTGAGATAACAAAGAAGATACACAGTGGCTGTGTGCCTTCTTAAAAAATTAATACATATGTCTGGAAGTGGAAAAATGCTTAAACTGACTATTACACATTTATTTATGTGTGAGAGAAGATACCAGAGTTTATATATCTCCCCTTTGCTAGAGAAAGAAATCTATCAGGGGAAGATTCTAAGAAGAAAGAAAAGATTGGAAGCAGAATGGATTCCACTCACAGGGCATCAGAATTCAGCCGTGGATTATTGTGATTTTATCTGCTGTTAACATCATAGATTGTTCCTGTTGTTATCTCTAAAGTTTGTCTATCAAAGCTCTTTGTTATACATAGTGTTAGATACCTGGATTTTATCCCCATAGGAGTGGTATTAGGCACGAAAGTCTGCTCTATAGTTTCTAAACTGATCTTGTAAGTTTAAAGTGTACAGGTAAAATGATAACCTCTGTTTTCCCTGATATTCTTTTCCCTTCCTCCACTCCAATCTGGAAATCCAGGATGGATCTTTATTGCTGACATCTGCTACATGGAGCCAACCTCTGTCTGCATTGTGGGGAATGAAGTCTGTCTTTGATATGAAGTAGGTACACTCTGATTCAGCTGTGGGGTGTACTGCAGTTGAAAGAACCATTTGATACAGGAATAAACTCTGTAAAACAGAATAGCACAGATCTCACTATGTCTCATGTGAAAAATAAAACGTGCTCCCTTTCTTATGTTGGTATATTCCCTATTTTGTTTGGTGCAGAGCAAATTCTAATTAAGTTGTACCTAAAGGCCTGTTTAAATCGAGATAGATCAGTAAAGTCACTGTTACTCCTGAAGGCAAAGAAACACATTGGTGTTTTTCTCATTTTGTAAATTATCTTGGCTATCTTTATGTAGTCAGTTCAGAATTTGACTAGCATGGTGGTTTGCATTGTGAAATTGTCCGACCTGGGTGCAAGCTTTTTAAAGTCTATTTCACTGTTTACAATTGTTCCTTCCTTTAAAAAAAATGTGTGGAAAACTCTTCAGTTTTGAAAGGTTTGATTGTTGTCTACTTTAATTGTAAACAACTGTTTTGTTGTGACCTGTGTGGGGTCAGCTAGAGGCGTTTCTTCAGAGGAAAGGTTTAACCTCCTCAGGCTGCATGTGTTTCAGTGCTCATGATGCCATCCATTGCTGACTTCTCCAAGCTGTTACGTTTATGGCACGCCCTGTTGATGGCTGGTCTGAATTTGCTACTGCAGTATGTTGTGGTCTGTGGCAAAGGAGAGAGTTTTCTACATCTTTTCTCTGTTGTTGAAACCTGTGCTGGAGTTGTTGGTGTTGTTTGGGTCACGTAGGATCTGCAATTCCTTGACTTCTTTACTGACTGTATCTGCAGGCATTCCTTCCCTGATGACCACTATGTGGAGTTCAGCAAGCACTCTCAGGATAGGGTCATTGGCACAAAGGGAGACATTGCACATGTAAGTACCAGGAAAGCTCATGGCTGTGAAGCTCTGGCAGGAATATAATTCTCCATAGGACATCTATTAACTGATGTGAGTGCTTTGATGCTCTGTGTAACTGATGAGCTTCAGAGGAAAGCTCTGGAAGTGTCGAATAACTTCTCCCTGTTCCTGAGGGTTTAAACTTGACCATCCCAACCAGCTGTAGCACAAGCAGTGTGGATGTATTGCCTCTGGACAAGTATCCTGAGCAATTGTAGATTCTGCTTTGTTTTATTCATTTGAGAGAGATCATGCAGGATTTATTTTTTTCCCTTTTGAAGTTGCTTTCTTAGCCTTACTTTTCAGTAATAGTAATAATAATAAAGTTCCAGTGTAAACGATAGCTCAGTCAACAGTCCTCCTTTTGTCCCCTCACCCCAAATTTGCAGCTTACTTTTGGGTAATTTAACTTTACCGCTGTATCTTCAGAGTACTGTTGTAGTGCTTTGCATGAACACCTGCAAATTGGACAGACAAGGCTTCAGAGAGCCTCTGATGCTTTGCAGGGCTAATTTGCATTTGTTACAGGCCCCATCTCTCTTGAAGAGAATTTACATAAAAAATTTTCATGTAATACAACTTATTCAAATTATTTGTAATTTCACATGTAACTCTGATTTGTTTAAGTAAACTCTCCATTCCTGCCCAGTTTTTAACTTGGATTTAGCTGGAAGTCAGATCAGTTTGCGTATTGTGTTTATATGGTGAACAGATTTGTTTTGCAGTTCTAGAGAATACTTTCTTCTATAAGTTTGAACAAGAGCTGGGCTCTGAAGGATGTTACAGATCAGATTTATCTGAGGAGATGATCATAAACCCTTTGTACTATTTTGAAGCCGTTTTTATATTCCAAAAGTTTCATGTGCCAAAGCTCAAAGTTGCCTTTCTGTGTAAATGCCAGAAATTTTAACTCCTTTTCTATAGTTTCTGGCTTCTTTCCCCTCACTGTGTGCTTTGGAGTTTTAATGTTTGTAAATACTATCTTCTCGGAAAGCAGTTTCATTTCTGAAATAGTTTCTGGCTAAGTGGTACCTTGTGATTGCAGCTTTCCAGCCCACTCCTCATAGTGGGATTATTTTATTTGGAACTCATCCTGATTGTAGTGAAATATGTCAGTGAACCTGCAGTAAGCCAAGCACTGGCCAAAGCTTGTTGTGAGGCTTGGTTCCAGCTGTGAAAAACTATTTAAGTGTTGGTAGGAAGGGTTATTTGTGGGATGCTGTCACATGAAATGGAGAAGTGAAATGGGGAACGGGGTGATTCTGTAAGCAATCTAGAAGGGGGGCCAGGGGGTGATTTTAGGCACAAGTATATTACAAATTGTGACTAATCTTTCTTTTTCTTTTTAATCTAAAAGATCTATGATATTCAGACTGGCAACAAGCTATTGACTCTGTTTAACCCAGATCTTGCCAACAACTACAAGAAGAACTGTGCCACCTTTAACCCCACTGACGACCTTGTCCTAAATGATGGTGTCCTCTGGGATGTCAGATCAGCACAAGCCATCCACAAGTTTGACAAATTCAACATGACTATCAGTGGTGTTTTCCATCCCAATGGGCTGGAGGTCATAGTCAACACTGAAATTGTATCCTTTGGCCACTGTGGTAACTGGTGCTGGGACCTCAGGAATTGGTATGGATGAGCAGATAGCTGTTTGCAGAGTTGTGTCTGTGATTCAAGGAATAGTAGGGACTGTTAGACAGGTAGCTAATATAAACCTAGATTCTGCCTCTGATGTAGCCTAGAGAAAATACTTAATATAGACAGAGCAAGAGAGATTTTCTATTCTGATACTCTCCATGGCACCTCAGCTCTCTTCCCATGTCTTAACAAGAGCAGCCTTGAAGGTACTGCAGTAACCTCTCATGACTGGGAATGGCGTTTTGTGTAAGAGCTTTTTTGTTTTGAACACATGGAATGGAGTTGTAGTGGTAGAATCCAACCCTGCTTCCACCATATTTGCGAGAGAGTGGCAGTGAGGTTTCTTGAACACAGTCAGTTCTTTGCCACTTCACTGAAAGGGAAATACAAGCTTTCCATGTTTGTTGCTCCTTAGCTTGTGTTTTCTCAGTGGGACCTCCGGACTTTCCATTTGTTACACACAGTACCTGCACTGGATCAGTGTCGTGTGGTCTTCAACTATACTGGCACAGTGATGTATGGAGGTAGGACTTCTCCCCTTACATCACTCTCCTGGGTCACCTCTCGTGAGATAAGTAGATGCTTGTTCAGTGAAATGGGAGGCTTCAGAGACTCTGTAACTCCAGGCCTTACTGGCATGTGTGAACTGGATTTTTTCCACGATGTTCATGCTACGTGTATTGCTGACAAAGAGTTTTCTGTACCATCAGCAGTATCACAACTAATTTGTGAGATTAAAAAGCAACCTGTTGTATAATGGCAGATCCAGTGATGCTTGAGAAAATAATTTTGTCCTCTGTATTAAGTTTTGATGATCTGTAGTATCAATAAAAGGCATCTCTGGAAGAGTAGATATTAAATGGGTCTTGCCAAGCTATTAAATATAAAGAAAATTCATGTCAGAGTCTAATTTGATCTGAAGTTGATCAATGGAAGTGGCTAATGGAAGGCAGATTTGTGGAATAATCTTTTGTTGTTTCAGCTATGTTGCAGGCAGATGATGAGGATGACCTTCTGGAGGAGAGAATGAGAAGTCCCTTTGGCTCTTCTTTCAGGACATTTAATGCAACTGATTATAAACCTATAGGTAAGAGAGGAGCCAATAGCTTTGTCTGGAGGTTTGAAGGTTTATTGAAAGTTTGCTTACTAACATTCACTTTTCTCTTTGCATGTGAGAAAACAAACTGCTGTATCCTGTTCTGATTGAAGCACAGGAGTTGGGTTTAACTCTGACATAATTTCAAGTATCATATCACATTCAGTGTGTGACTGCCTTACTTGCTACTATTCAGCAGTTCTGGCTTTATTTCCTTTCTTCTTTCCAAGTAAGGCATAATCTGAGACAGTAGGTCACTTGGCCAGGATGGCATTGCTCTCATTTCACATGGGGCTCTTTTTTTAGCCTGTGGAGCTAAGCTGATTGCTGCTGTGGACATAAACAAATGTGGCTTTTTCTGCTGAAAGGAGACATAGGTCACAACTCAGTCCCTTTGTTGCCACCTCTTCTGAAGGATGATTTGTTGTTTACTGTGCTTAGGGAAACCAATAAATGTGTTATCAAGGGAGGAGGCACCATGCAGAGCAAGTTAAGAACTGACACGGCTGTTTTTTACAATGGTCTCCAACATTTCTATTCTTTATTACAGGTTGAATTACCTACAAATATTAATTTCAGTTGTTTTTTCTTGTCCCAAGATTGTATTATTTGCTTTTAGACACTTTTTCAGTGAGCATTAAGTAACCTGTAGTTAACCACTGAGTTTATTCTGTGATGTTTTCCAGCTACCATAGATGTAAAGCGGAATATCTTTGACTTGTGCACAGACAGCAAGGACTGCTATCTGGCTGTCATTGAGGTAAAGCAGCTAAAATAAACTCTGGTCTCTTTAGCTGTGGTTTGAATGCACTGCTTGTTGTTTCTCTTTTGGAGTTCCTGCTGTTAAATTCGTGTCCTAAGCAGTGGTGGTGTTTTGATGGTGCTAAAGATGCTGTTAGCTTTTTATTCTGCACCCCCTGCAGTCTTGTTTTGCTGCCTCTCATTCCTTAAGTTTCCAAACACGTGTGCTTTTCTTCTTCAAACTCTCCCCAGTTTAAAATGTGCAGAGGTTTTCCTTCTCATGAGCATAAAGAGAAATGTGGTTTTTTTCTTATTTGTAGCAATAATTTCCTATTCTTGCAAATTAAAATGTGCACTGTACCAAATAACTGGGAGATGCAGTCTTTCAGGGGCTTCCCACAGAGCTTTACTGTGAATCACTCTTATTGTTCCTTTTACACTTGTCTTCCTAGCAAAATCGCAGAAGCTAAGGATTTGAAGCAAAAATTACTGTGCAAAACTTCTGGTTTGTTAGGGATGTAGTTCTTTGCTCAATAATATGTTGTCAAAACCCAATTTCTTGAAGCTTGATTATGCACATGTAGTGAGTAATGTAAAATCCTCTCAGCTTTATACTCTGTGAACCACTGATCCCTACAGACCACAAAAGCAACTCAAGAATTTGTAGCATGGCCAACTTCATGTTTAACTACTGAAGTTGGAGATGACAAGATACTGTGAGACCAAGAAAATTTTCTTTTAGGAGTCACTGGAAATGTTACTTCAGGGAACATGGCAGGTCTTGCAATCAAAAAGACTCCTTTTTAGTGCTAGTTGTACTGCTGCTGGTAAATGGGAGGGAAGGATTTTGGGGGTGTTGCTGTGATTGAGATCAGATATAGCATCGAATATGACAGCTGAGCTCAGTTCCTGGGGCTAACCTCTGTGTGGGCATCTCCCCTGCAGAACCAAGGCAGCATGGATGCCATGAACATGGACACGGTTTGCAGGCTCTATGAAGTGGGCCGGCAGCGGCTGGCAGAAGATGAGGAGGATGAAGAAGAAGATCAGGTGAGAAGCATAGCATTAACCTGGGTGTTCAAGAGTAGCTGTTAGTCCTCTACATCTGTTCATTTATTACCCAGAAAGTACAGAGGCCTCATTTGGCCTCACCTAATGTGAAATACATGACTTTCCTGTCAGTGTAAACTAAGACTGTGTGTGCAGAACCAGTGTGAGCAGTAACTTTGTGCGCTGTGAACTAACACAATCATTTATAGTTTATTTATTAATTTCCTTAAGTATTCAGTCTTGATCAGAAGCTTTGCTTTTTGTTCTGCTTTTTTTTTTTTTAAGTATTTCGACCCCCATGTAGACAGTAGTGCTTGAGGCTGTCCTTTTTTCAGTTCCAAGTCTCATATTTGGACATAATTTATCACCATCTTCTGAAAGAGACACAGCTTGTGACTAATGCAGTGGAACTGCACAGTACTTCTGCACAGCGAAAGGTTTAAAGAATTTTAAAGAGAGCTGTAGGTTTGCACTGGGATGTGTTGGTTTTCCTTCTCAGATCAGCCGTTTGATCTCTGGCAACTTGACAAAAGAGCTCAGAACTGCAGTAAGTGCCCCTCAGGGTACAGCTGGTAGAATACACAGTAGCACAGAATGCTCACTACAGTGAAGTGAGAATTAAAATTCCACAGAATCGATTTGTAACTTTGTGGGTGTCAGGTGTTTTGGGGGTTTTTTTGGACAGGCAAAAACCTTATGCTTAAATTCCCTAAAGATTTTACATGCATTATTCTTTGCTCTTTGGTGTCTGCGTTCTAGTAAATCATACATTTGTATCTCCTGTGAGAAAAGCTGGCTTCACCTTTTTCCAAAGAATGCTAGAAGGTAATACTTTGGTGGGTTTTCTTCCCAGACTGTGTGGAAAGCTGGATTTGTGCTACCTTTTCTATCTCTGAATCTTCCTCTTGCTAGGTTAAAACTTGTACTTTCTAGTTCAGAAGGCTGGAGAGCAGGTCTCAGGAAAGAGTTATTTTCTTGGCAGTGAGTTGTTGTTACTACTATTTCCCCGTAATTCTGAAGATACAGCAGTAGTTCCTCTTTGGATGTGAAGTGTGCTTTTCTGGCCACTGAGTGTGCTACAAGGTTGCAGCTGAAGTCTTGGCATTCTTTTGAAATCGTTGGTCACTGTTTCTATCCCTAGATTGGATGGATTAGAAGAGTAGAATTTCTTGGGAAGCACTGAAGAGGGAGGAGAGATTACTGCTCCTTCTTTACTTTCTATATCCCAACCATCTAGTGCTTGCCTTGGGCAATATTTACTATTTCTGTCTCCACTTCCACTGTTTTTGTTCACTTTCAGTATTATTTTAGTAAACTATTTCGTATTTTCTTTATAAAATCTCCAAAAATAGTTTGCAGCAGAAATGGGCTTTGCACTGTACAATGATTAACCAGCAGCTGTCAGGGCACTGCTTTGCAAAATCCCTGCTAAGTGTTGACTTAAGGGAGATGTGTGTTTGTGCAAGGCAGTCAATGGTTCCAGGCTGTAACACCAGGTACCCAGCAGAGATAAGGGATCTGCCATCCATCACATGGACGCTTTCTGTCTTACAAATAGAGGTGGCCCCACGCAGAATCTAAGTGTGCTGAAAGCTTTTCTGTGAAGCTGATGGAGTGTTCAAACAAAGCTGCTCCTGGATTGATTTGCAAGCTAAGAGTGATTAGTTGGTATTGCATAACTGCTGCTTTTTATGGTCTCCATTTCTGGGGTCTGTATGTGTTTCCTAGACAGCAACTTTTAGGGATGGTTACAACCAAGTTTTTGTAGTAACAGAGATTTGGTTTTAATATAAACAACACTTATGAACCCAAATTCAATTCAATGTACATATATCTTGCCAAACATAAACTAAGCCCCTTGCTCTCTGTCCCACAGCTTTTCTATGCTTTTCAGGTTTGTTTTTGTCTTAGGTTTACAAAATACAGCTTTTGTCTCTGTAGAGACATCCAACTTTGAGATAGAACGAATAGAGGTTTTCCTGAATCAAGACACAATCTCTCTGGTACACTTGTCTATTGAGACCAAGAAGAGGTTCCCTGATGGAAAGATTTTTGTTTGTATGCATATCCTCACACATCTGTAGGTGTTCAATATTTGGCATGTTAGTTTCTGTGATTCAGCTTTTGAAAAATTGGGTATAACGTTTCAAACTTGTTGGAACTTCTTACAGATAACTCTAAAACCCCTTCTGGCTGAAAGAGGATGCTTTCTGATCTTCATGAAAGTGGTGGTGGTGGGGGGGAAATCCATATGAATCAACATGAATCTGGTAACTTCTTCATCAAGGTTTTGAGGCAGGCACTAATCTCTTTGACCCCTGCCTCCCACACCTTGACTTGATGCATATTTGGGTTTTTGTATCTGACCTACAAGGGTCCATGGGTACATTTTTTTTGCCTGTACAGAAAGTAATGAGTACTCAAATAGAAGGGTAGCTGATGGGCAAGCCTTGCTCAGAAATCATGTGATGCACAATAAAATTGCTCTTAAAATTGTGCTAAGAGACAAGAACTGTGGAGAAAAATATCTGCTTGACTTTTTTTTTTTTTTCCTTGAATTTTGATGCCTCACAATGTCAGTTCTGACAAATGTCAGCTGATGGCTCCATGACAGCTTTTTCAAAAAGCAAAGACCGAGAGTCTTTAAAATGAACCTAGCAGGGATGTTTGGCTGATAGATATCTTTCAGTTCCTTCTGTAATTTAAGAAACAAAACAACTGTTTTACTTCTCCTCAATCCAAACCTTGTAAGATCAACAGATCTGCTACATAAATTGCCCTCAAATTAAATGATGGGGCTGACTCAGTGGCTTGAGCATAGGACTGCTGCAGTGAATGTTTGTGGGTTTGTTTGAAGTGCTCGAGGACAGCACCAGTGAGGCCGGGTTGTTCCCTGCTGCTGTACCAGCCTGTCCAGTGAGATCCCTGGGAGGCTGCCTTTCCCTAGGTATGGCCAGTAATCCAGAGCTGTCAAGCCTTGTTAAGCAGAACAAATGCTAATGAATGTTGGTGCTCTGTGGTCTGTACTTACTGTGTACTGAGGGAAAGTGAAGGTGTAACATGCTTAGCAACAGTCTGTTTGCAAGCTCTTTTGTTGGGTGTTTCACTCCAAAAATACCAGCGTTCCTGCTTTGAACTTTCATGAGTTTTGTGAATTATTTCACCACTGGGTGAGTATCCAAACGTGTCCATCAATAACCAGCAGCCTTACTCACAAGTGTTTGCAAAACAATGTTCAGCATACAGGGAAATATGTAAGGGTTTCCTATTTTTCAGTCTGGCTGCAAGATCTTCCTCTTTTTCCTCCTGTATTTGCCACTGTTCTGATATACTCCTTCAGTTAGATTTAGCAAAAATAAGCTGGGTGTCTGAGCTATTGGTACAGATCTTGGACCATCTTTTGGTTGTTAGCTTGCTTTATTCTTACTTATTTCTCTTTCTTGGCTGATTAGTTTCACTTGTTAATCTACTGTCTTCTGTAGTGAGGCAGACGAATTTCAGAGGAAATGGCACATGGCAGCTGCTATGGGCTAGAAAAGGAGACTTCAGAAATATTATGTGCTCAGAAAAGCTGAAACCAAGGGAACACAGAGTAGGCTCAAAACTGTGAAACTGAAGACTGGATGAGGTGATTTTCTGAGTGGGTTTTAGGATTTTCAGTCTGTTCATTTTTACTTCCCTGTTTTAGCTTTTCTTTCCATATTAGTGTTTAAGGCCTGTTTTTCTCCTGTAGTACATGTGGGTGATGTTGCTTCTGTGAGGCTCAAGCAGTGTCCTCAGTTATTGTCATGTTCAGAGAGATTTATGGCTTCAGCAGCATATTGCTTCACCTAGCTGTCCCTGTCCTATAAAGTGTGTTCTACTTCTTTTGCCAGACCTGAAGAACTGTTAATTATCCTGCAGTGCTTCTGGGCTGTCGAAATGGTCGATGGTAGGTGTGTAATTTGTCTTTTTGCATTGGTTTAGAAAATTCGAGGTGATGGGAAATAAGCTTTGTTGATAAGGCAATAAAGACTCAAAAGACAATCACTATTCTAACATATGGTTTAGCCAGGGTGGAGAATGTTTTCCTCAGCTTTCTATGTGGTCTTTGTGATCTCAGTGTCTACTTTTATTTTAGGATTCTCCCTCTGTCTGCCTGCAACAGCAATTCCACTGTACTTAATTGCTGTTGTTTGATATAGTTGGTTTATTTTTTTGCTGGAGAAAGACCCCACAAACCTTAATCCATATTGGCACTAATATTTGGGAATCATCAGACCATGGTGGTGCTTTGCCATTGTAAGCTGACTAGAATGATTTATGTCATCAGGCACCCTTAAGTAAGGGTCTGTTTTAGGAGCTGTTCCTGTAATATTTAAAGGTACAGTTTGATTTCAAATCTTACTCAAGGATAAAATGGTTTACAGAATAATAGCTGTGAATGGGTATTTTCAGACAAATGTCTCAAATGATAATAAATATGTGTTTATTGCACACCTTCATAGGAATCTTTGAGCTAAGTTGCAGCTGGGGAGGCTGAGTAAATAGTGGTTTCTATCAAAGACCCTTTCATAGAACAGATGCATCTTTTGAACAGGCATCCTCCAAAACAGATATTAAAAAGAACAGTGCCTGTACTTCTTACCACGTATTTAGATAGTAGCAAATAACTGTGACTGCTTTAGCCTATTCTGCTGTTTCAGAATCTATTTTCAGTAGCTCTCAGGCAGTGCAAACAGAGGAAATTCTTGGAAAGAGATAAGTATTTGGAGTTTCCAGAAGGGCAGACATAGTATTATGGAGTAAAACAGCTTCAGCAGAGATAAAAACATATTCTGCCTGTTCAGTGACATAAATCAAAGATGTCCTTCCTCTTGCCTAACACATCTTTCTAGAATTCCCACATAGCTGGGATCCAAGAAAATAAAAGCTGCCTCAGCTGTGATGAGAAATGTCAGTCATAGGCTTGAGAAAATAAAAGAACAAATTCTTGTCCATAGAGAGGGAGTTAATTTACCTGCCAAATTTTGAAATTCCTTATGCAGTATTGTTCTTTGTCATGGAATTAAAGGAATTAATTAGTTTTTCTAAGTGAGAATGTGAGATCTGTGGGAGAAAGGAAGAGAATCATATTAAGAAGTTGTACCTAGTTCTGTACTCCTTACGTTACCTCTGAGCCCTGCAGCACAGGGAATGTAAGAGTCACCTTAGAACCTCTTTATCCCGAGCATTAAGGAAGGTGCCAGCTGGGAAATGGTGGCTTGCACATGCCTCAGAGGGCAGTGACTGCAGCCAGGCTGGTTATCACCAGGTGCATACAGTTAGGTTGAAATGGCAACATTTCATAGGCAAAACCAGAGTTTCCTCAGAAGAGCCCCACCTGAACCTCCTGATCCGTGTGAGGCCCATTCCCTTAAAGCTTTTGTTTGTCTGTATCATGGATGGTTTGTCATTCATCACAGGTAAGTAGTCATTGTTAGACAAGCTGAACCTACTTACACAGACTAAGAGATTAACTGCTTTTTATTTCTTCACTCCATGTTTTGCCTCTGTGACATTCTGTACGCTGTGTGCTGTTTCCTGTTTTAAATCTGCATATACCTACACCTGCATAGAAGCCTATGGTAAGATTCCTTGCTTGTTACATATAGTAACTGCTGCACCTTCCCAGGCTTCTACATTTTTAGCTCTGTGACTAATGGCTGTGAAGAAGTAGAAATTCTAACCCTGAAGTAGCCAAGAAGGTAAAAGTAGGTGCAGCTCTGTAGTGTGAAGGAGATGAATACTTAGAATTAATTTAACGGTGCATAACAGGAAATGGGTTTGCTAGCTGAGGGGAAGGATGGACACTAGGTAATCTAGGATGTGGCATTCCTTACATGCTTGACCAGGGAGTCTGTTGGCTATATTTAAGCTTTTTCCACTACCCATTGTCCAGGAGTGTTAAGAAGTGGTTGGGAGGGGGACAGGGAGGAATTGGACAGAAACTCTTTAAGTGATTGAAAACCAGACAGTGTCACTCTTGGGAATAGCATAGCAAAGGCCCAGAAAGTACCAGCATGGTACACAGCAAAGAGTACAGTTGTCAGAAGATAGGACAAGGGGACTGACTGTGGAGAAATATAAATTACTAGAACAAGGAGAGTCTTACTCCTATGGGTGAAATATTCTTCAGTACACTTGTATTTGAACAATGATCATACGTCCTTTTTTATGAAAGCAAAGCCCCTTCCCAAACTGGAAATAGGGAGTAATTAAAATAATACTGATAATCTGGAAGGAATCAGATTACTGAAGCCATAAATTTGCTGTAGGAGAAACTTGGGGAAGGATGGTCAAGTAAACCAGTTAGCTGTTTCTTGCAAAAGCAAATAAATTAACCAAAATAATGAGACTATGGGAAACATGAATTTCTTTAAAAGGAAAACAAACCTAGATGAAATAAACAACTGCTAGAAGCAGATGTTACCAGCAGATAATTTGATTTGGCTAAAAGTAGCCAGAAGTGAATTAAATATGAGCTGAAACATTTGTAGTGGTGGGAAAAGCTTTACTAACATGGGATTAACTGTTCTGCAGATAGAGAAAAAATAGATGAAAATGAGAGTAGTTAGAGTAATACCACCTAGCATGATTCAGACTGAGAGGTGCAACAGAGATCGTGTTTTCAGAGGGAGGAAGTGTTGCTGGAAAGCAGCTGGAGGCAAGAGGTGCTGCCTTGGAGGTGCTGATGGGAGGTGAGCAGGGGCTGAGAAAGGAGTTCATGGAGCAGTCCCAGGAAGCTGGGCAGAACTACTGATGTGCTGCTTGGTTTTGTGCTGTGAATCAGCTCCTAGCAGAGGAAGAAAAAGTCTATGAGGTGTGAGATGAACAGATGAAGTTTTTTGTAATACCTGAAACAGTGTCAGATAGGCAAAATATCAGTGGCCTGTACATCTCAAAACTGAATCAAAATTTCCAACCCAGATATCAACAATCAGAAAAGACCTGTGGGGTCTTCCTTTGGCAGCTAAAGGCCAGCCTAGTGAAAATTTGAGAGATTGTGTAATCTGCAGTGGAGAAGTCTCAAATTCTGGTCACATGGTCATAAAAAATTTTTAGATTCAAGAAATGTAAGAAAGCTCTATAAAAATGTCTTGAGAGTACTTAAAAGCAGGCTGGTCTATTTTTATATACTGCAGATCCGCAGTGCTCTAAGTCATACTTCCTGGAAGCACTTTGTACATTCACTAATTTAGTGTTACAATACATCACAGAAATACATTAAAATCAAAAAGTTAAAGTTCTGCTTAGCTAACATGTATTTTGCATCAGTTTGAATAAGTGAAATACTGGGGTTTTCCTGAGCCTTTGAATGATTTTTGAGAGATGAGCACCAGTGAGTATGTTAAGTATTATAAGCTGTGCTGCCCAGAAAAGACAAATTTGTGAATTTTGATTGTGCAAGATGATTGGTAAAGGGGAATGGTAAGAAATCCTGTCATGATGATGAAAATTTAAGTAGTGCGTGCCAACAAGCATCAAAGAACAATATGGCAGAAAACACATAATCCTTGAACAAGTGCAAAGGGTGTTTACTAAGGGCTGTAAAAACTGGCAATATGAAGAATTAGGTCAAGCAGGTTTTTTGTTCCAGTGCAGCCACCCCAGTATCTGCCATTCCTTTGGGGGATGTTGTTTAGTTTTTTCCTTTGGGGGTTGTAAATGGTGAATTAATTGAACCAAATCTACTCAGCTTTCTGGAAGCAAACTGATAGTAGAGTTAAGCTACCAGTAATTTGCTTCGAGATGATCTCGAGATAATCCTTTGCTGTGTAATCAACTTTTCTGATTCTGTAAGGTTATGTCCAGGTTTTCTTGCACTATTATATCTCTGTAAATCTTGCTGTGTGCAGGTGTGTTAGAAAGCTGATGGGAATCACTTTTGCCCTCTTAAACATCCTCAAAGCAGTTCCAGGGTAATGGAGTGTGTGTTGAAGCTGTTTATGTGTTACTGTGTTAGCAAATTAGTGAATTTGGCTGAGTTAGTGAGTGTTGAGAAATTTCTCTTAAGATGCACATTTAAATAAAACGTCCCATTTTGGAGTCTGATTCTAGAAGTACAGATAGTTCCTCTAAAATGTGTAACTGATGATTCCATATGTTACTTACATGCTTAAGACTTTTTGAGTTAAACTGATACAACCCTTTGTATAGGTGGTCTTTTTCAGGCTGAACTAGTCTTTATTAGTTGAATCAAATTAACTAGAGCCAAACAATTTGCAAGTTCTACTGAGGCCTGTCCCTGTGTGGACATCCTATCCTGTGGATAGCTATTCCACACGAAAGGTGGAGCCTCCTTCTTTGCTGTCCCCCTATAATTATAACTGAGTTTTGTTTGTTTGCTTGAAATTGTCACCTTCGTTCATTGCCTTATTTTTGCAGCCTTTTTGCTTTAACTAGGGTGAAATATTTTGTCAGTATTTTTTGCAGAGTGACACCAGGAAACCATGTTGTGTATTAAACAGGGTGGGTGTTTCCTAGATGAAAATTCCTTTACTGTAATTCCTTTACTGTAATTCCTTTACTGATACTGTTTTTGGTGAGCAGAAAGACTTGGCCATCCAGACATGTGGATACCTCAGTGTCAGCTGTTATGTAGTGACATTGTGTGGGCTGGAGATGAAGAGGGGTAACACTGGTGCAGTACTGGGAGCATAACACAGAAACCCCTTAGTGTTCATACTCATTAATTAATGAAATTAATACGTATCTCTGTAATATCTAATTACAAATTTGAGTCTCACTAAGGGTCAATGAGTATTCAAAACTATTCTACTCTTGGCATCTGTCAAGAACTTGCTTAAATTAATCCAAAGTTTAGGTATCTACAGCTAATTAATATACCTGAATCACAGTGTAACTGAAATGGAGAGCAGTGTGACATCCTTAAATCAAAAGCTGGACTCCACCATGGCCCTCTGAGAACTGCCTGCTCTATTTAAAAAGGAGCAGGCAGGAGAATTTTTTTTCTTCCCCCCCCCCAGCCTCAGGTTGAGGTTGTTTGTAATTTTCCATGAATTCCATGAAAATATGGGGGTTTGGTGTGGCTGCGTTGCCATCATGGTGCACATCACTGTAGCACAAGGCACACACAAACACCAGACCAGAAGTCAGAGTGCTCAGAGGGAGGTAGAACCTTTTACAGAGAGAAGGTTATGACATGGTCAGTTTGAGATTTTATAGTCCTACCCTCGTGCCTTCTGCAGAGGGAACTGGCAGCTGTGAAGTGACTTCTCTTGGAGAGGGAAGAGAATATTCTCTAAGGAAGCAGAGGAGGAATGTGAATACTCCATGAACAGTTCAAGTTCTGATCCAAGCAGAGAACGTTCCAGTTAGAACAATATCTGTAGGCATCTGAAGGAATTAGTCATGGCTGAAACAATTCCTTGATATTAAGTCCTATGGTGTGTGCTGGTCCATGGGCTCTGTGGATGAGTTTACTCCAATGAGGAAGATGAGCACAGGTGCCTCCTTGTTTTGCATGGATAATGCATGCTGGTTCTTTTTCCCAGCAGCACCTGTGTCACTGCCCAAAGCTCTTGTGAGCCACTGATGAGTAGGCAGGAGCTTGCTTTTGCAGGTTTTTCTACACAAACCTGGATATGGTTTGGAATAGCTGTCTTATCTTCCCTCGTGACATAGCACAAGGATTTTTTTCTCTGCTCTTACTCAGAGTGCTTGTTTGAGTCCCTGGGGAAGGTGTGCCATTTTCTATCTGTGTAGGGATATCTTGCATGAGACAGTTGTGGTGTCTTGTGAAGATTCATCCTGGGTCCTCACTAACAGCCTGGATATCACTTACATGTGGTGGTGTTAGACTGCACCTGGCACTCCCTCACCCCTCTCTCAGCTGTGTGTCCCAGGGGTTGGGTTTGGGAGCAGCAGCTCCGGGTGCTTTGTTTGGAGAGCTGTCCCCAGGCTCTGTGTGAAGCCGTCTGCTCCAGCCGGGAATGCTGCGCTGGGCCTGCAGAGCTTGTGCTTGGCGTGGCTCAGAAGCTGAGGCAGAATTTATTTGCCTGTAGCGTAGCAGAAGCTTCACAGTGTCCAAGTCGTGTTTGGGTTCTTTAAAATGCGACGAGGTGCAGGTTTCCTCCTCACTGATGAAGATGCTTCTCTTGAGCCCTGTCACGTGTCACCCCTCCAGCTCTGTAAGGATGTCACTGCGTGTGTCACACTCACATGCACACGTGACTCCTTGTAGCATGAGTTACACACTATTTTCTGTTTTACCAAGGACAGGTATAATTTTGATCTCATCTTACTGTTCTTAGGCGGTTTTTAGATGAATGTGGCCTGACTCTAATCACCAACTTCAAATTAAGTAATTTAAACTGTAAAAGTGGAAACATTTCTGTTCTTCTGTTTGTATTTTCACAAATTATGTTTCCCTCACTGGTCGGTATAACCCTTCAAAGTTAATTTGCAGCTAAATATACAACCTTTCTGTGTAATTTGGCTCATACCCTTGTCAGCCAGAAGGGATTTTTAGCTCTATACAACTATATTTCATTTCATCCTGTATTTGAAGGGTGATGTTGGTATAAATGCCTTGCCTTAAGCTTGAATTAGAATGTTGGTGAAACAGTAATTCAATTTCCAATAAATACTTTACATATGAAACATAATCAAATTTAGTAGTTTTCACATTTTGAGTCCTTGTGGACTAGATATTTTAAAAAAAAATACTTTCAGAAATTCCACAGATGTAGAAACAAAGAAGGGACCTAACTCATTTCAGAATCCTTCAAGTTTTACCTACAGGGACTCTAAATGAATCTTGTAGACAATATACTTTCTTCCCAATGTCTACAGGTGTGCCTATCTCCAGACACTGAGAAACTTGGCTTAATTTTTCTAAGATTTTTTGAATAAATTGATATCTCTTTTCTGCTTCAAAAATTTTTAGACACGGAAAAAGGAAAATAAATTCTCCTGCCTTTTCAGTTTTTAATCAGCTTTTCAACTCTGAATAGAGTAATAAAATTTAGATGCAGATACTGCATAGAACAAAAATAAATACAAATTATTAAGGCAAAAGCTTTTATACTCAATTCAGTATATTTTATGGAAAATTATACCCAGTATGGCACTGCAGTCTGAAATTGTGAACTGCAAGTAAGAGATTTCCTCTCCCAGTGTGCATACACTGGTATACAATTATGTCTGTTTATCTGAGGACTCATTAACTCAAAGTAAAGCTGTAATTGCTTAAAATAAGCACAGACTTTATTACAGGTTGGTTTTAATTTTATATTTAATGTAAGTTCTTTGATAAAGGAAACTGTATGTAGCAAGCCATTGCTTTTATACTGTAATCTGCATTTAATAACACGGCACTTCTGGTCAGCACTTGTGGCTGCCTTTTGCAAGTGAAGAAATAATACAATTTACTCAGGCTTTTTGTCCTTCCTTATTTCTCTTGCCTGTGACAGATGTTGGATTTGTGTGGGTGTGGTGGTTTTTTATAGCACTGACTGAAGAAAAAGTAGGTTGGGGAGATGACAGTAAAGGACTTTCCTTTGTCCCTTTAGATCTGAAAATGCAGCAGTCTAAAGAGCTCAGTGGGAGTGTGGTGAGCTTGAGGACCAAAGGAACCCTTGAAGTGGGTTGTTAGATATCTGTCTTAATTGCTTCCTAATTTTGCAAAATGTGTTTCCTCCTGAAACAAAGGGGCAATTGGGAGTAAATGAGTTAAGAGCATTCTGTTAGAGAAACAGGCTGTGACTGAGGAGATGTGCAGGTGGATTGAAGCTTTTCTTTCAGTCCTGGAACACCCTGGAGCTTGGCTTGTGATGGCACTTTGTCTGGAAGAAGGGTAGAACTGTTACAGCTCCTTCCCACTCACTCTTATCCACTACACACAGATTCCTGGATTTCATCTGTACAATGAGGAATTCAGTTGCTTTACTGAATGCAAATTCTTGTGGTTTGATAGAGAAAGATCTTGATCCACAGGTAAATACCAAAGATGAGACTTCTGAGCTGCCTTAAACAGTTTTGTCATCTGAAGCTGAGTGATTCAGGGATTGGCTTTGGCTAAAAGTATCCTTGCCTACATTTTACACCTCATCCAAATGGGAATGACAGAGACTGAACGTGCATGTGGTTTGATGTCAAGTGGAGGTTTTGGTCCTGCTGAAACTAAAGCAGTTTGCACAAGACTAGCAACAAAGCCATGGATTAACAGGTCTTACTGCATGTCCTTCTCAAGGGTGCATTGTGGTGACACGTGTTGGTGGCCAGTCCTGGAGAGGAGCTTGAGCCAATGGTACCTGTTTGCATCAGCATTTTGCAGTAAAGACTTTGCAGACCTGCGGGTGATCTGGCATGTGTGATGTTCTGAAGCTGTGGAGAGAGTGCTTAGAAGGGTGATGGGAAAGTGTTTATGATGTCTGATGGCTGGATATGGGGAAAACTCGAGAAAACCGTAGGTTTTCTTTAATTACTGTTATTCCGTTTTACATTTATCTTAATGTCTGCAATGGACTGTTTTTGCTGTCTTAATAGGAGGAAGAGGAGCAAGAGGAAGAAGATGATGATGAAGATGATGATGACACAGATGACCTTGATGAACTAGACACGGACCAGCTGCTGGAGGCCGAGCTGGAGGAGGATGAGAACAACGAGAATGCTGGTGAGGATGGAGAAAATGACTTTTCTCCCTCCGATGATGAGGAGATTGCCAACCTCCTGGAAGAGGGAGATGAGGGTGAAGATGAAGATTCTGATGCTGATGAGGAAGTTGAGCTGATTCTTGGAGATAGTAAGTGTGTGCCCACCTTGGTGACCTTGTCTGCTGCTTAAGGTCCTGACAAAGAGGCAGCATCTTAATTTCCCCTGAAATGACTTAACTGACTTGTCTCTTGCTGGTATGAGTCACAGACCATCATCATGCCTGTTCACCTGTGGCCTCTCTCAGTAATCTGCTGGTAAAAACAGCTCTTATGTGAGAGAACAACTGTGCATTCTGGAAAAGGAGGTATCTCCTTGCTTCAAGTGCTCCCAGGTGTGTGTGTGAGAGAGGGAACTCCATGTGAAGAAGCTTTGTCTGATTGCTTGCCTGTCCTGCCCTTCAAGGGGACACAGGTTTAACTGTTACCTCACCTGTCCTCTCTGCCTCATGTGAGCCTGTAAGGACAGAGAAGCACTTTTGATCCTTGGTGCTGTTCTTTCTCTTTTGTAATTGCTTAAAGTGCAAAGCCAACATGGCATTTCTGACTTCACTTCCTTTATTAGACTATTCTGAAGCTAACATAACTTTTGGGATACGATTTAAATTGTTCTCTTTTGCTGGCATTCCGCAAATACAGTGATTTGAAAATACGAAGTGTGTGTGTGTATGTGTGTATAAGAAAGGAAGGTCTGAACTTTTAATGTAGCAATAAAATTTTGAAAAACACTTCACAAGAAAGAAGGTGAGTAGGATAGCATCAGGCTTGGGATTTGTGACACCGGATTCTGTTCCCTTTTCTGCAGCACAATTTTTGAGTATGTGCAGCCAAACCACTTAGTTATTTTAATTTTCAAGCTGTAAAAATGGATGTAATATAGTTACTTTAAGTTAAAGGGTTGGTAAGGATGAGTAATTACACTGTGCAGGGTGTTTGAAGTCCTGCAGTGATGGGAGATTGATTCCCATCTCAGCTCTCACATCAGTCTTCCTGCCAGTGTGCTGGAGGAAGAAGCATGCCAGGCCCGTCTTTGGCAGTGATGTGGCTGGCAGACTCATCCATGTCTTCTGTGGCAATGTAGCTCAGTCATTTTTGGGGACGTGGCCATATTAGGTTGCCAGAGTTATTCTGTGAGGTCACTGTGCTGTTCTCTAGAAGGAAATAGGTTTATGCTGTAGGGCCATATAGGATATTTGCACAGCTCAGTCATTAATAGCTTATTGCAGGGCAACATTTTGGGGTTACAGCGTCCTAGTAGTGGGCAGGATCTTCGTGACACAGCTCCACATGTTTTTCCTCAGGGAGTGCAGGGCTAGAAGCTCTTCAGAGAGCACTTGGGGTGCTGAACCTGGAATTGTCCAAGGGGCAGAAAGGCCAGGATGTTCAGGCCATTTCAGTAACTCTTCCTGGAACAAGCCAGGTGCTACTTGACAGGAATTTGAGGCATGCTCTGCAGAGCACTGTGTTACAAAGCAGCCACATCTGTACATCATTTATGGATTGAGCCACTTGAGCAGAACTTAGATCTTCTATGGCCCTGGAGCTGCAGACAGCCCATCCCGTGGCTGTTAGGCTGCTTAGCAGCAATTTTGGGAACTCAGAGCAAGGAGTGCAGCTCTGCCAGGCTGATGCATGCATGGTCCTTGATGGGTTTGATGAGTGGGGTTCTATGGCAGCTGCTCTGTGACTTCATCTGATTTCTTTCTGTTTCCTGCCCAGCAAAGAGCAATTAAGATTTTCCTCTGCTTATGCTTGTTCCAGAATTAAAAGTTGTAAGGGCAGTGCCCGTGTAGCAAGTACAGATCTGAGGCGAGGGGTGCATTTAGAGTGTTCCCTACTGCAGATTCTTGCTGTATTGTGGGTGAACCTCCATAACATAAAGTGAGTATTTTCAAAGCAAAATAATTCAGAGAACAATTGAATGGGGAGTGAGTGGCATTGGTCGCTATGTGTTCTCATTCCTTTTTAAAAATAATCCATGGAGAACCTTTAAAGCATGAATTTGTCTTCGTCCCCCTTTGTTACCACCTTGGAGACATTAGATCTGTTTGTCAAAGCATTTCATGCATTGTGCAGGCCTTTCAAGAGCTTGTTCCTGGGCAGGCTGAGTGTAGTTTTTGAAATGCACATATGGCTTAGGATGGAGGAAATATATGGAATTCTCACGAGCAGCATGGTTGACTCTTGGTTCAGATTCCTCTTTTCTTCTATAATCCAAAATGGCAACTTCCAGGCAGGTCTGTGCAAGCTAACTATGCCAAGCAGTTAACTGCAGTCAGGTTTACTTGTAGACATAATGCTCAGAACTGGGAGGTTATGTGGTAAACTGGGGAATAGTGAGGAGATCCTTTCTCGAAGCTTTCCTCTGGGGTTAAAAAAAAAACCACCAAAACCCCCCAAAACTCCAACTTTCCCAGCTTCTCTTCTCCAGAGTTTCTGGATTGTTATCTTGCTTGTGCTTCTTTCCCTCTTACTGTGTGAGTGTAGCTGCTGCAGCACTGGCTGGTGTTTTCCAGTTCCCCAATGTGGCTGTGGCTGTTTTGGGAGCACTGATGGCCCCTCAGCTTAGGCTCAGTGTGATGGATGGTGAGGTGGAGCATCCCTTGCTGATCACAGTGGAAAGGCAGCTGGCTGATCTTCAGGGAGGAGGGCTGGGGGAAAGGGTTTGTGCCCTCTCTGCTTGCCTGTGATTTTTTTTTTTCCCCTAAGGATAGCATCTGAGAAGGGGTGAACCTTCCAGAAGGTCTTTCTTACCTTAATAGGCATTTTAGAGATCCACCATTACTGAGATGGCTAAGTGGAAGTCTTGGTGTCTTTTTTTTTCTTTTTAACTACTTTTAACACCCAGTTATCTGCTGCATCCAATGAATTCGCATAAGAAAAAGAGCCAACATCACCTCTAAGGTAAGGCAGGAGCCCTCTTGCTGCCAGAGCTGCTACCACTTCCCTCTTGCACAACTGAGGGAGGAGAGATCTTATGTTTAAAGATAAGAAGCAAGTGTGTGTATGTGTGTGTGACTGCTTCTGGTAAATCTCTTCATGTCTTTGTTCTGCACCGCAGTGAAGAAAACCAATTGGAGATGAATTTTCAGGTCACTTTTAGTGAGTGACCTGTAGTTAAATTCATTACAGAAACCTTTGAGTTACTAGAGGGAGGTTCTGGCTGTGAATGTGTGGATTGCTTCCACCTTAGTGGGGTCCAGCTCACTGCAAAAGGAATTACCCTGTGCACATCATACAGGGGCCAGGCTGGTGGCACTGTCCAGCTGTGAGGAATGACTGCCACATCTGTCCAGCCCCTGGCATGTAGAGCTGTTGCCCTTAGTTGTGCACAGGAAGTTGTGCAGGCAGCTCTCTGCTGGTGTCTTCCCCACCTTACCAGGGCAAAAACCTGCCAGCTCATATGAGCTGCACTTGCTAAGGCTGCTCTCTTTGAGCCTCTGTTTTAAGCAGGGAAGGAGAGCTCTGGTGCAGGTTTCTTGGCTGCTTTTGAGTGGTTTGGAGCACTGATGGTGCTGGCTCTGTCTGTGCCAGCGAGCTGCAGCCTCGGGCAGGGGTGAGCATCTCCTGTGCCTGGGAGAGTGCCTCTGCCACAAACCAAACATAACCCACGTGTCTCCTTTGCAGCCGACAGCTCCGATAACTCCGACCTGGAGGACGACATCATCCTGTCCCTGAATGAGTGAGGAGCGGCTGCGGGGCGGGCTGTGGGCTGGAGGAGACCCTCCCTTCCCAACAGAAGACCAGAGACCAAATTGGAAACCAACTCTGAGCACCCCAGCCCTACTTTTCCTGGGAGAACCTGAGGATCTCCTGCCGATCCGCTGTGTTGGTTTGAGTCAGTTTGAGGCTCGGGGCTTAGTCTCAATAAAGAGACCTGGGGTTAGGCCTCATTTCTCTCTGCCTTTTTTTTTTTTTTTTATTTTTTATTTTAGGCTGAGATGACTCTTCAAGGAAACTTCTGAAGATATTTCACAATATATTTTCTTTGTATAAAGTTCTTTCCTAAAGAACAGAAATAGTTTTATAAAAAAAAAAAAAAAAAGAAAAAAAAGGCAAGTGTTCTAGTAAAGAGGGGAGACCTTTGTATTCCTGTAGTACCTTGTTACCATGGGGTAGGTTTGGGGAGAAAAATTGTTTAAAATTAAAAGAAATTAAAATTTATGCAACTACTAAGTGAAATAAGAGGATCATGGTTTCTAATATTGTTGAGGAGTGAGAATATTTTTATTTTAAATATGATTTTATTTTTAAAAAAGAAGAACTACAGGTGTTATACCTGCTAATGCACCAGTGTGTTCCAGATGCTTTTGTCCTCCAGGGAAGAGCCCCTGGGGTGTTTGCTGATGTAGATTTGCGCTGTGATACCAGCTATAGTGGGAGGCTGAAATCCTGGCTGGGCCTAGTCAGAGCCTGATATTCCCAAAGACATGGGAATCTGGGATTGAAGTTTGAGCCCTTTTTCTCCCCTCTGCCCTTTGTGGTTCAAGTTTTTTAATCTTTCTTTCTCTTTTTTTTTTTTTTTTTCTCTTTTCTTTTCCCTCTTGCCCTCTGTGTGGAAACTGCAAATTGAAGGCCTTTTTCTTTAATGTAAAGTGTATTTATTAAAAAATTAAATTCAAGTCCTGTCTGTGTGTATGGCTGTGAATTGTAGCCATGCAAAAGCAGTGCTCCATGTGCCTGCAGGGCTCAGCTGAGAGCAGCCAGGTGTAGCTGGAACCTGGCTGCAGTAAGGAAAGGGCAAAGAACACACGGGATTTGGGAGCTCAGCCTGGCCGTGGCACAGTGGCTGTGGGTTCCAGGCTGATCCCTTGGGTTGCCTGACAGCCTGGAATTCTCAGTGGCATCCTCACCACACTGAGTGGATGATGCCACTGGGCTGTGGTTGTGTGGGGAGGTGCTCTGGAGTGTCCACTCTGCAGTTCAGGCAGGGAATTCCCCATCTCCCGGGGTGTGCCAGGAGCTGGGAGCAGCACCGGCTTCCTCCTGTGGTTTGGCATTGCCCAGGCTGCCCCGTGGCTGTCAGGGCAGAGGGCAAACCAGGTGCTCCTGTTGAGGCATGACAAGAGGCCCTGCCCTCAGAACAGGAGGAAGAAATGGCAGTGGAGCATTTGGCTTCACAGTGCAGCACCCAACTGTGCAGCTTGGGCCTGTGCTCTGAGCTGGCAGGTGAGTGAGCTCACTGCTTGCCTGGACAAGGCCACGACTGTGCTGCTTGTTCCCAGGTGTTCAGGTAACATCCACTCACCCTGTAACCCTTTCTCTGCTTTGGCCACTTTCAGAATAGGGTTTGAGGGAGAACAGGAAACTGGACACTTCTCACTCCTCGACAGTTTTCCACCAAGAACTGCTTGTTTCCACTAAGGCTTAAGGTCTTACTGCTTGAAGAGGAAGGATTTCCTTTTTAACTGAAAGAAGGGATAGCTTTTTTTCCCTCCAGCATTGCATCTATTTAATGCACTTACCCAGGGCTGCTTGTTAATAATTAAAAAGCAAGGTTCTGCTGCAACTTAAAATGGATAATTGTACCCTACAGAGTCGATAAAGATGAACAAGTTGTGATTACTACAGCATTTAAGACCAGCAATTGGAGCAGCATTCTGATTAAATGAGGGGGTTGGAAATCGGATATGCCACCCAACAGCTGTGGAAGTAGCCCCTGCCTTACCAGAAAACATCCTACCCAACCTCACCATCGAAAAATGTGCAGCTCAAGAGGAGGAGAAAAAATTAAGCATGTACTCAGCTACTGCTCCCAGGGAGATGCAGTGCCACATGTCCATTGTTCTGGCATTATACCCCAGCTGTAACTGGCTGCATCTGCTGCTGATTTGGGCCTGGCTATTTTGGAGAAATTTACCAGCTAGTTTTGTGAGACAGAACCAAAACACCTGAGATATGGAGCTCCTGTGTATGCATTTGACTTGAACCTGAGGTGCTGTAAGTATATGAGCCATCCCTCCACTCCCACACTTGTCCTAACTCCACTGAACAGAGCCAAAGGGAGTGGGTTTGGGCCTTACCCTGTGGGGAAGGAGGCAGGGCCCGCAGGTCACCCCCCCAAAACTACTGAAGCAGCCCCCCAGCCCCTGTCCTGGGCAGACCTGGCCTCTGAAGTCAAATAGACAGCTGGGGAAGCTGCCTGCACCTCAGCTACTGCCTTAGTTCTGGGGGTCTCACTGAAGAGTGCTGGGGAACAGGTGACTGCACCAACCTGGGTGCAAAGTAGAGTTCAGAACTGGGGACTAGCAGGGTTTATTTTGCTTTTGTCAGGCCATAATTCTGCAGCTGCTTGGGCTGGGTAGAATTCTCAGCATTTGGAAAATCACCTGCCACCCCGGCATCATGATTTAATCTATTTAAAAGCATGTTGCTTGGAAAGAATCCTGTAATCTTCTGGAACACTCCCAGCATGTGGCTGATGTGGTGCCATACAGTATTTCTTCTATGCAGCAGTTATAGACCCTGGCTTAGGGGGTGGAAGGAGGTTTAAATGTCCTGCCAGCTGGCTAAGACATACTCCTACCTCTGCACCAGAGGGGAGCAGGGAGGGTGCTGTTTCCTCCCATGATGTGAGCAGATGAGCCCAGCACAGCCTGTGCCCTCCTGTCAGTGTGGTCCCCATTGCTCTGGGACCTGAGGGACTGCTTGGCCCATTTGGTGCACTGCAGCACCCTTCCATGGAGCACAGCCTGTGGAATGCCCTGCCAGCACCCTGGGAGGGAGCAGCACATCCCTGCGGGGCTGGGGTTAAAAATCCTCCCACAGGCCAGGGCTGGGAGAGCAGGGTACAAACCCCGCCAAGCGTAGCTGAGGGTAATGACTGAGGCACCTCAGCACTGGTCAGAGCACGTTTAGGGCTAGCCCTCATCCCTGTTTCAGTAGGAAAGACAGCCAGCAACTGCTGTTAGAGAGGCCTTGTAAGACAGAATGTTTGCTGAACGGGCGCTTAGAATAAAAGCAGGGGTAGCTCAGTCTAAGCACTACCACTCTCAGACCAGCCCCTCCACCATCTCACACCCTGTTCCCCCTGAGTTTCAAACCACCCTGAGGAGCCAGACACCATTACCCTGCCATGATCACCTTACTGCCTCATTGTACCGGGCTGAAAGGCACCAACCTCCCAAAACCAACCCCCCCCTCCCCACCTTCCAGCATCACTGAGGGGCTCAGGCCTCCCACCCTTCATGTCTACTCCCCAGAACTGCTGCCCATCCCAGTTTAAGGCCCAAGTCTCTGATGCTGTAAGATCCAGATGTAGAGTTATTTTGCTGTAACTGCCAACCCTTTTTCAGGCCTGGTTCTCTTGGAATCAGCCTGGATACAGGTGTGAAGGGATGGGATGGTGGACACGAGTCCAGGATGGGGCCTTTGGCCTTGGCACAGTCTGTAAAAGCCATGGTGTGGCTCCCTTGCCTGCTCGGGAGCAGGGAAGGCTCAGGTCATTGTGTCAGAGACATGCTGCTCCTTCTCTGCCAGGTGTTTTTTTCGTAACTCTCCAACTTCTCCTTTACACCTGTTAATTTTGGTAGGAGGGAGGTTTGTTGGCTTCACATGCTCACAACCATCAGACACCTCTCTGGGAACAGAAATCCCATCATTTAAATCTTACCCGACCTTTGTCTTCTAAACAACCCTACACTGTTATTTACTTGTTTCACAAGGAAAGTGGGAGATGGGGGATTTGGGGCTGTTCCTTGGCTTTGCCAGCAAACAGTTGCAGCTTTCATAATTTACTGATTTTTTTTCCTTCCCCTTCCTAACATTCACACACCACAACACACACAAGGCCACAGCACCACGAGCTGCAGCTCCGTGCCCCCGCCAGCCAGGCGGGCACTTGTACTGGCACCACCTCACTCTGCCTCAGGCTGCTTGGATTCCACCAAGGCAGGATGCTCCCACCAAAGGCTCTAATCACTCTAGCAGTGGCCACGAGGGGTATTTAATAGCACTTGGTTTCAGATATCACTGAACCATTACAGTTGTTGACATTTAGCACTGTCTGCGTTCAGTTCAGCATCGGGGACTCGTCACGAGGGTGGAGTTGGTGTCCCTGTAATGGTGAGAAACCAGGGCAGCCCAGTGCCACCAGTGCAGCCTGGCTGCTGGGGGCAGTGGAGTTGCTCCTTTCCTCCCACAGCACATTCCCAGAGCCCTGCTGTTCCCAGTGGGGCAGCCAGCTCCCCTCTGATCCGTGCATGCACTGCATGGACAACACCCTCCGTGGCCTTGGAGCTGCACTCGGGCGCTTAAGGACAGACTAATTTTCTGGGGTATGGAAGATGCATCAAGTGAAATGCAACCCCCCCCAACCCCATAAAACCAGCCCACACTTGTTGATATTAATAACTCATCATCAGCTGATGATGTCCTTCTATCTGCAGTGTTAAAAAGTGAAAAATAAAAGCATCGTTAGACTGAGTTATGCTCCCTGCTAAGGTCGTGACACCACTCACACCTGAGAGCAGAGTTTAAAGAAGGGCTTTTGGCAGCCCTCAGCGAGTTGCTGGGTCACAGAGATTGCTGCAAGGTAAGTCTGGTTCTCCCATGAATTTGTTCACTTGCTTACCATGAGAACAACAACAAAAAAACACCTGCAAATCTAAAGAAACTTTAAAATGTAGCATTTTTAATCCCACACAATTTTCTGTACGTCTCCTAAAATCTACAGGCATCGTTTCAAAAAAATAAAAATATCCCCGAACAGAACAGTGTGGATTTTAACTCCGACTTGGACTCATTACCGCATCCTTATGCTGCTGAGCACTCGGGGTCTGGCCTCCCAACCAACCCCCTCATACCACAGACAGAAAAGGTGATGGATCCACCCCATTTCAGAGCTCAGATTTCTATCTCCAGTGGTTCCTCTGTTACAAGTTATCTGTGGTAACATAACACATTCTCAGCCAGCCAGGCATGTTTGTCTCTTTTTTTGGAAGCCTGCAAACAAATTTTCACTTCAGAAAAAAAAAAAAAAATTGCTCTTTATCTTTCAGTAAAAGATTCCAGGTAGTACAACATGATTAACTGCAAATGGGCAGCTCCAGCTCACCAAACACCTTCATGCCCCTGGCTTGCCCACAGCTAATACGGGCCCAAGAGAGCTCCCCCTTAAATCACCTTTTTTCCTTCTGCTTGTTTTTCCTTTTATAAAAATCGGGAATGTCAAACTTTTCTTGTTTTATCCAAGAGCTTCTATGACTGAGACATGTGCCAGGTGCTCTCAAACCTCACCAATTTGAATACAGGGTCCACTCCTTAGCAGCAAACTTTTTGCCAAGTATCAACTAATTTTTTGGTGTGTATGAAAAACACTTTTATTCTTGATCAGGATTTGCTTCCTTGGTAGCTGGGTTACCGGGAAGCTTCTATCCTCAAATAGAGACTCAACAGTAAAGCATCCAGACTCATATTTATGAAATAAAAAGCAAACAGGACCAAAAAAAACCAGAGAACCAACCTTTCAGTCTCTGATACAGCACAAAGAACCCCCCTTTCCCTCCCACCTTGAAGGACACATATAAAGATGAAGGAGGTGCTCAAGGCTGGGATCTGAGAAACTGAACTGGGCTGGGGCCTCACCTGGCCTGGCTGCTCCTCACCCTTCCTGGGCCGTAAGAACTCGGATACCGCACAAGTTTAGAAATCCATCAGTGAACAAGGCTTTACTGACAACTTTTCATACAGTTAAAAAATAAAAATACAGAACAACAGCGGACAGTGTCACATATTAAAAACGAATAAAATGGGCTCTATTTAAAATTTTAATAGATATTATAGGTATTAAAATTAATTAGAAACTAAAAATCTTACCACTTTGGTCAAGGTGTTTTGAGCCTCAACCAAAATGATCAGCCTTAAAAACAACTGGGCTGTGTGACACACAAAGAAAACATGGAATTTGAAAAGACAGTGTGGGCTAGGCAGTGTCTTTGACTATAACTATCACCATATGTTCTTCTTCTAACTTCCCCAATGTCCTTAGTGCTGACTGGAGGTACTGCTGAGAGAACTCGCAAGGAGGGAACGCGTAAAGCATGCCTGTGCTGTCCCTGCCCTTCGCCCCTCCCACGGGCAGGCTGATAACCCCAGCAGCCTGCTTCTGTTTCAAGTAGGAGACCAGATTCCTGAGAAGCCGTCGCTGCAAGCCAGGCTCTACCACAGGGAAGGTCCCCTCGGCCCCTGCCCCTGCCGGGGCGGACTGGGTGGCCAGGAGCACGGCGTAGCCGTTGGGGCTGCCTTGTTTGATGCGCCGGGTGACTTCATCCAGCTTGGGCTGGTCCAGCCGAAGTCTCTGAGCGATTTTGAGCTGCGTCAACTTCCCGCCGGATGAATGGTCTTTGAGGAGTCCGTTGATGACACCCAGGTCTCCCTCCAGGATGTGCATAGAGGTGGGGAAGCAGCTGTTTTTTAGCACAAGAAGCCCATTCCAAGCAAGTTGCAGTGTCTGAGCATATTCTGATAAATTCTTTAGCTTTTTGGTCTCAGATTTTGGCTCCTCGTGAGTTTTTGATTCCGATTCACCAGTTCGATGATTGCGTTCGCTGTCCCTTTTTTTGGGCTGGGGAGCATCGGCTGGCTCGCGATGGGGTTTCTCCTCGGCCGCGTGACGATTGTTCTGGAGGGAGTTACTCTGCTCTTTCTCGGCTCCGGGTTCTGTAGTGTGATTCTCCTTGCGAGCCCTGTCAGGGCTGCGGTCTAGAGCTGGCCCACTGGCCTTTGTCCTGCTTCTGTCCTCGTAAGGCGAGTGAGTAGTCCTCCCGCGGTCGCTGGAAAGACTCCGGCGTTTCCGCCTCTCTTCCCACGGTTTGGGCACGCTGCGGTCGCCGTCGCTGCCCCAGCGCTCCCCGCTCCGGCTGCGCACGGACCGGCTGTAGCTCTCCAGGTTGTTCCTGCGTTCGGCGTTTTTGGCAGGGCTGGCCCAGTCTGCCTCCACAAAGCTCCTGTCTCTGTCCGAGTACAGGAGGTGCGGAGGAGTCCTATCCCGCACCCTCAAGTCTTGCTCGAGGCTCCGGTGCCGGCTGTACCCGTCAGCCAGCAGCTCGTAGTGCACGGGGAGCGGCGCGGGCTGGTACTGCTGCGGGTATCTCGTCTCTTCTGCTTTGGCAAAATCCACTCGGAGCCTCCTCTCCGGTCCGCCCAAGGGAAAGCCCCTCATCTGCGCGCAGGCGGCCTGGGCAGCGTCCAGGCTCTCGTACTGGATGTAAGCGAAGCTGTCGCCCTTCACGTAGTCAATAGTCCTGATGCTGCCAAAGCGGTCGAACTCCCTGGCCAGGGCAGCCAGGGAGGTGCTGGGGCCAAGGCCCCCCACCCACAGCCGGGTGGTGGGGTTGGCTTTCCCGTAGCCGATTTTGATGGGGTTCCTGCCCACAACGCGGCCCGACATGGCCACCTTGGCCCGGTGTGCCATGTCCAAGTTCTGGAACTTGAGGAAGGCGTAGGCACCGCCCTGGCCGCGTGCGGGGCGCTTGATCACCACCTCCTCGATGATGCCGTACTTCTCGAAGGCGCGCCTCAGCTCCACCTCCGACACGTTGTGGTCCAGGTTGCCGATGAAGAGGTTGCGGGTGGCCCTCTGGTCATCCTCCGGCATCAGGTCTTCCTCGGCCACGATGGGGTAACTGTACGGGCGGCCGCGCTCGTCGTACAGCCCGTAGTAATCCAGGGCCCGCTCCCGCTCCCGGGAGAGCCCGATGGCGGCCGCTTCCAGCGCGAAGGCGGCGGCGGCGGCGTGGCGGGGCCGCGGCTCCCGCAGCAAGGGGCTGGTGACCGGCGACAGCGAGCGCTGCTTGTATTGGTAGGCGCTGTGCAGGGGCGGCAGGTACCCCAGCGGCTCCGGGGAGGGCGCGGGGGGCGGCGTGCGGCTGCGCCGGCCCCCGCGCAGGTACACGGGCTCCACCTTGAGCGGCCGGTCGTAGAGGAGCAGCTGCCGGGCCCGGGCGTGCCGGCGGGCGTCGCGGGCGTCCCCGGGGTGTCGGAAGTTCACGTAGGCGACGCGGCCGAGCTCGGGCGTGTGGGAGAGCTTGACACTGATGTCCCCGGCGCCCCCGCCCGCGAAGCGCTGGAAGAGGCGGAACAGCCCGTCCTCCAGCAGCTGGTCGGGCAGGGCCGCGCTCAGCCCGCTCACCAGCAGCGTCTTGTACTCGCAGGAGCCGGGCGGCTCCCCGGCCAGCCCGGCCGAGCCTCCGAGCGGCGCCAGCAGCAGCGAGGGCGCGGCGCCCGGCGGCGGCCCGGCCAGCAGC
>VZRR01011740.1:148252-338858 GCA_013398015.1 Oreocharis arfaki
TGCCCCCGCCGCCGCCGCCGCCCCATTGGCCCGCTCCCCGCCCGGCCGCCACGCTCTCCGCTCCCATTGGCCACGCCGCAGCCTCCACGGGAGAGTTGGCGGCCGCTGATTGGCGGCATGCGGGGGGACGCCGGAGCGCGGAGCGGGTCCCCGCCCCCCTTCGCTGCCATCTTTGTTAAGGGAAGGGCGCTCGCGTGCGCTCCTTGATGGCCGCCGCGGGCGCCATCTTGGAAAGGGGCAGATCCTCACACCTGTGGGCGGGCGGGGCCGCCCTGGGCGCGGGCTCCGCCCTTCTCCCGGCTGTGGCGGTGTCGGGCAGCGCAAGGTGAGGCTGAGGGGTCGTTCGAGGTCTCCGAGTTTCGTGGAGTCGGTGAGGTTGTGTTTGGGTGCCCTGGAGGTCGGCGGGGCAGAGGAGCCGCCTGGGCAGGCGGCTCTTGGGATGTGTGTCCCGTGAGGGGTGGGAGCGGCAGGGACGGGCTCAGTGCCAGCACGGGCACCGCCTGTCTCGGGTGGCTCTGGGTACACCCTGTGAGGTACAAGGACTGGATACTTTGAGGTGGGACAGCTGAGAGGTAAAAATAGCAACCTGTGCGCACTTGTTTCTGGCTTCTTGGGTGGGTGTTTTTGCAAAAAGTTAAAAAAAAATTGTTTAATTCCGACTTAATATCCTAGTTGCTGGGCCTATCACCTTTTGTTCAGGGGCATGGGGGGGATTCTTGGGATTGTCCTGTACCAAGGCCAGGAGTTGGACTTTGGTGATCCTTGGGGGGCTTTTCCAGCTCAGAATATTTTACGGTTCCGTTCCAAAAGCCCTCACAGTTTGTGCTGTTAACTGCCTTCAACAATCCCCAACCCTGTGAGTTTATCACTGAAATCCCCTTGAAGCTGCGAGAGGAGCACACACCTGCTGATAGCTCCTTGTGCGGCTTTACGTGTAACTCTTGTGTATCCTGGGCTGTCATTCCAGTGAAAGAAGGGAGAGGCAAAGTCACAGAGCCCTGTGCTACAGCAAGGGAGCCCTCATGTAGCTCGGTGGGCTCTCTTGCACAGGCGGGCTCTTGAGGCAGCCTGGTGGGGCAGTGCCTAATCATAGTTTTCTTGCAGGTCATTAGGTGCAAGTGATAAGCCTGACGAGGTGACACAGTCAGTGGGAAGGTGGAGCACCTGATTCAGCAAAGGTCACAGCAGGTGAGCAGTAATTAGGACACTAATTGGCAGTGAGAGTACATCACGTGTTTATTAGGAGAGGTGGTTTTGCACATTTCTAGATCTTGTTATCCCTTCAAATGTGTTTATTAAGATCACTGCTAATATTATTAAGTCAATCCATAATGATTCCCAGAATTACTCAATATCAGTGTACTTTAGGAAGATTACTGGCTTTTCTAAACTTAGTGCTGATTGCCCACTGAAGTCACTTAGCTGTGCAGAGAACTGGTGGCCTAAAGCGGCCTTGTTTCTTATCAGGATAGTGGCCAAAAGAACTGTGACATGAAGTGGCTTCTTAATTAGTTGGAAATAGGGCTTAAATTTAGAATTAGAAGAATTTAGGAAGGTCATGATAAGGACAGAGTTTACCTACCAAAATAGTGCAGTTATGAAACATCTTCAAACAGAGTAGGAATTTTATATATTTTTATGGAACCAGAGGGACGTGATTTTATTTGGTTTTGGACTGGGAAATGAGCCTCTGTATTTCAATATGGGATGCTCAAATGAGGAAGAATGTCTTTTGATTTTTTTTTTCTTCTTTTTATTTATAGTTTATGTTTTAGCAGCTAGAACGGATTCCTTGCTTTTTACCTTGTGCTTTTTTTTGATCCATGGTGAGGTTTTTGGGGTTCTGTTTGTTCCACCCTCCAGGCTCTGTCTCTCTGGAGCGTTAGGAATTTGTCCCCAGACCTGGGTGATGGAGAGCTTGTGCTGGTCCTCACTGTTGTTTCTTCCTAATATCCAATCTAACCCTGGTCTTTGTCAGTGTGAAGCCGTTCCCTCATGTCCCATCACTCCAGGGCCTTGTCCAAAGTCCCTCTCCTGCTCTCTTGGAGCCCCTTTAGGCACTGGAAAATGCTCTAAGGTCTGCCTGCAGCCTTCTCTGCTCTGAGCTAGTCAGCCAACTGAGTGGGCAGGAGAGTTAATTTGGCTTGGTGGATCTGTGGGGATTGGAGTTGTTGGGAAGTGAAGGTAAATAGAGGATGTTCCTGGCTGCTGTGGGGGCTGGAGCTGTGCTGGCTCTGCTGTCTGAGAACACAAATCTCTTACAGCGATGGGGGGGATGAAGGGGCTCAGCCTCAGGTGTTGGCTGCGAGGACTAAGAAGTGGGTTCTGTCAAGGGGGAGGGGAAACAGTTTGGGAAAATGTAATGCAGTACTGCTGTGAATGGATGCTGAATAGAAGATGAAGTGTAATAGATCTACTATTCCAAATTTGGGTGTAATTTATGTGGGATTGACAGTAAAGCCCATCAAAAGGGAGAAGTGGTGTGTGAACCTTCTTTTAAGATGCCTGAGCTCAGAGCTCTGCCTTGTGAACTAGGGCTGTGTCCATGGCTTGTTAAAAATCATCTACAAATGGAGGCACATTTATGCATAGGGTGTAGAAGGCTGAATCTTTTATCAGCCAGGTTAGAGTAATTTCTAGAGGTTTAATTTCTTCTCTTATCAGCTTTGTAATGAAATTCATACTGAGTCGGACAAGTCATATATTGAAACTGTGCCGAAGTTTTCTTATTTAGATAAGGAAAGGTATTTGGACATGGGATTTAGATTTCAATCTGACTAGTGGCAGCTTAAATAAAGTGTTGGACTTGCACTGAAAAAAATAGTTCTGTTGGTTTTAACAGAAACTAGAGTATTTTTTAAAATCTTGTTTATAGCTGAGGGCTTCACACATCTTTTGTTGTGCCAAAGTACAGTTTTTATTTCCTGTGCTTGGTTAATAAATAGTTTTTATCTGAATAAAAAATATTTACTTAACTAAGATTTAATAAGCTGGCTTAGGAACAGTTTCAGAGGGTCTGATTGATGATAGGGTGAAGGGTCTGGAACATAAGTACTAGGAGAAGTGGCTAAGAGTACCAGAGTTTTTAGGCTGGAGGTGTTATCACACTCTACAGCTACCTGAAAGGTGGTAGCTGGGTGTGGGTCAGCCTCTTCTCCCAGGGAACAAGTGACAGGATAAGAGCAAATGGCCTCAAGTTGTGCCAGGGGAGGTTCAGGTTGGATATTAGGAAAAATTTCTTCACTGAAGGATGGTTAAACACTGGAACAGGTTGCCCAGGCAAATGGTGGAGTCACCATCCCTGGAAGTGTTCAAAAACCAAGTGGACATGGCACTTCACAACATGGTTTAGAGGGCGTAGTGGTATTTACTTGAAGGTTGGACTTGGTGAACTTGGAGGTCTTTTCCAACCCGAATGATTCCATGATTCTATTCTATGACTGATACAGATTTCTTCAGGCGTCAGGTGAACATTTTAGCTAAGCCACACTTTGGTATTTTAGATGCACTGAACTACTGTGTTACAGTTTCTCTTCTCAGTGTTTGTATGTGGTGTGTGCAAAGGTTGCCTTGGCAGTCCATGTACATCCTGGGGCCAGCTGAAGAGTCAGACTTGCTGCTGAATGTATTTTGAGACAGGTTTCAGAAGGTTTTTTTTCTGGTTTGTCAAGACATGAAATGAGTTATTTTGCCTCCTGTACAATGACCGGGTTTATTAGCGGTAATGGAAGAAAATTTGAGATTAGGAGTTTGTAGAAGTCACCATCTGAATTCCCAAATCCTGTGTTCCTACATGTCTTAACTACTATTCTTTCACATCTATTCTGTTAAAATGATCGGTATTTAAGTACTATTGCAATAAAAGAGTAGCAATCCTTTAGGCAGTGAGATAGTGGTGGTTTAACCCCAGCTGATAACTGGCACACAGCCACTCGACAGATGTCCTAGGGGAGAGCTAATCCCATTCCCTTTGTCTCTGAAAGTATTGCCCCAAAACTGTGTCTGGGGCTGTTGCAAGTGCCATGTCTATCTACCTGACTGGACCAGGAGGGGGATGTACCTGCTCCTTGCTTCAAGAAGTTGATATTAAATAACACATTGTCAGCTGAAAGAGTAACATGGAAGCTGTTCCCTCCTTCTGGTTGCCCCCCATTTTTCTCATTCACACAAAGAGGGGGAGTGAGGGCTGTTCCTTGTCTCTTATGAAGGTTTGGAGCAGCTTGAGGATAGCCCTGCCTCGAGGATAGCAATGACCATACAGCTGTACTGTTTTAATATCAGGTATTAATCTTTAATTCCACATCACAGCAGTCGAGTGAATGGGTAAGGGAAAGGAACCCAAAACAAACGGCAGATATTTACATCTAAAATTCACACCACTTATTTGTTGGTTCTGGAAACATGCTATCACAATATATACAATGAAGTACCTTTAGGACACTTGTACAAATTAATTTTTTCCTTTTGAATTTGACTTCCATTATAGATAAGATAGCTGTTTTAATTTTATTTTAAACATGAATACACAAAAGAGAAGTGGTTAGAGGTTTTTGCCTTTTTTTTTTTTTAAATAAGCACAGAATGCCAGAGGTTAAAAACACATTTACAGGGCAGAATACCAGTCAGACATCACAATCTATACATTTTTTGCTCAATTTCCTGTACAAATACACAGCATTCAAATGGGGGTATTTACAAAGAAGCATGATCAGAGGAAATTTTAAATATCACATAATTTGTTTCCCAAAGGCTCTTGCTCTCTCCAGCCTCCCCAGTTTTGGCTGATACTCCCACAGAAGGGATATGCAATATCCCTTACCTAAAAAAGGGTAAGTAAGCTAAAAACCAAACAGAGGAAAAGACAAAAAAGGATCTGAGTCTTGCATACAGCAATAAAACCAACTACTGGGGAAAAAAAAAAAGTAGGATTCAGAGAATTTGTTTTAATTGCTTTTCTTCTACCACTGTAGCTCCTTCTCAGTTTTGTTTCAGATGGGGCAGCAGGTACACTGACGATGGAGAGATTTATAGCAGAATTCCACCAATTTTTCTCAGGAATGCACATGCTATTTTGTTATGCAAAGAAAACCCAATGAAGGCAAGTACACTGAAGTTTGAATTAGAGTTAGGTATAGAATGTCAAGGTCCTGTTCAAAACATCCTGTTGCTGTGGTTTATACAAGGAATCTTCAAATCCTGTTGGGCAAATGCAACAACTGCTGTTGCTTCCACCTACTCCAGGACTGAGCTTGACGTTGGAGTTGTACTATGCTAAAAGACACCTCACCCTACAGAGAAATAGTAGTTCCAGGCAATATTAGTTCCAAGACTCACAAAATCTTAATAATAGTCTTTCTATCTTCTGTCCCCTTTAAGGCAAACACGGAAAAGGGAGGCAGAATACTTGGTAGATATCAGAACAATAACAGAAATTTAACTCCAGAGAGGCTTTAATTTGGTAAATTCAGCAATTTATTCCACCCTTCTTTATGTGGACCTGCCATAAATTAGGTATTTGTATACATCACCTGATTGATCTTTGAACCCTTCCAAATACATAGGAACGCCAGACTCCCCAAATGGACTCACCACTGTTGTATCAGGTCTCTAATCAGAGCAGGATGATGCATTTTCAGAGACTGATTAGAGCTCTGGTGGGCAGGTTTTCCAGCTACCTGGGTCTCACTCCCATGGTAATTGCATTCTTGGTTCTGCAAAGTTTTGTTTGCAAGACCTGCTGGTTTTTCACGTTAAGGAAGCTCGGTAAATCACTACATTTACTACTTTTACTCTTGCTGCCAGGAGAAAAAAAGAAACCGGGGCAAGGGAGATAGAATTAAAACTTAGTTCTTCTGAAAACTTCACTGGAAGAGTCTCAGTGGGATTGGAGGATAGCATATGTGAAAACATTTCACTCTTTTCTAAGGAATTACCTTGACTTACCTTTACTGAAAACATCAGTTGTTTTCATACATTTGTTCTATACCAGAGATCCACCTTGGTTTGTTAACATTTAAGACTGTCCTAGCATTGGAAAACTCTTCTTCCTGCTAAAGATGAAACATCCACTATGGGCCAGATTTTATTATCATTGTTTAAATTGTGAAGGATATAATGATTACAAGCAGCCTGTGTTAGTAACAAAATAGAGGAAGCAAGAGAGACTTTGTTCCAGCCAAATAGGCCATTTAAGAAACAAATCCATAACTTAGTAGTGTTGCATGGGCTAGAGCTTGAGAAAGAAAACAAACAAATCCTCTTGAAGTCCCCTTCATACAACTGCTGAGTCCAGACTTTATACAGCCAGACCATCTTTAGCCAGTTCAGAAACCATGTACTCTGCCCAGTCACTGTATTTAGAGGTAGTGCTAAAGGTGACCTGTAAAATATTTATAATAATCCTTTTTTGCTTCTTTATGCTGTTTTTAGCAGGAGAAACTGAGTAGTTAAGCAAGAATTCAAGATGTCAGTTGAGTGCTGTTCCTGTTTCTGGCACTAATTTATGTGGTGGAGGTCTTACTTGAATGTGCTTCAGATTTTTCAGTGGTAGGAAAGAGGGAGGGCTGTTTCCATCGTATGGAGTGTGCTTTGCAGTCTGCAGGTGAAAGGGTTATAAGGAAGGCTAAAATGTGTGGGTGTGGCAAGGGAAAGGAAGGTGGCTTGTTCATCTAAAAACATTAAATATTTGATGCTGTCTTGATTGAAAGTTTCTTGAAAAGTATGAAAACAGGAATAAACGGTTTCTTAGAGCCAAGATCTTTTCTTTGTAAAGAACAATATTACCCACAGATTTTTTTTTCTGAACTGTGCAAGTACTGATTAAAAGGCATGTTTTTTATTCATAGACTTGTACTGTCTTCAGCTCTGCACAGTTCTGGTTTGTGTGGTGTGGCTTGGTGTCCCCCCCACCAAAATGTTCTTCAACCCTTTCTGGACCTTATCAGTAAAAAAAAAAATGTGATGGGGAAAGGCTGTATTGCTGCCTGGGGAGAAAAGGAAAAAGAAATGAACCTTCCAGAAGAGAGAAACAGCAGCTCTTACTATACATTCTAAAGAAGCAAAAGAGGAAACAAACACTTGTTCTTTACAGGTTGCCTTTAAGGTCCCTGACTCTGGGGTGTACACTTGGTACCGGGCGTTGCTCGAGTCCTGATGTTTTCTGTCTGCTCTGAGAGATGGGAGATTCTTTCTGCACACCAGCTGCAGTGAGTTGTTGGGAGGGACTGAGGATATTGAGTTAACAGGGAATGAATCTCAGCTCCTGGGTGATGGAAGTTGGTGAGAATTATGATGTTCAGCCCTGAGGCAAGGATTGTTGGATATGATGCATTTAAGCCACATTTTCTTTACTGGCTGGGTCATCAACCAGCTTGTGGCATGAGAAACTCAATTTGGTTGGTTTTGTTTTAATCTGGAATAGAAATGCTGGTGTCAACAGCCTGCCCAAAGCTGGGCATGGGAAAGGCCTACAATGAGGTGGTAGCTCCAGTAGCTACCAACCTCCTCTCATTCTGTAGCACAGATGAATAACACGATTCCCATGAGAAAGCAGGTTGGCTTAGCCAGTGAAAGCAAAATTTAAGAAATGAAACAGTACATAAAAAACAAAGGAGGCAGAGTTTGTTGGAAATTATATCTTGGAGATCAGTGCATCAGCACTGGTTAGATTGCCTCAGCACCTATGAACCAATGCAGGGAGATCACTGCACAGATATGTACAATCCTGCTCTCAAAAGAGCCAATTTCTTCTTAGAATTGCCATCTTTCCACTGCCTGCAGCTCATGCACCTTCCAGCCTGACAGTTCATAGAATCCCTGATTTCAGCAATGAGCTTTCAATTCTGTACAGCAAAGAAATATGTCCCTAGTGCAACTGCTTCTACTCATGTGCGTCTCAGAACTGGGAGGAAAGCAGGTTCAAAATCAACTTGCCACATTCCCCCCTTTTTCCCCTCCACTTAAAATAGTATTCTTCAGCTTCTGCAAGTCTCTATGGCTCGTATGCCGTATGATGTGGTTAAGAAACTGCAGAAGGAATAAACTGTCCACTGCACAGAAAGTTAAAAAACATAACGGAAAGGTGTAAAAAGAAATTAAAAAGGAAAGCAGCAACCTGCCATGCTGGCCCAATTGCTTTAGTGGGCTTCAGACATAACCTTGCGGCAGTAGAAAATCGGTTTGCTGTTCTCCGAGTCCTGCTCTCTCTCTGTCCTGTCCAGACCTGGAATGCCAATGCCAGCTGTGTACCAGGAGCTGTCCCTACTGCTCGCTGATGCCGTGCTCCCATGCCACCCTGGCCTGCTCTTCCTTTCCACCACTCACTGGCTGGGACACTTTACGGTGCAACGGGCGGTGTTTGTCATCATCTTCAATTATCATCCCCTCCTCGTTCTCCATGTTTGGCAGCCGGGAGTGGTAAGGTTTGGGGGGTAAAGCAGGAGGGTCCATGGTGTCCTGAGGAATGACTCCAGATGGAGCAGAGTGGCTTCGGCATGGCTGGGATTTGAGCGACTCCAGGACATCAGGCTCAGAGAGACTGTACCTGACAGGGAGGTAGGGTGTCTCTAGATCTTCATCAGTGTTCCAGGCCTGGCTGGGCACAGAATCCATGGTGTCTGTGCGAGGAGGTGGTTCAGAAGAATGTCCAAAATTGCTCTCACTCAAGGAAGAGACACCGCTGCTGGCACTGCCGGATAAAGTGGAGTTACTGCCATCTAGACCAGACTGCGGACTGGTGGGCGATGCAGGGATAGGATGAAGAGGGGACTGTTTGGAGAGAAACAAAACCAGGTTAAAATTGACAAAGGAGGCAACTTTGTCTGTTGATCCCCATTTCAGCTTTTGACAGTGTTGTTAACAACGGCGCAGTTCCATTTGTGTTCAAAATGTCAAGGATTATTGGTTTACATGTATGAAAGTACCACTTGTGGGCAGACAAGTGCACTCAACAACACCAGAGCTGTTAGAGAAGCAGTAGCTGAGGTGGTGATCAGGGTGCTGAAATCACAGCATATGGTGCAAAAAAGGAGAAGGGAAGGACCAACAACCCATGAGTTATTTCTATAACATTAAGCTGTGGAACAGGTTAAGCGCTTCCAGTGGGTTTTCTCATGTGCAAGTTACTAGCATGTTAAAAATAGTGCTTCTGTATTCAGAAGCTGCTTGGTGGGAGCAGAGAAGGGGGGATCCCTTTCAAGAGCCCATTGTTGTCCTACAGCCCTCTCTGCTCTCCTGCCCTTACCTTGCGCAACGTCCGTGCGGGCAGTGCCGGAGGAGCATCACTGAGCTGGTGGTGGAAGGCATCAAAGTGCAGTGAGTAGTGTCCTGGAATGAAACAAGGGTCAGAAATGCAGACTTGTGCTGCTTCATTGCAGCCACAGAGCTGGGTTTAGATCTGTAATGCCAGGTAACAGCTCCAAGTGCTGCTAACTCCAGCCTAGGGCTGCCTGTCTGATGAATACTGCGGAGTGCATCTGTCACACACAGGTTGTTGAGGAGAAATTAAGTGCAGAGAGAGATTTTTCACCGCTCCATTATCAAGGATCTCATGGCAAGGCAAGAGGCTCTTAAACAATGAACATTTGAAGTTTCATTTAATAGCTTTGTAAGCTTAAATTACTGCTGAAGTTGGTCACTTGTAAGAAGCCAGGCCAAGCTTCAGCATTCTCACACTTAATTCTTGTCCCAAAGTACACACAAGTCCATATTGCTTAAGGACTGCAAGAATTTGAAGATTTGGGAAAAAAAATTTGAAAACCTAGCAGACCAGGAAAGACTATGTGTTTTTTGTTTCTGGTTGCTTTTACAGGGGGTGGGGGGAAAAGCTAAGCTCAGCTTTGAGGTGGTCTGGATTTGCAGCAGGCCTGCTGGGCATGTCCTTACCATGGGGCAGGCTTCGGGGAGGCACTGGTGGGGCCAGGATGCTCCCAGCGTGGGCAGACAGGAATGGCAGGGCCTCTCGGCTTCCGCTGTCCAGGCTCCAGCTACTGGGTGCTGCTGGCACAGCTGAAGGATTGAAACAGATGTAACTCGGGTAACAGGACAGGGAGTTTGTGGGGCCAGCACCGGCTTTCCAGTGTGCTCTTCAGCAGCAGAGAGACAGATTCCAAGGACTCAGAGATTGGCAGGATTGAAAGCACAGAAGGGAACTGTCTAGGCTGCAGTGTGTTAAGTTTAGAGATGCTTTGTTAAGGAAGTGAGAGTTAGGTGATCGCAGGGTTAGTCTGCCCAGCTCCCCTCCATCCCTGGGCTCATTTCTAGCAAATCTGAAGAGCAGTAGGACTCTGGTAGGTTTTTTTTTGCAAATCAGTGTGGAGGTAAAAATGAAATCCCAGCAGTGGAACGGTGGCTGGATCTCAGGTGTGAGCTGTCCTGCTTGGTGGGGAGTGGTGACAAGGGAACCCTCTGGAAACACAGGAGGGCCTGTGGCTGCTCTACAGGCTCAGTGAGGACTGAATAAAGGACATGAAGGAAATTATACCTCAATCTGCTGCAAAAGAAATTCCTTCAGAGCTTCAATTTACTAAGCTACAGAGTTGATCAAGAACTTTGATCACAAAATATTTAAAGACAACGGTTTGGCCTCCCTGTATTACAAAGTCTCCTGAAGAGATCAGGTCTTTGTGAATCAGGAAATATAGAGAGAGCAATGCTTGCTGCATTTAACAGAGAATGAATATGATCTTTGTGGGCTTGGTTTTTCATAGAAATAAAAGCTGCTGCTTGACATGAACATGAACCTTTTCCAAGATCTTGAGAATTCTGTCAACCTTGAACATTATTAAAATGCACCTTCCTTCCTTCCAAACAAGACTTGATTTATTCTGAGAAGAGATATGCAATAATTGTATGTTTATTTAAAAGCAAATAAGCAACTTCAGTTTCTTCAGATTAGCAAAGAAAGAAAAAAAAAGTAATTAATTGAGCCTGTCAAAGAAAACTGAGATAAAAATAGCTTTTTCCATCTTCAGTTTGTAAAATGGAAGCCTGGAGAAATAAACATGGAGTTTGACATCTGAAGAGGATTCCTCCTTAATTAAAATGCCTGCAGCCATTTTTGGTGCATTTCTTTCTAAAATGACTTTGAAAGGTTTCTCTCTCTCTTTTTTTTTTTTTTGTCTCCCTAGTTCATGAGTTGGCATGAGCACAAACTCCCCAAGGCCTAAAATTCCCTAAAGTAAAAAAGATCACAAAGTGACAGCTTCATAAGACAGAACAAACCCCATAAAAATAGAATTTTTTTTTAAAGAGAGACTCTCAACCTGAGAATCTGAGAAACACATATTAAGAAGACACTATGAATCTTGACAGAGAACAGGTTTAAACCAGGGCCTACCTCTCTATATAAGTAATTTGGCTCTAGATGGATTTTTCCTGTACATAGGCTGGACTGCTCTAATTTGCGCTACTGCAACTGGTGTCAAAGGGCTAAAACAGAGGGACAAGATGCACAGCAGTGCCAGCCTTGTTCATCTCTCCTGCCATATCCCAGCATCAAGTGAAAAGGACAGAAAACCTGATTTGCTTGGCCTGTAAAACTATGGTCGTGCTTGTTTTGGTTTTTATTTTTTTAGCACTGAGATGCAGAATGAGAATGTGAAGAAGAACACATGGCACCCCAGTGAAAAATCCATTTATGCTTTCTCAGTGTTCCCTCATTCACAGCCTTTTGAGTATTTAGGAGTGCTGGAAGAAGGTGAGATGATATTGGAGAGTGGCTGCTGCCTGTTAAAACCAGTGTTTTAGCCAAAATGCTTCAGGGAAGAACCTAAGCAGGGAGCTCCCAGTGCTCTGACTTAGCCCATGTCTCTCTCTGTGACTATGCAGTGGCTCAGTGGCCAAGTTTAATTAGCAGGGAAGCTGCAGTTGAACCATTCTGCTCTGGGTGACTGATGTCACCACTGTCACTGGGAATTACCGAGCAGAACTTCTGACACAGCGAGGAGGGGGTGGGGGAAGTCAGGGCCCTGACTGCTAACAAAATCCAAGGCAGATGGCATCCCGACTTCAAAGAATGGTGAGGGTTCAGGGCCTGCCAAGAGCACCTGCAACTGCATTTTTGCCACCAGCCAGGCACAAGAGCTGGGATTCCTGCCTCACCATCCCCACTGAACATCACCTGTGTCTTTCGTGGCTTCTTTGGGATTCTGTCTTTGCACTATTCTTGGCACTGAATACCACAGTCCTGCATAATATCACCCACAAACAGAAATTCAAGTATTTTTTCCTAGACAGGCAACAAATATTTATCTACCTTCCTTTTCCAGATCTTTCTCCAGCCCAGTACAAAGATATCACCATCTCTGTCATACGTTTGCTTCAAACTAACATGGCTAAACTGGAGCTCTTAATCCCTCACCCCCTAGTCTTAACTCTCTTGTCATCACTCATTATTGTCATCAAGTCATCATTCTGCCATTTATTCAGAACTGGATGTTGGCATTTGTTTTCAATCTGGACTGCTCATGTTGAAGTAGGGGATCCTGATTTATTAGAAATTTTAAAATAAAATCTAGATTTTTTTTATTTTTAAGGTACAGTTTAGTTCTGGCACAGTTACTGAAACAAAAAGACAGATAAAAATTGGAGTGTATGATGTAGGTCAGACTAGACAGTTGCAGTGGTCTTTCCTGGCCTTGAAAATCTTTTAAGATACTATTTTTTCCCAGCCATACATGACTGTTGCTTGCTTAGGCAGCCTCCTTGTCTCTGATTTTGATTCAGGAATTTTGCCCTCTTCTGCTTTTTCAGAATGCTGCCTTTCAGATAGTTTTTGAGCCCATCGCTTTGTCCATGGCACCTCTTTCACAACCTGCTTCTTTTCTCTTACACCAAACAAATTCTTTCTCCTCTTTCAGTTTTTTTTTTCCCTGCAGGGACTCTGCCCATTTTTTTCAAAGCAATGAGTTAAAAAAGCATATATTCCCAATGATAAAAAAAACATGAAACTACCTCAGAGAGGGATTACAAGGAATGTTTGTAGTTTGAGCAATAAATGTGTATTAAAAACCAGTGTGTATCATTAATAAAAAATATGGTCCAAATCTCAGGCTCTTCTTAGATAACTTCTCATTTGCTGCTTTGCGAGTTTGCTTGACAAAGGCTGCAGGAATTGTTTCAATAACAAAATGCTGAACTCAGAAAGCTTTTTGAAATAGAGAGGTTTGTGCAAGCCCACCCTTCTGTGAAGGCTCTGAAATGACGGAAGGTTGGCAGAAGGCCCAGTTAATTAAATTGTTAATTAGAAAAGTGTGAGAGAAATGCACTCTGCCAGGAAATGTAGAAGCCCATTCGTTACTTGCTGTAGCATGACCAGAGGAATAGTATTTTAGTTAGCATGCATGCTGAACAGGAAAAGGAGTACCTTTCTCAGCCACAGACAGGTTGGGGTCACTGCAAGGTTTGCACGGCCCAATCATTTGCTGGATCAAGGCGCGCTGGAAATTTGGAGGCTAAGGGAGAAGAAAGTCAGCAAAGAAGAGTTAAAAAAAAAAAGTTACAGACCAGCTGGGGCAACATGGGGACGTTCTATTCATTTTTTTTAAGCAAAGAAGTTTTTAAACTAAAGGTTTCCTGGGAACCTTAGGCTGTACCTACATTGGCAGGTACTGCAGTGCAATGCGAGTGTATCTCTAGAGTGTAACAGGGCTGAGAGGCCACAATTCCTGCTCTCTGGAGGAATTATTTCAGACTAGCTCTAGCCTGGCCTTGTGGCCATTATCACCTAGAATACATCCTTTGCCCTCTGAAGCTTATCTTTGGTTTTGTTTGAGCATTGGCTTTGCATGCTTTGAGATAGCTCTCCAATGCAAATTGAAGGGCTTGATTGGGAGATTCCCTTCAAAAGTGCTGGCCAGGGTGAGATTTAAATGCTTGCATATAGGCATACTTTTCAATTTGTCCAGAGAAATTAGGGCACAGATATTTTTGGAGACCCTGTACCAGTAAATTATTTCAGCCTCTCACAGTTTTTTATACCTCTGGAAATCCCCATAAAGTTATTTAGAATCAGCTTGGAGGCTAGACTGCAGGATGGATGGCCATGGTTCTAAACAAATAAAATAGTGTGACTGCTTGCAATGGACCAGGGCTCACAGGATAAAGTTGGGAAGTGAGTCCATTTTCACAGGACGTATCTGCACTTTTAATAGTCACAACAATTTGTATCACTCAGCTGCCACAGTGGGTGCCTCCAGGGGTGGATTAATAGGAAAAGTTCTGCTTCACCTCTGAAAACGATCCTAAGTTGCTGTGCTCTCCAGAAATAAAAAAGAAAGCTTTAAGGCGGTCAAAGCCAGCAAAAATACAGCCACAGTTTCAGGTGGTTGAACTGACATGGAAGAAACTAGAGCTGCTACCTGTCCATTTTCCATGATAGCTGCGGGATACATGGCGCTGCTCGGTCGGTCCCGGTGGGCTGGCAGCAACATCATCATCTCCCGAGAGTGGCGGTACTTATCTGGTAGAGAGGGAGAGCCTGTAAACAAGTGAGAAAAATCACGTACACGGGACAAACAACAGCCATGTCTCCGCATGCCCAGGGATCCTCCTGGGCACTTGGCTCGGACGCACGAGCTCACAGGACTCAAGGAAACATGGTGCCGAGCCCACTAAGCAGCTGACTGTTGGGGGGGTGCATAGCACGAGGATGGAGTCAGAACTGGTTTGTTGTATACAATTAAGGACATACCACGCAGGGTGTGTAAGATGTATGTGTCCCTAGTTGCATGTTGCAAAGTGCTTCCTTTTAAACATAAAAAAAAGTGAGCGTCCGTGTGGAATCAGCTGTGGCTGTGCCTAATGCTCCCTTGTGCCATAAAGTATTGTAGAGTTACAGAAATGCCATAAAATTGTGCATTTTAGGACTGAATGTGGGAGAAAGGGGAAAAAGCTTGAGATACACCATTCAGTTAAAGCAGAAATCTATGGGAAAATACTTCATTCTGTGGTTCTGGATAGAGATAAGTGTTGCCATTTAATCGGTGCTATCTTGGTCAGCTTCCTCTCATTAAACCAACCCCAATAATAAACAGCATTTTCTATAAATGTGAGAGGCACTTTGCTTACAATGCTGCTGTAATGATGATTACTACTGTGTTGCTGTAGTGAGCCCTTTGATGACACCAGACATTTACCAATGCTTAGAGGTTTATAGTAGGAATAATGAGCTTGATTTATCTATTAGTTATCTGTATAGTTGTCATTTAAGATATTGAGGTATTTCATGTAACAGCTTCCTGGCAGGTGGAATTACTTGGGACTCATGTCCTTCAGGATGAGTGCCACACAACAATATGCCTTCTGATGTGCAACAGCTGACAATGGATTTGCCAGAAGAACGATTCCCATTAGTGACTTCCGAAAGTCTGACACTACTGATACACACAACCCTTGGGATGCACAATATTAGGCAGGAATTGATGTTGTGAAGCTGCTGAAGTGAGCTGTAATTTGCACTGATTGTTTGATTGCGTCACAAACACGCACTGAACAGATGGCAGCACACAGCGCATTACAGAGCCATGCCGGCTTTTTGGGGAATACATGCCCCCTTTGGCAAACTTCCACAACCACACACATTACCTGGACAGCACTCCAACATATGAGCAAAGGCATTGGTGCTGGTTGATGCAGCTTTTACCCCAGCAAAAGCAAACATGCAGTTTTGGGGACTAATATTCAGCACACAGTGGAAGGAACAATGTGTCCAGCAGAATGCAGGATAAAGTCCTACAATTGCAACAATTCCATTAGGGGGGGCAGATGCCAGATTAATCTACACCCCCACTCTGACATGAACAGTGGCAGAGTATCTGCATTCTAGTCCCGAACTCATTTTCTCCCCAGACATAGAACAGAAACATAATTAGACGACATTCTTTGCTCTTATGTACAACACCAGCTTGGAGAACACAGTGTTAACGCTTTGTGCTGAGTCTTTTCCTCACAGGTCACAGATAGTCCTGTTCTGCAGGACAAATTGAAGGATGCTGAACTTTTAGGTGTGCCCAGAACTACAGCACAGAACAACCCACACTGTAAACTTTTCCCTTTTTATTTATCTTGTCATCCTTGCTCTTCTATGTCAAAGATGCAAACCACCTCTACGTGCTGTCAGTTTATATGGGATTACAGCTTCAAAAGACCTTGCACTGCAGGACCTGAAAAATCCCACATGTGCTGGCAGAGTGTAGTTACAAAACAGCTCTGCTGTTTGGTACCCTAAATCTGTCATTAACTACAGCTATAAAAATGGTAACAGATTATGCCAAGTGTCCAATCTGCAAACAAAATTACGTATGGCTGCTTTGGACAGATAGAGAGCACAATAACCACAGCTCCTTTTCGGGACTGGCAAAACTTAAAAAGCAAAGTCAGAAAAAGCTTTTAAAGCTTCCAGTGCAGCCAGTGGCCATAATACAACGCTGCAGCGTATGCCAGGGCTTACTCCTTTTAGCATGTATCTTGGTGCACTTCATGTGTGCAGCACTGTAGGTACTTGCTATTGAGAAAGGAAAACCTGTGCTAAAGCCAGAGGTAGTTTTGCTTTTTTAATTATAAATATGTTAATCCACTTGTGACAAGTATTAATTTTAAGGAATGAAAGTGAACATTAATGTAAACTCCAAACTCATTGAATCTCTTCTCCTGATCCAGCATTTTCATTACTGTTACGAAAAGTTTGCTCCTGCACAAAATTGTAACATTTTTAATTTAAAAAGGGAGTTTTAATGTAAGTATATGGATTCTTGCAAAGTGCTGAGTAAGACACCAGGACTAATTTTTGATTCCTTAACGAGGGGCAGTGTTTGAGGAAGCAGTAGGGATGCCTTTAGAGGCCAGTCAAGTGGGAATTGCTTTTTGACTGCATTGGAGAAGTCCCAGCTGTATTTTAAATTAAATTACTGAAAAGCCCTAACTCACTCCTGGCTCTTTCCTGGCCTTTTTGAGTTACAGTTTCTTGCTTTCTGAACCCTAGTGTAATCTTTTAACTCCAGTAAAGTTCAGCAGTGCCTCAAATGAAGGCATGAGCCACCTCAAATGAAGCCAAACTGAACTGAATTTGTTATTGACCTTTTACACAACAACAGTGGTGCTTCCCTGATAGGGAAGAAGCTACTCAAGGGTCAAGCCAGGTGAAAACTGAGAGATACATACTTGTAATAATGAGTAACTACTAATGTCTTTGTTGTTAGCACAGAATTAGCAAATTCTTGCAGTATTCTGATTTCAGTTCTATTTAAGACTTCTGCTGTAACTTGTGTATATTATAACTAGTGTAAATTTTGATGCCTTGATCTGCAGTTCAGTGATCAAATAATTGATCAACTTTCCTGATGACTATCCTTTAAAAATTCTTTTTAGATTAATAGCTTTGTTATTTTCTTTGGACAAGCCAAATAATCACCTGTGTTGCTATTTTAAAGGTCCATAAAAGGGTAATTTTTTGGAAGTCGAGAACAATTTAAACTCCTGCTGCATTCTTAATGCAAAAGGCCATGGCTTCCTTTGGTCACTGGTGGAACTAATTTGTGTTAAAAAGATACCCATCTCCTCAGGACAGGACTCTGCAGTCAGAGAAGGTGATCTAAGTACCTGCATTATCATTTGAATAAATGAGAGAAGCATTTAAAAATCAGGCTAAACCCTAAGAAATCCTACCCAACCATGCTCAGGTTAAAGCCACAGGTGACAAAGATGTTAAGTTGATAAATTTAGGTGGCCTTTATGAAATTAATTGTTAGCCTTTGTCCACTTCCCATCTGACAAGTGTTCAGCTGCAGCATCGTGACTCTCGTAGCTTTGTTGGCAGTCTCAGCAGAAAGGCCAAGGGTTGGATGGGTCATGGAGACTGAACTATCCTCTCACCTCTAGAGGTGGTCCCTCCAGGACAGAGATGAGGCACATGGGTGGGGGCAGCGTGGGGGAACTTGCACGGCTGCCGCCCATGCTGTATCTGCTCTGTGGGTAAATAGAGGGCTTCAGCCTCCAGTGGTGTCAATCCAGCACCTTTCACCAGCGCTAAATTAAAAAGAATATAAATAAATACCAAAAAAAAAGGAAAAAAAAAGGATAGAGGTGCATTGGCAGAGCTGCACATGTCATGTCTGTGAAGTACCTTGCTCCAGCCAGTGATACTGGTCTCATTTTCATAAGCATCAAATCCACCCAGTTGAAAAACAAAACAAAAGGAAAAATCACCAAGGAGAAGAACACAGCTGCATTACCACAGTGGAATTTAAGTGTAAGGGCTTTTTCTCATTAGGAACAGCTCCATTCCCAACAGCAGTGTTGTAATAACCAGAACAGTGACTGGCACACTGGGAAACACAGATTGCATCTGGGACCTTACCAGAAGTGAAATCCCACGAGTGGGTAATGTCTGAACCCTGTGCTCACCTGATTTAAAAGTGAACAGAACAGCAGAGAAGAAACGTTGTATCACAGGCTATATAAATATATTTCAAACTCATTCCTTCTCTTACTGTTTCCCATTTGAAACCTGTCTGGGTCCCATCCCTGGGAGGTGCTGTTGGCTCACCCAGCAGCCCAGACCCTTTGGAGCATTCATCATGTTGGTTTCTAAGCAACAGTGAATAATACCGTAAAGAGGGAAGCTGGTGATGCTGTGCAGTCATCAGGCTCACAAAGACTGTCACAGCCTGTCACAGCCTGTCACTGTGAGCCTGTCACTGGACTTCTAAAGTGGAAAACAGTGTGAAACAGTACGAGCACCAAACCTTTCAGATCCCCCAAAAGATTCACATGCCAGCTGAGGCACATCCACTTAGGGACGTCTTCCTGACATGATAGCCCTCTCCTCAGTTCCATCTTCCCTTTCCTGTTACGCCAGTTTCACCTGGTTACTGTTTGTCATTATTTTCCTTCCAGCCCTTGGTAATTAGTGCAGCTATTTGCCTTTGTTTGAAGATGTTCATGTCTCACCTTCCTACTCTATCTGATCCCTCAATTAAATCACTTTGCTGCATCTGTGTCATAACAACAGCCAGTCAATTAGGATTTTACTGGCAGATTGAGCAAAAAAGCCCCAGGATGGCTTGAGGAAATGGTTCTTCTCCATATTCCCTGTCCGTCAGGAGACACAAAATTCCCCTATATGGAAAAAGGGGTAAGATTTAAGTATCAGCCTCTATCTCTGACTATATCCTGGACACCTCCTTCAGATGCCTGTGAAAAGAGGTGTAGAACCTGCAATTGAGAATCCAAAATGAGAGGAAAAAACCCAAAACCTTGCAGAGAAGTTGTGAAAGTCAGCAGATCACATGGAGTGGTTTTGCTTCAGCTGGGGAAGAAAATGATTAGCAATATCAAGACCAGCTACTGTAACACAAAGGCAATATGAGTACCCCCAGAGTCTGCTTTTATATTTTTCCTTTCTTCAAGAATTTCCCAGCAGGGGAGCCCTTCTTTATCTCCACTATTTAAAATTCCTATCTTTCAACATTCATCCTGTACGTCTACTTTTGTATACATATGTTTCTACTAAACTGCCTCAAGTCCTTTTTTGTCATAATTTCTTTAAACTTGTAAAATTATTTCTTTGCCTTTGTCTTCATGATCTCTCTTTTAAGTACTATACTGAAGACTATTCTTGTTTTCCTCTAGACTGCCTGCCACAATTTTGTGGCGGAACAATGGAAATCATTATGAAATTCAACTGCCTGAAACCAGCATGTATTAAAGATACATTCCAAATACTGATGAAAAAATGCTTAAATGGATAATTAAACCATTTGTAAAGAAGAAGTATTGAAGAGGCATTTACATCTCCAAAAGAGAAAGTGTTACATGTCAGTGTAGGTGGTGTTTCACCCCTAAGTCAGCAAGGTTGCCAGGTCTGGGGAACACCTGCAGGTGCCCCCCCATCAGGGCCTGTCCATGCTTACCTCGAGCACTGGAAGGGGCAGAGTTAATCATCTGGGATGGTGCCGAGTGAGTGGAGCTCAGGCTGGAGGTGGAAGGACTAGCCTGGGACGAGGATAAAACAGAGACATTGGTGACTGAGCCTTGGTACCTGGGCTTAGGGTAAACAAGCTGCAGGAGGCAGAGACATCCAGAGAGACCCGAGTGCATCAGTGCCTTGGGGATTTACCTGTCTTGGATCAGCCAGGGCAGTCTCTGCCCAGCTTCAGTGCAGGCCACTGTTAACCTGCACTCAGAACTGTGGGAGTTGTTCCACCTCCCCAAACCAAGAGCAGCACTAAATGCACATGTTCAGTGGGGCAGGTAAACGTGGGACAAAAATCTCACTTTCTGAAGGCAGCAGGGTGACCTTGGACTGCACTATCACAGTCACTGTACAAACACAGGAGATTTCTTCCCAAAGTTAATCTGGTGACTTACTGTCATCTTTCTTGAAGAATGTTAGATTCTACCTATTCAGTTCTTTGAAAAAATTATCACAGACAGATCCAAGCATGTGCACAGGTAAAGTGTACTGCTCCTAAGCATAACCCTCTGGAACATGTTCCGTGCTATTCCCAGAAACTGCTCCTGGCTGTGCTGGAGCTGTACCTGCATGTGGTACATATCCTCAGGAGTCTCCCCCACAGAACTGTCTGTCAGGATAACCAGGTTTCCTGTTTCACTGGAGGTGTGGGACGACAGAGAGGATGAGGAGTGTCGGACTGAACCAAGCAAGTTCAGTGGGCTGGAAAAAAACAGACAGAGCAAGGGCATAATTATTTTTTGAACCTCTTTGTGAAGCCTGATTTTTTTCCAAACTAGTAAGTACCTGCAGTTACCTGCTGCTTTAGGTCACCTCTAGATGTCAAACACTTTAAAAAAAATCAGGCCAAATAAGCTCAAACAAATCCATAAATGTGAGTAAATATGAAAGAAGTGACAAGAAGATTACAGGTAAAACAGAATAGTGCATAGGATGTCGAATTTCAGAACCCCAACCCAGGGTAATGTCACATCATGACCTTGGGTGCATATTTGTTTTGTTTATAACAGAACACACTGAAACCACTCTCATTTTTAATGCTAAGATGAGTGGGAGCAGCTTAAAAAAAACATTCCAAAGGAATCCAAGCACAAGACACACAGGTCAAAATCCAGGTTTCCTTATGGCATGCATTAGGCCTCAGCATTACAGTTGAAGGCAATTTTCTAGCTGACAGTAAATTAATACAGCCCAGCTGGTGTGCAGGCTGCACCCTGATCTCCCTCAGGGAATGGACTTTTCTTTGTCACTCTGAACTATACACACAAATACACTGTCCACTATAAAATTTCCCTAGTTTGTCCTAAAAATGCCTTTACAAAGGGAGGAATTTTGAGGAAAAAAAATGTTATCACCCAGACACTGTTTGTCAGCTGCTAAGCCATGGGAGCAGTATAAGCTACTCAGTTTTAATAGCATAAAGAATGTCACCATCCTGGATTCATGGATCAACTTTCCACAGCTTTTCATTCCAGGCTTTAAAACCTGCTAAACTATAGCGACTCAATAAAAAAATAAACACTGAAGGGCAATTAGCATTTTCAAATAAGCAGTGTTGGCTGGATACAAAACCCACTGTTTTGTCCTTATAATCCCAATTTTTATCCTCTGTCATAATCTCAGATTTAATATATGGGTATTCCATTTGAAAAAGCATCCACAGGGTCATTTTTTGATGTTCTGATCAAAACACCTTGGCAGCCTTTCTTGTATTTGGCTTCTGATTTGGTCAGAATTATAAAAATAATGATGTTAACAATTTTGATCCTTCAAAATGGGTACATATTGAGTTGGGTTCTAAAACAAGCCTTACAATTTTCCTTTTATGGTAGACAAGAACCCAGTTATTTGCTGTTGGGGTAATAGGTTGGGACCTTTAAAGTCAGATTGAGTGTGGAGAACTGAGTGGCAGGTTTGTGTTTCTGCCTCTACAGGAAGTAAAGTGATGGAGTCACACCTGGAGGTGTTCAGCATTTGCTGCAAGTTGGATTTTCAACTTTCTTATTCCAGTTCTCAAGCTTCAATAATTAGCACTGAATGAAGACAAAAGGCACTTCTGCCTAAACCCATGCTGCCCCTCCTGCAGTACTGTTAAGCACTCCTTAGATCCTGGAACCTTGATGGAACAGTGTGCAGAGACCCTGGATCTTTGGGAAGAAGAGGGGGTACCTGTGTCGATGCACCAGCTTTATGCTCTCTGGGCTCATGGGGCCGTGTGACACCAGCACATTGCTGCGGGGGGTGCTGGAGCCGGAACAGGCCGGGCTCAGCTTATCCAAACCAGGTAACTCCTGCAGAGAAAACACACTTCAGCTAAGTCAGTCATGGAAAACTGCAAGTTTTCTTCATGTCATGCTACTTCCAATTATGGCAGTTCTTTTAAAAAAGCTCAACATTCAACACCTCCTGTTAATCTTCCTCTGTCTTACATTATTTTCTGCTATATGAGACAGCAACTGAAAATTAAGCTTTACAATTGCTCTGTGATGCAACATAGAACATACAAATATTAACAATTCTTAAGGCAAAGTTAACATATTTTCTACGACTGCCTTCTTGCACAAAAATCAAGAATTCCTTTGGTAATTTGGCAGTCCAGTAGGTTCAATCAATGCTGTATCAGCCCAGTTCTTTTGTGAACCTTTCTGCAACTGACAGATGTTTAATCATATAATCAAAAAATGGGAAAAGTGACTATTGGCTTACGTGGTACAGGCTGGATCGCATCATCTGGAACTGATCTATCAGTTTCTTATGCAGGGGACGCATTTCGGGGTGTACAAATTTCTCATGGACTGCCAGGCCCACTCCTAGGACATGAACCTGTGAAAAAGAAAATGCAACATCAGAAACCCGAATAAATTGTGTCTAAGAGAGAGAACAGAAGCCTGTCCTGCTGTTCTGGTGATGTGCAAGGAATATGCCACTGTCCATTACAAGACTGCTGGTAATTAAGCAAGCCTTGGAGTCCTGGCAAGTTCATACTACTCCAACAAGTATTTAAGTGTGAGACTACATTTGTGTCATGTTGCATTGCTTTTCTTAGGAGATAACTGCAAAAAAATACCAGCTAGACTCGCTTTGCAGAGTGAACAGCATTATGCCCTCACACAGATAATGCCCTGTGACAAAGAAATGCCTTTTCCCAGTGCCAGGGACGGCGTCTGAGCTGCCAACAGAGACTCCCAAAAGGAGTTTCTGATAATTGAGCTGAACAGCAGCAGTGGGGCACATGCAGTCCCTCCTCCTGTTCCTCATTAGTTACTTCTAAAGGTCACTTTTTCAAAGGTCAAACATATAATATTAATGATAGAATGAGATTATATAAGATCTCAGATGAAAGAAAATAGCAATGATAGGAGGCTTAAGATGTATGTAATTCCCTACATGATCCAAAGTCCGTACAAACAATAAGTAATTAATCTTCAAACATCTCCTGAGGATCGAAGGGAGATAAGCATTATTTTACAGATGGGGAATCTGAAATGCAGTTCAGTGATTTGTTGAAGAAAGAGGCCAAGTAGCTCTATTCAGATTTGGGCACATTGTTTAATGGGGTGTATCTTGCCAAACTTTCAGTTAAGAGGGATGTGATTATCTGATTTCATTCCCATCAAAGCATCCCGCAGCTTTATCTACCAAGATGTTTCATGGAGACACTATGGAAAAATAAAACTGCAGATAATATAAATAGGCATTAAGTTTTCTTACGTGGCTCTGCCACTTTAATCTCAAGCCTGACCTGTCCCGCCTCTGATTATCTTTGAAATTTGCTGGGAAGACATAATTCAAAATGTCAAAAATGAATGGCAGGCTTAAAATGCAGCAAGATGTCTGTTGGATAATAAATGGAGAAAACAAAATTAATGTACTTTCAGCTGATCTTCACCTCACATCCCATAAGGTGAATGACTTGTCATAATCTCCTTGCCCACTTCCCTCTTGTTTTTTGTGTGAATGTATTTAGGTCTCCTGTACAAAAAATCTTTGCTTCTGAATGAATCAGTTGGATCTGATGTTTACACTGACTGCTGATGAATCCAGACAATGTAGCAATGTTCTTTTGCACCTGAAAAATAGTACCTGTTCCTGCATGAGTTCCTTGAGCTGGGTGATCTTCTCTGCGTCTCCGGGGTGCTTTGTGATATAATCCTTGTCAAAAAAGGCCTGCAGGAAAAGGAAAAAACAAGTGCCTTTTGCTTACTGGAAGGCATTTCCTCATAACTTGGAGTCAAAGAATGAGAGGACAAGGTCCAAAAATCTTAGGAAAACTAAATATATTAAGATAACAGCAGAGTTTAATTTTATTGGTTTTTAGCACTCTGGGATGCAGAGGAAATGGTCTTGGCAGCTGAAACGATTCTGTTGAATCATGACTCTGACCAAGTTTCCCCCGTGACAGTGATGAGCAATACCACTAAGCCTTGTATCTTCCAGTTATTTGAATTTTACAGTTTCCTTCACATAACTGCCTAAAGCTAAAGGAATTTCGTGAGTAAATTGGCAGCTAATGTAAAGCCTGAAGAGCGTTCTCTCCACGGCTCCGTTGGGAAGACACATCCCACACCCCTGAACCACTGCTGCCATTTTTCAGTATTTTACCCTAAACCTACCTTTTGCAATGCTCAGTTTAAGTAACAGCTTGCCAGAGATTATGCTAGATAAAATATTGTACTTAAGATCATTTTAGTTCTACAGCGAGTCTGAAATTAGCCCAACAGCAAAGATAATGGTTCAATAGCATGAATTAGTGGTTTTTCCTGATTCCAGACCCAATCAGTTACCACCAGCCCCACAAAATGAATTTATAATGTAAGCAGTATAAAAAAAGCTGCTTCACTGTTTTACCTGCCAAGTGAAACCCCACTGTCACCTGCACCTACTTCCATGTGAAGCACCCCTGGAGCCTCCTTATGTGTGGCTGTGCAGGCACTGATGCAGAATAACCAAGCAGGGGGTGTAACCCCATCTTTAGATAATGTGCATGAGAATTTCATATCTTATTAAGCCATACTGTCATTGAAACAGAAATGCAAATAAAACTGAAGAAGGGAGATACTCAGTGGGAAGCAGAGCCCGGCTCACCTCCTGGTACCGCGCAATTCCCCCGTTAACGGCCGCATCAATCACTCCGTTCAGACACATGCTGAGAAGATTAATGTTGCCATGCATTTGTTTATGCTGGTACTGGCTTATCAGTGTCCTCAGCTCCTGGTTTTTGTTCTCAACCACTTGAATGGCATTTTCCAAAGGACTTACTTCAACCTCAAAGGCAATAAAATATACTTTAATTCCGCGGACACTTCACTGAGATTTATTATCTTGCTTGTAATAAAATGATACTCCAGGATTGTTCAGTGAGCTCCCTTTGCTTTTACTGCTTTGTAGAAAATTAGCTATAATAACAAACTCCACTGTTGGCAGTGCTGGATTTCAAGTCACTTGGTTGCAATAACAGATGTCTTTCTATACACTGAAGACATGGCAGCAATGCAATTATCCCATCCTTTTGGCACGGTCTCCATTATACTATTACCTCATATAATTCCTCTGGTTACATTCAGCAATTATTTAGATGAAGTGGTAGAAAAAGGATATATTTAATCCTTGGTAAACACCATTTTAAACTTCAAGATTTCAGCCCAATGAGTTTTAAGCTGCCTATCCCATGTCCTCAGTAACTCATTATTTCAACCCCTAGTTACAGGAACTATGAATGTTACCAGTTCTCTTCTCTCCACTTCAAACCAGCGAGAGATCCCAGGCAAGCTGTGAGTCAGGGTCAGAGTGGTACGTTCAATCCACAAGCTCTGCAAGGAGTAATTGAGGTTGTGAGGAACACAGTGGATCACATCCACATCATCTGTACTCTTACTACAGGTACGAAGGGGGATCAGTTCAGAAAAGAATACAGTAACCTCCCAAGCATTAATTCTGTAGAAGGTCTTCCTGAAAGTCACTTAAACAACAAACCAGTAATTCAGTATGCTCGAAACAACACACTCAACATTTCTATTAATTTTTAAAACTTGACCATCAGTTGTGTCATGGGACCCAAAAAGATATTTTTTTTTTTGACACTTATGTGTCAGTAATAAAAAAAAAAAGTCCAGCCAAACAAAAAAACCCCATCCTTGCTTCCAAATGCATTTCTCCTGGCACTAAAATAACTCACCTTTAAACTGGACAATGCTTTAATCGGGTCAAGACTCAACAGTATTCAATCAGACCATGGACTTAACCTGTTACTTGAGTTACTGTGGTATCTTTGCCTATCAAGTCAGGATTACCTGAAAGGCTCTATCAGCATACAATAACAAGACAGTATTCACCTTGAAGAGATTAACACTTAAACACTGCTTATTTCTACTTCTACCTTGAATTCATTCTCCTTGTCCTTGGGGCCCTTGTGGAAGGGTCTGTCGTAGCGGAACTTGCGGATGTTGTTGACGCGGTAGAAGCTCTTGATGCGATCAGGGACACGGTCCATTTGCAGCACGTCTATATTGTCTGGGATGGGAGTCACTGCATAGATCTGTAAATCTGGTAATTCTGCAGTCAAAGAAAGCTTTATCCATGTGTTAGGAAATGCAGGCAGGAAACAACAACCCATGGCAGGAGGCTCCACTTGCTGACAGTGTCCTTATGGTTCAAGTCCTGCACAGTATCCTTGCTGTTCTCCCAAAAGCCAGAGACTGCGGGTTCCATGACTACGCTCTCCAAAGTCCCTGCAGCCCCCTTAAATGTGATGTGGTTCAGTCCTTAAATGCACTGAGCATTGTACTGGTTGTACCAAATCCCACTACAGGTGACCAATGAAAAGAATGGGATTCAAAGCCTTGGGTATAAAAGGGTTCAGCAGTTTTAAAGATAGGGAAACTGCAAAACAGTAAAATACTGATGTAAAAAATATAAGGAGAATGAAAAATAGTGCTTTGGAACTAGTATCTGTTCCCAACAAAATATTGGCCAAGGGAAGGTTTCAGGAATACTCTTAAGGACATGAACTGTACGCGATGCCAGTGCTGTTGGTAAAGCATTAAAACATGGATGTGACCGAGCACAGCCCTTTCCCTTCTCCATGGAACATGACCTGCATTTCTCCCTGAATAAAAAGTGACCGCTCTCTCCAACACCACATCCCACAGCGAACCAGTTACTGTCTGCTGCAAACAGTGTCTGGTTTTGTCCATATGCAGCTCTAACTCTGTGCTCTGCCCCAGCTCCAGGGAGAGTTTGCCCTTTCATGGAAGGATACACTGGGCATCACACTGCAATATGGAGTCATCGGGGTGGTTTGGGTGCTGCATTGCGATGGCTTGGGGGAACTCGCTCAGCATCCTCTGCTGGAAGGCTTCCAGCCTCTCGTAGTCATGGCCCCGACACACATACTCCTTGTTCTGCAAGAAGGACAAGCATAAATTAGGGTCCTTAAAAGTAAGTTAAATTCAATTGACTTTTATCTCACTTTAAATGTCACTTCAAAACCAAAGATAAATGACAGTGGCAATATGCTAATGTGAGACTAAAATGTGCATTTAACACAGCAGATGTATTTTATCACTTCCTTTTTCTTCACAATATATTTCAAGAAGAAGTGATGAATGAGGAGACTATTCCACTGATCTCTGAACAGCCCAATGCCTCTGATTCAGGCACACCCAACATTCAGTCTTGTGGTCCCTTCTTACCCGCTTTTCAGAAAAGGCACTATTTTAAATTGGACTATACTGGAATGTACCAACTAAAACTTAAGTCACCAGCTTGGCTGTTCTACACTGGGAAAGCTGTTGTCAAATGTCATTTACACCAGATGGATAAAAGTCCCGAGGATCTCATAGAAGGGAGGGAGATGTATGTTTATCATTTTATCAGTTCTCCTTAGAGAGAAGTTGCAACAAACTGTTCACAAAAAATACTGCTTAATCACTGCTGTATTATCACAGCCATACAACCCAGCCCTGATCATGCTGAACAATACATGCTCAGGAACTCCCCTGTCTATAGTACAGTAATACAGAAAAGCTTTACTGAGAATTCTCAGTGGCCACTTAACAAATTCCCCTTCGGCCCTAAAAGCACTTTCCTCCTGATGAACAAAATTTCATTTCTGCTAATAATGGAAAGCTGCATTTAGATATGACTCTTGAGGCATTAAACCACTTGTGCAGAGTTCTTGGGTGCTTTTTGAGCCATCTCTAACTCTGAACAGCGTGATACAAGATTTCTAAAGTCCTCAGCGTCATGGAGATTGCATTCCAGTGGGTTAACCATCACAAACCACAATTTTCATCAGTGTTAATACCTCCTGGTGCAACACCAGTCAAGGCAGGCAAATTCTCTAATTCTGGTATTTTAAACTCTCATACACATAATAACTAGAAAAACAGGGAGGTTTTTCACCTTTATAAAACAATTAAAAAATCTAACAAACAAGAACAGCCCTTTATTTCTTGCATTTAGAAGCTGCAGTGTATTCAAGAATGTGCTTTTAATTGCTCTGGAAGAGGGATGTGGCCAAGCAGTTCTTGATCTTGTAGCAAAATCAAAGGGAAAGTAGCAAAACCAGATCATAAAACACAGCCAAGGAGTTCAGTTATCTTTGGCTTTGCATTTCAACTTTCTGGAAAGGATCTCATGTTCTGGCTGTGACATGTGTCACTTTGTATGCATCAGTCACAGCAGCCAATGGACTTGGAGAAGAATCACATGATGAATCTTGACAGTTCAGTCTGTAATGCTCAAACTTTGCAGCTATTATTAAATTTGGAGTGAGCCCATGTTTGAAGGTGAATCTCTTCATGACACTTACTGTTTTCTCTGTTTTAGCTTTTGATTGCAGCAATCCAGAAAACTGTACGCCTATAAATAAAGTTACTGGGATTCTAAAAATAATGCCCTGAAAACACCTCAAAGCTAAATTTATTAAGACTTTTCAGACAGATGCCAACACAAGATCTCAAAACATGCCTTGTCAGGCCTTACTTGAACTTCTGGTATGGAAGATATGGACAATTTTAATTATGTTTACTTATGTAAGAAGGCTAGAAATAGATGCAGAATTCATAGAAACATGAACAATGACTTTTCTAGACAAAGGGTCTTCAAAAATCAAAGATGTAGAAAGAAGTGGTTATTTTCTGTCTTAAGCTATACAGCAATAGAAAGATATATGAGAAAAGGGTCTGAGTTATTTGATCACTTTAAATCACTCCCGTATCCATCTGAAGATTTTAAATCCATGCAAATCTTTTTCTTCTCTAGAATAGCTGCTTCCAATCTCTTTACAGTGTGATCCATGCTGATGTGACTGCTAATGGGCTTAGTCCGTGCTCCACAATGTGTGTGTTGTATGGATCATTAGGGAGAGAAAGGAGGAGGATGACTTTTAATGAGATTGCTACATTAGTAATCTGCTATCAGAAGTACTGCTACCAAATATAATTGCAGAATTAACGAGGATTATAATTATGTACGCTCGTGTTCGCTGGTAATGTCTCCAGCCAAGGATCCACGATGTTGCAGCACTGTGCAAAGAGTCAGGGCTGAGCACGGCAATCTCAAGCAGTGTTGAACACATCGGCCATGGAGGATCCCAGGTAAAAGTGAGGATCCACAAGATAAAAAGATAAGCTCGAGTCACTGGCAGTAGTTCAGATGTTAGGAACGCTCATGTGCCATGGTGACTTTGTTGTCGCTCACTTGCTGAAACATTTGTTGTTAGACATAGAAAAAGGAATTTTCAGTTTTCTCTGGAGATCTTCATGAAAGGGCAGCTCCTGGCTCACACTGCAGCGCCTGTCCTTTCCTTGGATTCCTCTGCAGGGGTGTTCTACACACTGCTTCAGGCTGCTGCATTCTAAATTCTGTGAGGAGCAGCTGAGGGAGGAGGGGCTCAGACTGGAGAAAAGGAGGCTCAGGGGGACCTTCTCACCCTCTTCAACTCCCTGACAGGAGGGTGCAGCCAGGTGGGGGTCGGGCTCTGCTCCCAGGGAACAAGGGACAGGAGGAGAGGAAACAGCCTCAAGCTGCACGAGGGGACAGGCTGGACATTAGGAAGAATTTCTTCGTGGAAGGGGTTGTCAGGCATTGGAAGGGGCTGCCCAGGGAGGTGATGAAGTCACCATCCCTGGAGGTGTACAGGAAACCACTGGATGTGGCACTTGGTGCCATGGTCTGGTTGACAAGGTGGTGATTGGTCAAAGGTTGGACTTGATGATCTTGGAGGTCTTTCCCAGCCTAAATGATTGTGTGATTCTCTGATTCTGGCACTGTTCACCTTCAAATAACATGAAGCCACTACCCTTTATCCACTGGTATTTCTTCTCCTTGACTAATTTCAACTTGCCTTTATTACCCCTGCCTGTGTTTCCATTAAAAGCCTGTAATTAAACCCCAGTGTTGAAACCCTTATCAAAAAAAACAACAAACAACTTCATAATCAGAGGGACGTGTAGGAGGGCAGCTTTCAAAATGGCTTGGCTTTGTACGGCTTCATCCTGTGTAACCCGATTGGTGCCACCTCTTGTCAAACCATTCCTTCAAAGAGAACACAAACCATGCACCTCCAGTCCTTGAAAGCTTCCAGTTACCTTGCCCTGTCACATTCGATGGCATCTGCCATCAATTTGCAGACAGCTCTTGGAGCAGTTGTCAGATTATATTCCTTCCTTGCTCTAAACCAGCAACAAGACATTGTATAAACAAATACCCATTTAAAGTTTGATTCTTCATTAGGAAAAGAAGAAATTTTCACTTTTTAAATGTATTGGTATACCAGCAGACAATGAGCTCCAAGGGAGGATGTGTCCTAAGAAGCTGTTTGGCTTTTTGTTGAAGAGACGAAATTTTCACTTGCACATAGCGTAAGAGTCATCAGGCTGGGATTAGAATTCTGTCAAGTGAGACTTTTTTTAAAGTGTGATAATTTGAGATGATGAAAATTAGTTGTAATGACCCAACATTGCTGCAATACAGCATTTTGCTTAATATAGAGGCAATTTGTGCTGCATCTGCAGATCATCAAAAATTCACAGCGGCGTGAGTCAAATTTCTGATCTCTGTTCCCAAGAACATTCCCAGTGGACCGCATCCTTCGGTTCAGCCAGAAAACTGTTTTTATTTGTGCAGGCGTAAAAAAATATGCTGAATGGTAGACATCATATCTCCAAAACAAAAATACAAAGCCTTAACAGCTTCTCTGAGCCTGGTCACTTTGTCACATCCTGTATAAGTTTGGCTTACCCTCAGGAAAAATGGGAATTTTCGACCATAAAAACCAACTCTGAAAAACTCTGGTTCTAAGCGCTGCTGTTCCATGATATTGTCATAATAGGTAGCTTCCATTTTCTGTGGAGGAAAGAGATAGCTGCTATCAGACCCTTAAAGGTGCACTTAAAACATTAACATCTCAAGACTCATTAAAATACCACATTACTCTTTTACCCCCACAGTTTTTTATGAAAAGACCAAAATTCTGTTAAAGATAAAAATTATTAATTAAACCGGTCTACGTGGTGGAACAGACTAGAATATCACCATTCTCATTTTACATTTTGGGAGATGACATATGAATTTTTCCTGGTTTATCTTATTTTAAATTGAACAGGTCTTGCATGTAATTTTCTTTGCATTGCAGAATTAATGGCAAAGCTGAGATTAAGATCCGTGTTGCCTGGCTCACAGTGTCCTATTCTCTCCTACAGATCAAAATCCATACCACTGCCTGGAAAATTACATCTAATTGGGTTTGCCTTAATTGAGTTGAGGGGCATGAAAAAGGATAAAACAAAATTAAATCTTCTACAGCTCTGTGCACCAGAAGATTTAACATGGAAGAAAAAGGTGGTTGGAAAGAGGAAAAGGACTTTTCTCTAGTTCCAATAACTAGTTTTGTGGCACTGTGCCAACATAGATCAAGAGTGGGATTTCCAGACCCTTTGGCAAACTGAACTTCAGTTGAAAGGCTCATAGGAATTTCACGGTAGCAAAAGGTGGCTCTTCAAAGAGAAGAACCAGTTTGATACCACTGCTTCCACTGCAAAGAACCCTAACTTGCATATTGCATCCCGGTTTGTGCCCAGTTCCCACACACATTAACTCCTTTTCTAGAAAGCAGAAGGTCCCAAAGTCATTGCAGGAAGCATCAAGGAATGTGGTGGGGATGTGAATGGCACAGAGAGTACACAGCCAAGCTGGTCATGGGCTCTCTTTGGAGCCACTTTGGAGAAAACAGGTTCTTCAGAAGTGCAGTTTATCAAACCTTGTTAGACAGGTGTCTTCAGATAAAAATAAACTGGACTTTTTAAAAAGAGAATTTAAACCACTGTGTTTATCCATGCAGCATAAATCTCAAATTTGGATACACGTATGCTGCCCCAGGGAACAGGAGGAGATGAACTATTTTCACATTCAGAAAGTTTTTAAATAACAACAGGATCGTCAGCTTTTTCTGATTAAAACATGATGCTGCAAATGTGCCCTGATTTCATCACGTGTTTGGTTGTACCAGAGGACCAGATACTTGTAAACTGATAAGAATACCATAAACATTTGCCTTCTTCATCCTTTCTCTCCTGTTCCTCTTATCTCACTGAGGCACAAGCTGTCCTTGATTCTTTTAGAATTAAAATGAAATATGTGTTAAAAATTAGAATATTTTTTGCAAAAATATATGTAGATATGCCACTGCAATAGCAAGCCCAGCTCCTGTGTGTGTGTGTGTGTGCTGTCTCCATATACTCACGGGATTTTACTGCTACCAGACTTTGGAATTATTTCAGTGGACCTACAAAGTCATCACTATGAATCAATGGCAAGGAGTCACTGTGAATGCATGGAGCTCTAAAAGGAATGTGTTTGGTTTTTAAATTCAGAATGCTCTGACAGGAGAGCAAAATGCTGTGGGGAATGATATAAGAGAGTAAAGGAGAGAAGGTGCTGCCACTTACCCGGATCCAGCTGAGGCTCTGGTAATCATAGAGACTCTCGTACTGGATGGCCAGTTCTCGGCACAGCGGGATGCCGAACTCCCAGCTCTGCGGGGCCAAAGCAAATCACACTCACAGCAAACACAATGCTACTGCCAGCTCAGCTGAGAGGAATATGGAAACTCAATTCTGGGAATTCATTTGGTATGAAATGGCAGAGATTAGATGTGAAATGCAATGCTATGAAACCATTTCCATTAAATAGCAGATCAATTCCTTCTAAAAGATGGGAACAGAAGCATATGTTCCGTGGAAATTACACACACATACTGCTTGCTCTGACAGTTCGTTTATGAGACTGGGAACTTATCTGGAGAAAGATAATAAAACTAACAATTTTTCTTCTTGCTAGACACCCCTTCAACCCACCCCCAACAGCTCCTTTGCTGCCTGCACTAGAACTCCCTGAGTACAGAGTTAGGGGTTGGCTCCCCAGCAAAGCGCTCCCCTTCCGAGGCTGTTCCTTCCCACTGAAAGCACAAACTGTCAGGCAGTGGGAACACTGCAATACACAGACAAAACATCCTTAGAACTGACCTGCATTACTGCACTGAGTCAATATCCATATTCAGAAAGCCACACTCATTTCTTAAGCTCCCAATCCCACACAATAAATCTCTCCTAGCACACCATACTCATCATCCCAGAGATGAGGAGAGAGAGGCCCACTTTGGGCACACTCACACTGAGAGAAGGACTCTCCTGTTACCTCAAGGGGCTTTTTGGAGAGCTTGCATTACACTGAAATCTCCTCTTCCATCACCTTTTACCTGCACAGACTGGAAGCCTTTTGGGGAAATGGCTGTTTCTTACCATGCTTATGGTAAAGGATTTAGAACACCAAGGTCTCAGTTGAACCTTTACTGGATTAATTTTTATTATGCATTACTGGGCTAATTTGCCAGTTGTTTTACATGGGACCCTGCTGTAGTGAAAACAAAATTAATGTGTTAGACTATCACCTGAAGTTTTAAGAATATTAATAGCAATATTGTAAATTATTGGTAAGTCATTAACAACGATTATGTAAAATATTAGCTCTTAATATGGAAACAGTTTTTCTGGTTACATGTACCTTCACGTAAAAAAGTGAATCTCTACACTGATTTAATGTATGAGGTACTTCACAGTGTTTCCCTTTAAGCCCATATTTGTAGTGTCTGTTCTCTCATCCTTACTGCCATATCCTTAGTGCAACTCTTTAGCTTCAGTTATTTACAAAAACTTCAACAAAAACCTGCTAAATAAAAAATTGTATAAGAATCAATTTGGATATTCTGATAGTTTGTGAGATATTTGTAGTTTGTGAGAATGGGAGGCCTGACATTTATTTAGATCAAAACAATAGATACAAAAAGAAAGGACCTGAAAGGCCAGTTTCTTGACTGCTCCGAATATTACTGAGGTATTTGTGATCTCAAATTAACAGGATTTTTGCCATGGGTTGTCAAAGTCCATGACACACTAACTGGTCCACTGAATTGGGATCAACAATAGTCAGTTAAGTGTTTGTATTTGCAAACTCAAACACCACTGTATTTTCTATAGGTTGCAGCATTCTTCACAGAGATATTATATACAGATTTTCAGTATTACCTGATCTATATTCACTTGAAAAGATGGAAGAGAAAAGTCTCTTCCTGAAACATCTGGCCAGGAATAAATGGCTTTTTTTCCACAGAGAGTGTGAGCAGTCTTACTTCCAAATGGGATGCTGTGACTAAAGCCTACCTAACTCTCTAATCTGTGTTCTGGACAGCAGCAGAAAGCTCGCTGGCTGTTTTCCCTCCAGGTGATCTGAGGGATGTAACCTTTTCACGATCCTTTTCTGATGTCAATTAAATTAACAACATGGAACCACATCTGATTTCACTTTATACTACCTCTTCTGCATGTACCTTGATACCATTCCTTTTCTGATGTCAATTAAATTAACAACATGGAACCACATCTGATTTCACTTTATACTACCTCTTCTGCATGTACCTTGATACCATTCCTGACATCCTAACTCATTCTCTCTCTTTGTTTCAGTTTCCAGACCAAGAAATTCCTCTGTGCTACCTGAGTATTCTGCGGGTAGAAGACGAGCTAGAGAAGTGAAGAAAAACAATACACAGGTATTTTTTTAACTTCCAAAAGAGAAAGGGGTTTGTAGATATCTGAAAGGAAAAGGAGTGAATGGATATCCAAGTCATTGGAGCTTCAGTTTTAAAATCTGTGATGTTATGAGTAACAACTTCACAATATAGATACTTAATATGTAATTCCATGTGACACGCAGGTATCACTTCCCTCTTCATATAACTTCCTGATGTGTCCACTGGTAACTTCCCTCATTAGTGCTTTCTGTTCTGCTGACCTCTGATATGTTTGCATGTTGTATATTACTTGAAGACCACATTCATAGGACATTTATTGCAGCTCTCTCCTACGGCACCAGCAGCTCTCAGCTGGCTGCACACAAGGGGGCACAGGTAGAGACAATCAACCCTTCTGAATGCCAGCCATTATTCACTTACATCTCAATGTGCAGATTTCTTTTGGAAATTATTCCCATGAGGGTTCACAAGAGAAATGATTTCAGGTGTTGGGTATGGAGCATGTGATCAAAAACTAAATGCTTTGGGAACACTGCTTGGGGTCTCTGTGCACACTTGGCTGGCACTAAGGAGAACAGACCCTGCAGTGCCGTGGTGGGAGCTGCTCAGAATTGTCAGTTAGTAAATCAAGCAGTGAACTGGACAGAAAAGGGTTGTGTAGTTTTCGAGCTATTGCCGTGCAGAAACGTGATCAGTCAGGTTCAAACTGTTCCATTCACAGATGTCTTTAACTAGAGAACTTTTGACTTTTAATGGACAAAATTGTAACTGCGGGTTAAAAACATCTTCATTTTAAGTTATGTGTTTGCACACGCTGCCAGCTGAGCCACAAACCAATTCACAGCCTAGCAGAAATCAGCAGGAAGGGGCACATGACCAGTGAAGGCTAAAAGGGCTTTGGAACACCACGTTCCTTCCCAGCACAGGGCGGCTGCTGACGCTGCTGAGGGTGGGAGTCATTCAGTTCTGCACCCACTGCAGCACCCCAGGTCTGCCACAGGCTGTGCCACTAGCATGTCACAAGACACCCTTGTGGCCAGTTTTCCTCCCACTCCTGCGCTGAGAAAATTCTCCTATTAACAAATGCAGAATTTTTCCATCCTTTACACTCTGCCTTGACACCATCACTTGGTGGAAGCGCCAGGAGCAGCCTGACAAATGGATCTCTGGAAATGCAACTGAGAGACAACAACAAATCCCACTCTGCAGGACCTGAGGAGGGACCATCTCAGGATAGTGCAGAAAGAAGCTGTCAGACACAAGCAGAGGGGAGCAGGTTTCTCCCATTCCCTGAGCTGCTCCCTGTCACCCAGCAAGAGTGCTGAAAAGGAGGATTTGGCTTCTCAGCATCTTTCACTTCCACAGTCTGAGTGACATGCACACTGCTTAAGTGGATTATTTAATCATTCAGCTACCATTTGTAATAAAGGAGGATTAAAACACAAATCAAGTAACTCTAAAAACATCCAGTGGGGAGAAAACCTCAAGAGGTTAACACTCTATATAATCTTTTAGGAGTTTTATAGCCTAATTACATCAGTCAATTTTTACTCTCCTTCACTGTGTATATGGATTCCCTGTTTTTGTCAAAAATAAGTGCTCACTTGCTTTCCATAGTGTCTCTATCATCTTTGTCTGGTCAGACAGTACAGTACTGCAATATTTGCACAAGCTAGTAATTTGTTTTTAAGTACAGTCTGAAAACCCCTGAAAATTTCTGAAATGAGAGAACCATATGCAGTGTTGTCACAAAAGAGCAACTCTGGCAGCCACACTAAAAAAATCTTAATTACTTCCTCATAAATGGACCACTTCTTCCTTCACACAGGACTCTGACTTTTTGCAGGTTCTGTAGAGAATGTTTCTGCCATATGCAACTCCCTATTACCGGGACTAGGAAAGAATTATCTGCAATGGCAGCCCCGTATGAACCAGCTCACATTTGTATTTAATGTCACTGTCATTGCCATCACAGGCAAAATCAACCTCGAGGCACACATACAGATGTTATCTCCCAAGAACATAAGCTGTAGGAATTTTCCTAGAGAAGGGAAAAATTTGAAAGTACTCTAACAGGTGATGTCATTTTTAAGGTTCACCTCTGAAATGCTCCCAAAATGCCATGACACAAGGGACTAAAGCATCTACCTCTGCAGTAATTGAAAAAAAATATAATTAACTGTAGAAAACCCATACTCAATATATGAAATTGAAACGGATTGATTTTCTTGTGCAGTGGATGGAACTGCACTTTAATTGAAAATCACTTTAAAATAAGTGACACTGAAAGGACTTAAATCTTTTTTCAATAAAGAGACCCCTATAGCACTTTGTCTGCCATTTCCTTGCGTAGGTTAAGCACAAAACAAGTCCCCAAGTGATTCATAGCACAGCAGTTTGCATAGACAGCTACCAAATGCAATCCCACCCCCAAAAGCTGAGGAACTGGCATTCTGCCACATTGGCTGATCCAAGGCTTGGTTTAAAGGTTTAAAAATATTTTGGTGTTTGCCCTGTTGACCTCCCTAACCCATTCCAAATGTCATACATAATGAAATACCTTTTCCCATCTGATTTTTTGTCCAGAGAGCCAATCTGTCAGGTTATAAACCCTTCCGATACAAATTTACTTCCAGACTACTGCACTGAGATGATGGCTTGCAAGCCCTAAGTCAGTCAGGAAAAGGGAAGGAAGCTGCTGGAAGAGAGAAGAAGTTGGCATACCTTCCCTTTGTTGAAGTAATGGATAATCTTACGGCACAGACCTTCCTTACGTTGCCACTCTGACTGAGATGGGTAATGCAGGAACTCTCTCAGAGGTCTGTCCTCCCACTGGAGCAACTCACAGTACAAAAGCAAAGTGAATGCAGCCTCTGTAGGAAAGGCAGTTATGGAACACTGAATCAATGTCAGCAAATAAACACAGCCAATACTGAAAGGTCACAGACCTGCTTCTGAAACAGTCTGCGATTTCTGATTTATAGTTTGAGAAAAAAATCTCAAGTCTTAGAGGACCATTAAATTATTCAATTACTTAAAATAGCAGCACACGATTTTTAGGTACAAATCTGTCAAGTTTCTTTTTACCAGCTACTTGATTTAAATGCACAGTCACGTGTTCAGATCTGTAACTAGATTTGGGGCCTGCAGCTGTAAACAGAGCTCGGACAACACAGCATTAGAGTCTGTACACGTTCCAAGTGCTCCCTCAGCACTGCAATGTGAGGAAATATGACAAGTGATAATGTAATGGTGGTTTTGCTAATCTTCCTCTAAATTTCATTTTGCTGTTGTGATTTTTTTTTTTTTGATCCATCTTCTTCAAAGAACACTTGAATGTAAAATTTGGAGTGTAATGCAATAATCATGTGGTCGTGCGGGCATAAACAGACAGTATTTAACTTGAGGGAAGGAGCTGGGCCTCAGCTTCTTGCCTTCCCAAGTGCCATAACTGATTCATGCAAATTTTTTCCAAATGAATGAACCAGATGTTATATAACATTGGGAGAGTTAAAAAATGCCATGAGGATTTGAAGCAGACTCTGTGGAATGTCTCCCTCACCTGTGTAGTTCTCAGCCTGCAGGTGCATGTCACACAGCTTGTGGATATAGCGGATGTACATCTCCTCCTTGTTAATCTCAGATTTGTAGAAATTCTGTGAAAGAAAAACCAGAGTTGTTACTCTTGAGACTCTGGCTTCATTCAAGCACTCAGCAGCATCTGTGCATGTGCAAAGTTCCTCAAAACGGAACACATTCTTAGTGGGAAAGAAAAGCAATAATTCTTTTCACATTCACACTGATCTAACTCACTAATTTTATCGTGACATGATTTTTTTTCAAAATGAAGGTAGTCAAAAGCTGAAAAAAGCTGCAAGAAGAGGTGAAGAGGTTGTAGAACCCCTGTCACAGGGATACACAGAACTCAGCTGGACACAGCCCTGAGGAGCCTGACCTATCTGGCCCTGCTTTAAGCAGCGAGTCGGACCAGAGGCCTCCAGAGGATCCTCACAATCCTCATCATTCTCTTCTGTTATCCCAGTGCTTGGATTCTGAAGCTGCACTTGCCTGACACAGATTCCCATCCCAGCCCTTCCCACCCCAGTTTCTACAACACTGCACTGTATCACAAAGAGAAAAAGGAAACATTTTTACCATAAGGTTAACAGTGCAGCCGATTTTCTTGTTTTCTGTTTCATCTCCTTTCATACAGTCCCTAAGAAAGCAGAGCAGTGTTGAAACAAACATCTGAAAAAACAGTCCTTTTAAAATAAATTTGACGTTATCTTCCAGAGTTTCCCTGGATGACAAACAACAGATAATCATATACTTCATTTTATAAAGTTCCTCTAAGAAAAATTTCCATATTATGGCTTAAATGATGTGAGAACTGAGTGTCCCCTTACACGTTTGCATCTGAGAACAAGCACCTGAAACGACTGTTCCTTCATTTCTTACAAGAATCTGAACAAAAATCAGACAACAGTGGTCAAAAATAATCTGAATGCAAGATCTACTATAAAGTAAAAAACTCTTATTTATCCAGATGTAAACATTTAGTCCGAGTCAAAGGGCTGGCTTCCATAAATGCAGCTCTGCAGTGTGGTGTGGCACACTGAAAGATACAACCTGAGGGATTTAGACTAGATTTCTAACTTTTGCATAGGTAAGTTCAACCACAGAATTTATCTTTAGTTTCTGGAATATTTTAGAAATTATTTCTACTCAAACAGTACAAAAGATTAAATTTTTGAAGCAGTGACACAGCAAACTATCTTGAGAATTACTACAGCTACTGACTGGCAGCTGGACTCTAAAAGATGCCTGTGTATTTCCAAATTTCAATGCCACATTCCAGTTCCCTGTTCTGTTCTAGGAATGACAAATGTGCTGCAGATAAAAAATCAATTAAAACCTGGTATGTGTTTCTCAGTTAAGCAGGGAAATGTGTATCTGTGTGTCAAAGCTGCCTTGCTGGCAGCTGTTTATCATTAAAAAACAAAAAACCAAAACCACACGACACCGCCCATCTTGCCCCCCTCCAAAAAACCCCAACAGCTCCCCTGCATTCCCTTTAAACGTGTCTCCAGTACCTGGTTGTGCACAGTAGTTGTAGAGCAGTTGTTGCCAGGAAAAAAACAGGAGATTGGATCAAGGTGGTAGGGATAACAAAAAGAGCAAACTAAAAAGCACAGAAAAGGATTTGGGACTGCAGAACACCCAGCCTAGTCAGAGGGTTTCACCTCTAATGAGCAGCAGCAGAAGAAAAAACTATTTGAACTCTTGTCAGTAGGCTAAAGATAGAAATATCTGGGGCAGTTCTATATAGGTTCAAATTGTCTATTATTAAAAAAACCCCCTCTGAGTGTGTGTGTATATATAAATCTAAAGTTAAAATATTTCCTTCTAACTAAGTCAAAGCTCAGCTGCATTGACACAACAGTCCTGCAAACTTCAGTTCAAAACTCGACCAAGGCTGCCTAATTTATAGTGAAATCTTGCCCATGAGCCACCAGCTGACATGTCAGAGTTCCCAGATGGAAATTCTCCAGCCCTGCAGGCCTGGATGAGGCATCCAGCACACCTTGGTTCAATGAGGCTTTGGAGATCACTCTTGCATTTAACATCTCTTTTGCTGAATTAGCTGAGATCATTTCAGTGACAGAAGGAATTAATGTTTGAGCACCCTGAATAAACCTTAGTACAAAACTACCAGGAATGAGCACACAAAAATGAGAATAAGGGCTCTAGAGATGAGGATTTGGGATGTTTGCTCAGAACCCAGCAGTGATGAGTTAGGCTTTCTTGTATGCAGCTTGATAGCAAATAGAAATATTCCCTGTAGGAATTTGGTACCATATCTCTACAGACTTCTTATGCTTAGAACCTGGTGCCAGGTACCTGTAGTCGAGCAGACGCTCCATGAGACGAGTGACCGACGTGACAAAGGAGATTCCAGTCTCCCGCCAAGTTTCCTGCTCAATCTTCTCCAGCAAACTGGAGATGGAAAGACAGCAGGTGAGGCTTCCAGGGAAATGGTACAGTGCATGCAGACTGATACTGACAACTTGGTTTCTCCCTCACAAAACAAATTCCAGGAGAATTACCGTCTTACCTGGGATAAGGCCCAAAGAGTTGGGTTCTACTCCAGGCAGCATGAAGCAAAGACAAGGAAATTACAGAACTGACAGGAGAAGGGAAAATATCCTCACATTGCCATTTAACAGATATAAAAAAGAGCAACATTCATGGCAGTACTTGATTCCCACATTACTACCTGTAGTTTAAATACTGCTAGCAGTAGTCAGAAACTGAAAAGGAGTCCAAACCTACTGCAAGTATTTCTTTTTTGCTTAGCCCTCCATAAACTTTCACCTCTAATCAGCAACCAAGCAACCCTGAATCACAATGTATTTAAACTGGAAATAAAAGCAACCTGTTCCTGCCTAGCACAGACAACACAGTGAGCATCCATCTCACACAGTTGTGAAGGAAGAGAGAAGGCTGGAATGAGAACAATAAACATTGTGTTTCAAAAGTGAAGAAAGAAAGCAAATTTACATGCCAGTTTCCTGAAACTGGATTTCCAGTCAGAGAACTTGCCACTTCTGGGAAAGAAATTCTGTTGGGTGTCACATCCTCCGAAGAAGCAAACTCTTCAGTACTGGGATGATTCACAGCTGAGGGAGGCAATTCCCTTTTCAGCAGTAGAGACAGTAGAATTCAGGCTCAACTGGCTTTTTCACACAGCATTTACTAATTTATGGAATTTTTTCCTCAAATTGTTTCCTTATATTGTTCTCAGACAAGTCAGTGGCACATATAAACTAAATGGTTGCTGGAATTCCAGGCTGTGTTTCTTGGTAATACATCCAATCACTATTATCTAAAAATGAGTAAAAAGCTACAGCCCTTGAATTCTTAACATTTCAGGTAACAAATGTCTTCAACTGGAGCAAAGGCACACTATTCCTCTTGCTATGTGAATAAAATAAAGAATAGATATTTCCTTTCCTTGATCCCTGAAATAGACTTACATTATCTGTACACATAAGATCCAAGACTTCCCAAGGCTGAATATACACAAATCCAAACTGAATACATTTCCATACTTCCTGAGGATAAGCACATGGAATAGGGCAGGCTTATCTAGCTTGAAATGAATGAATGTGCAATTGCAAATTCAGAAATAGAATTATTGGTTCCAGCAAAACAAAGGTTTTTCCCTCGAACAGCTGGTGTGCTATCAGGGGCCATGTAAAATTGTCTGGAATATATGGCTAAAATTCTGCTAATGATCTCTCTGACTCACAGGAGTATTAAAAAATTTGGGTGAATTGCTCTGGACTGTCAGGAGTTCAAAATAATTCCTTCTGAAATAAACTAGGAACACTCAAAATGAAATTTGGAGACAGATCAGTAATCAAAGGTAGAGAAGTCTAAAGTCAGACATCTTCAAGTTAATCCTTCCGAGTACGAATTGTTGGTGTGAAAGGAAGTGGAAATACAGCATCACAATGGACTCTGGAGGAAGCAACTGGCAACTGTTGAGCCAACCAAAACATGGCCTTCAAAAATAGGAGGAAACAAAGGAAAATGCTGAGGAAAATCTCCTTTGCTCTAACAAAGCACTGTAGGTAGTGTACTGGGTCTCTAAACAATCCTGAGGCCAGGATCTCACTCACTGTTATCGAAAGAGAGGGGCCCTGGCTCCTCCAGCAAATGAATTTTTGATAGGAGGATGATAACCTGTGCAGCTCTGTATTAGGTGTCACAGAGAGAAGACAAAGAAGAATTTAGGTCTCTGTATTATTTCCAGCGTTACTTTGCTGAGCCATTCCATGGAAACCTGCCAGGAAGCCCTTTCCTGCCCTCCCCAAAGATCTGTGGCTGCACAGAGCAGTGCCTGGACTCCTGCAATGGCCCTGCACAACACGAGGAGCACGAACTGGCAGAGCTTACAGCAGGCTGAAGAGTTCCCTGTAGTTCTCATCACCTTTTCCTTCGGACACCAGGCTGTCCAGCTTATCGATCAACTCGGCTTCCACCTGCAGGGAGAAGTGACCAAATCCATCACTCAGAAACACCTCCAGTGAAGCAGTACATCAGGTAAACTGGATCCCGAACCACCACAGAATATCCAGCACCACTGCTCTGCTGTGGTTGTTCTGCTGGTGGGTAATTGATTTGCAGTCATCCAGGCATCATCACATTGGAAGATTATTTGTTCATTAAACCCCACTTTTTAAGCCTCTCTATGATTATATGACACTTCTGCTTTTTCTTTCACCTATATAAAAGGCCACAGCAGCATCATTATGTTTCTCTTAGATTTTGAATACATATTAATTCCCGCCCCGAATATCAAGTGTGATATCAGATATTCTGATAAAATTGATTAAAGTGCAGAAATCAATGTATGTAACATTAAAACAACTTTATGTAGTCAGAAATCTTGCAGAAAACACAGTTTCACTACTAGTGAAGACAGAGGCTCCTAAAGGCTGAAACTATTTGCAGAAATATGGCTTACTTTTGTTTAAAGACAAGCATAGTTTGAGCTTCTCTACGTTTTTCAGCTGCCAAATTGCAAAGGAAGTAAAGATGGGAAGGAAAAGCAAATCAGCCAGAGGCACACAAATGGACCTGTGTGCTCTTGGTGCTGAAATCATTAAAGGGAGACCTGATTTCATCCCTGAATCAGACTGTACTGTTATCCAGTCTTGCTGAGAAAACAACCTTGTTAAAACATGAACTACTGAAGAGAATTAAAAGGGCTTGAAAATGAATTTTCAGGGGTTTTATATTTTCTGACAAACAACCCAGTATTCAAAAGGTGAAGAGAAGCTCACAATTAAAAAAACCCCTCCCTTTGTTTTTGATCTATAGTGACAACAGAAATCAGTAATGCCTGTGTCCAGCTTTATACTGGAGAGAAAATAACTCCCTGGTTCCAGCAGATAATGTTAATGACGTTTATTATCTCTTCTGGTATTTAACTATTTATTTCATTCTCACTAATACAGATGATTATTTCATCTTTAACCTTAGAAAGTTACAATATATGCATTGTAAAACAGTGTGGAAATTTGCTCCATAGGTAATTTAAGAAAAATTCTTGGAGCTGCAGTTTAGAATACATTAGTGAGTATAAAAATTAAATGAAGATTATGAAGAGTTCGTCTTGATATAGAAAATATAAATAGGCCCAGAAACACGAAGGTGACTGCAGGTGCTTATTACTGTAAATTCCAGAGAAAGACTGTTCTATTGTTATGCTAAAACAGGTGGGAAGAGGACTATGATCAAAATGCTATTGCAACAATAATAATAGTAAATAATAACAATCGTAGCAATCACGGGAGTTGAAGAGGAAGAAAAACAAGCTCCTAATAATACTTTTCCACAGCCTTTAATAGATCAGGTTATGGGAAAGGTCTGCTATTCTCCTGGAATGATAGATTAGATCTGGCATTTTAATGACTGTGCGAATAATTAATCACATGAATTATGATAATTTAATGGTGATTTACTCCTTCAGAGCACTTCTCTGCAGATACTTGCCCCCAGTATTGTCCCAGCACAATGACAATGAAACACTGTCATCTGAGGACCCAGTCCAAACCCATCCTTCATTAGCAATGCTCTGCACTTCAGGGATCTGGTTTGCAGTGGAAAATCTAAGCAATTCTCTGACCATGACTGGGAAACAGAATGATGAAGATTTCTCTCCCTGATTTGCAATCAGAGCTCACAGCAGGTGGAAACTGCAGAGCTCTTGTTGGACTTAACCCTTCCAGGAGAGCTGCTGCAATTTCTGAAAACAAAAACAGCTACAAAGTCTGTTTCAAGGCATGGTGTAATGATTTAATTATACAATGCCACTTCCTAGCAGCAAATTGAAGACAGAGAAGCAGAGAGCACTGTTTTCACAAATATTGGCTAAATCTTTACATCCTCACTTTTGGTTCTCAGTCTGACCCATTTAATGGCTGACTAATAATCTAAGTGAAACCACTGGGAGCAGTGACAGCCCAGCACGTACAAAATTCTTTCCCTATCTATGATGTGCTGAGCACATCCCTCCTCTTCCCCATGTTCCTGGGAAATGCAGTTTGCACTGCTTAAACAATCTTGGGGGTCTTGTGATAGTTTTGTGAAGTGGGTCTCAAATTTTCTATTTTATGTATATTTACATGACATCTTCACAGTCAGAAACAGATCAACAGACACAAACTCCTTGCTTCTAGCTGGACACTGCAGACAGAGCAAGAAAAGGAAATCTTGGGAAATGCCCTCACCTGTTTGAAGTTGCCATTCTTTCTCTGCTCCCAGTCCATCATGTCATGGAAGATTGGGATCATGATATTCCGGACTTCTGGTTGTGGAACAAGTGTAACACCCAGAAAGGGGCCAATCATTCCCGGAATAAAGTGAATCTTGTGCTCACCTGTACAACACAAAACAATTATAATTAAATAAAAGCCTTTGCTACCTGTCACTGAGAAAATAGGGAACCCTTGCAGTAATGACATGTGCAAAGCAGTAGGCATGAGCATTATGAAAGCAAACGTTATTTTCCTGAAAGAAATGAAAAATCAGTATTTGCTTTACAGCATTTTAAATTTCATTGTGAAAACCTGCAGCAAAAATTGTCAGTGCATTTTACTTGCAAAAGAATTCAAACTGTCAAAAGTAACTGAACTAAAACATACTAACTGAGGGAAAAGAGGCCAGGGACACTTCTAATTTCTGAAGATTTTGAAAGGGCTGGTGAGAACAATGGTAGTTAATAGAGCACGTTTAGATTTCAAGGAACTGCAGAGCTCTTGCTCCTCAGTGCTGTCTCGATTTCCTAAGTGCCCTTGACTGGGACCAAGTGGAGCTGCTCCAGGAGGGACCTCAGGCACTTTGCTGACAATCTTTTCTGAGCCACGTTACTGCACTGTTGCAGAGAGAAACTCAACAAAGCCTGATTTAGAGCATCATCCAGTGATAAATATCTGCATCTACACATCTAAAACTGGCTTCTCACTTCTCAGTTGAGTTTGTCCAGCATCATTTTCTGGGTATTGGATCTCTGTTATCTTGGAGGGCCTTCTATTCTCCACACAGATCCTTTGAACTGTGACCAGTTCTGGCTGTATCATTTTAGTTGTGCAAAACAGACCAGACTTTTTCAGTTTTCTTGCTTCTGTAGTCTTCCTGATGTCTGACCTCTGTCCAACTTGTCTCTGGTTTATGGTTTTTTGTGTTTTGTTGCTTCTTTTAGCTGTAGAAAGCAGGACTTGGCAAACTAATCTAGAATCAACTGCACTTATGAAAAAACACTGTGACAGTAATATGGCCCCTCTCTCTTACTCCAGATTCTCACATAATTTCTCAAAGATTATGAAATCTCTTTTACTCATGGCATTTTACAGGTAGCTCCCCTTCAGCTAATTATCAGCATGGTACATTTGTAGTCTTTGTTTTCTTGAATAGCAACTCCTACCTGTATTCCTACACATAAAATGTTTGTATTTGGCTTTGTGAATATTTTGCAGCCACATTATCAAGTTATCCAATCTGATTTGTGTCACTCCTTTGCTCTCTTAGTGATTCACCCCTTCTCATATCCTGGTATTTGTGATCTCTATCAGCAAACATTTTGTTATTTTCCTCTAGAATACAGTGCAGAAGAGTTTCGGTGGGAGAAGTGCTTCTCTTCAGAGAAACAAAGGATTCTGTGATGCCACAAAACATTAAAAAAAAATTTAAAACTCTGACAGAAATGGGGGTTTCCTTTGGCTTTGGTTGGTCAGGTGAGAGAGGGAGAGACTTACCCAGGTTCTGCCACATGCTGAAGAGCTCATAGGCCATCATCACTCTCATATCGCCGTACCTGAGAGAGAACAGAGACACAGCTGCCCAGGGAACCAAAACTGGCAAGGCAGTGATGTGAAAAAATAATCAAATTGTTAAAAAAAAAAATCAATTCACATTTATGTCAATGTAAGAATATCAAACAACTTGACTAATCCCTGCATGTGGAATTGGGAGACCTACTTATTCATTTCCCAGGCATTTCCACATCTCAGGTTTCATAATAAATCACAGAGACTTATGGCAGGAAAAAAAAGTCTCTTTTTTGAGGTAGGAACCCAACAAAATATGTCCTTACTTATCCAGAATCTTCTTCCTCTTAGGTGGTGTGGCATTTTCTAGTTGCAGACTCGGCTGATTTATGAACAAAACTGCCAGGCTGAAATAAGAGTTCCACACCTGTGACAAGAGAAGGAATTTTATAACATTACACTCCAAGAGTACATTTTAAAGAAGTAGAGAGACTCAGACTCCTTTTTGTAATCAAGGGGTAATGTCATCAATATGTCTTACTATGGAGATAGAAATTAACTCTTAAGGATGCAAATGGATTATTTAAACCTTGGCAGGAACTGAAACTAAAATCCACATAAAAGCAATGCCACTGAGTTTTCCTCTTTGCACCAGAGCTCAAGAATGAATAAACTTGGTGACTTCAGCAAAATTTAAATTGTTTTTCTGTAGGTTAAACAGATTTTATCTGTCAAGAATCCCCAGAGATCACCTATATCATGAATGAGAACCCTATAACTTGGTCAGTTTTCCTGAAGAGATGAGTTTTTTGCCAACTTGGTGTGTGCACTTGTCCTTAGGTGCACGTCTGGCAGCATTTCCTTATTAACACTGACCTTGCTGCCCATCTCCAACTACATCAGACACGGGGACAACACTCCCAAGGATACTCTGTTCCTCCAGGTTTTATGTCATCAGCCAGAGAGACCTCTGGGGGAGGAAGATCATGAATTCCCCAACTTCAGAAAAGCACTGCCTGAGTTTACATTGCATTATCCGTCAGTCTGGAAGATAGCACACTCCATTAGCCCCATGCTTATGGAATTACTTGTTTCCTTTATGAGGGACTCAATTTTCCTGATTTGATCTCACACTGTATCTGTTCTACTTCCCATCAATTCCACAGCAGATTCCATTCCTGTCCTTTATCAGTTAGGTCATCTTCCTGACAGACACTCTAATAAATGCTGCAAATATCATCAGCTAATGCAGAGGGCAGCTCCTGTTCCTTTCTTACTGCTGGTTTGAAAAGATGTCAGAACATTTTCTGAATCAATTCTTACTTTAAAATCGAAGTCTGTTTCCGTGAAGTTCTTATGCAGGGCAGAAGACAAGTACTGAACTGTTGTAACTATGATACTGCAGCCAAAAACAAAGAGAAGAAAACAAAGACAGAACATTTGAATCTGGAATAAAACATATTACAGTGGTTGGTGGTTCTGGTTTTACTATGGGTCCAGAGATGAGCATTCTTTATGCAATCACTGTGATATTTACACAGAAGCCACCATTCTTTCTATGCTTTAATGAATGGTTTGTACTAATTGATACAAGATTATGAACTTTCACTATTATTGTACACAGGAGCATTTAAAATCCTGTCTGTTTTGCATGGCTGGGCCATATGACCTCCAGTGAAATGGAAAAATACACTCCTTTTCCTCCTGTTTTAAGCAGAAAGATTTTTTTTCCCCAGAGAAGAGTAACTCAAAAAGTTTGAGCTGTCCTTGTTCTTGACTATACAATGGTCCTTTATCTCATTCAACTCTCATTCAACTCAAAATATTTGTGAGTATTTGTGAGTATTTAACACAGATTTTCGTGTTATTTTTTGATTGTGGCTAAATACACCTTAGTGAAAGGCAATCAAGGCACATGATAAATTGAGGAATTAATAAATGGCATGTAGATAACACAGCAATAGTATCAAAAGAAGAACACATCTCTGATTCAAATGCAAGCAATACTCCAGCAGCACTGCTAAGCCTAACTGTCAGACTAAAGGTTTGTGGCAAAATTATGCCCAAGGGAACAGGTAACCTGCAGCAGCTGAGGGAGCTACTGTTTCAGGTGGATTTCTTTTTTCTTACAGAACTTCATTGAATCTTTACACTTGAATTACTGAAATCCACTTCTTTCACTTCTCATTAGCAGGGTGGACTCGCAGAGCATTCAGCTCATCTGAAGAGGCAGCCTTTAGGAGAATTTCCGTGGTGTTTCCTCAGAGTGGGAACCCTCCAGCTGTCAGTCAGTCAGTGGGAATTCCACAGCTAGTTTAGCTAAGGAAGCTAGTGAATGATTCCAGCCACCCTGTGTTCAACACTGCTGCCAATCCAAAGAGCACAGTACCTGAGCCAGCAGAAGCAAGAAACTGAGATAAAAATGGAGCATTAAAATGGTAGATGGCAGCTGAATTGAGAAAGAACCCTTAATGTAATGCTTTGGTGGCATGGCTGGGGTCTGATCTCACTTTTCCCAAATACCTGAGTGCCTCTCCTTGCTCTGCTAAGGAGGGATGTTTTTGGGGAAATACAGACTTTCAATGCAGGGATTCCCTGGCAAGGGAGAGAGAGGCTCATTAACACCCCTGGGTTTGGGGAGCTTGTCCTGTGTACTGGAGCTGCTGGGCCCCTTGGCCCCTCACCCTCAAGGCAGCTCCTTCAGCTCTGCTTTGAACTCCCAGCTCTGAGAATACTGGTGGAGTTTAACAGACCCACGAACACACAGGTTTGGTCCAGAGTGTTACAGCAACAGCAGAACGAGGATGAGCACTCCAGGATTCCTGTCTTGATCCTCACATCTCAGTCTGAGGAAAAACACTGCGCCCCAGGCTTTAACTGCCACAGAACAGCAACACTTTACACCTGCTTCTCTACTCACTTGCTGGTGAGCAACCTCATCACCATCCAGTCTCGAGGAAAGACACTCATCTTCATCAGGTTCCGAAACACACAGAAAATCTTGAGGAGGAACTCCTGTCACACAGGGAAAAAAACTAAAAATCAGCAGCAGTTGCAGGTGAATCTATTTTCTTGATTTTAAGAAAGACAATTGAACTAAGTGTGCTCTACTTGAGCTTTGTGTTGCAAGGCCAGTCACCTGGAAACATGGAAGCAACATACATTGGAATATGGCTCTATTCCTTTTGTTTGCATCTGATATACAACTTGCAGCTTCTTTAAAATCTTCACTTCTACAGGGAGATGAAAATCTTCCCTATGTGCATAATTGTATATGACTTTTTATATTATCACCCAGAGTTCCAGTGTCAATTTGCAGCTATTTTCAAATATACTCGACTCATAATCACACTTTTATGCATTCATTTTATTAATTTATCTGTCCAAATTTCTTTGGACTTATGTCACAACTTGAGAACTAACCACACCCCCAAGCCCAGTAAAACTCCTACACACACTTTCTAAAATAGTAACAGAAAACCCCATTTCTACACAGCAGCAAAGAGCTCTTAGACACTTTCCCCTGAATGTTTGCTTTCTGAAAAAAATCCCCAAACCTGAAGACATTTCTGTTTTTCGACTACCTGCACCTCCATGTCTGTACAGAACAACAGCGAGGATCAAACGTGACAAGTTGTTGGCCTTGCAAACTATGATTTTATTGTTTTGTTTTCCTTCCACACAAAATCAAAATAGCAGAGAAAGTGGCAGAGCAGAGTTTCTTCAAAACCATCCTACCATTATGCCTTAATAGGGGGGGGTGTGATTAATATCTTGGTCTAACTGAGCTCAGAGTAAAGCATTAGAAGCTCCTTGACTTTTGGCCTTATTTTGCCCCAAGTGTAACAGCAATAAGTGCATAAAATGCCTTTCCATGCCAGAAAAAGTATTGGAAATAGTATTATGGCCATATTTGATGGGGAAAAAAAAGAGTAATATATAAAATCTTCAGGCTTTGTGATACTCTTGGAACATAGATTATAGAGATGCAACAGTTCTTATGGGCACAAAGACAAATTTCAGTTCAATGACCTCTCCACAAGTCTGACATGAGAACTATAGTTTAGATGGCTTTTAAAATACCTATTAAAATGTATTATGAATTAGTTTACCAAATCATTTTCCTGTGAGCAATTTGAAAGTTACCAGAAAGGCAGCAATCTCAGGTAACTATCAACCTGAGATACACTGAACCCTGCAACCTAAAGATAAGAATTTTATCATCCCAAATTCATCTCTCTGGTTTATTCAGCTTCTCTCTATGCACACAAAATATTTAAAAGATGAAAGTCTATCCAGAAAGGACTTCTTAGTGCTTCTCCATTTCATTTGTTACGGTAACAGAAGTTCCTGCCACATTACATTGTTCTTATTGTGCATATTTTATTGAGCGCCATGCTAAACAAAATCATTTTATATAAAAGCTTGTCTTTATTGATAGGATTATTCTGCCTTTTAAACAGGCTGTTGTTGGAGATACTCTTCTTCCCTATGGAAGCTGAGGAAAGAAGTTCTGCTGGTGTGAGATGTGCCATTTCAAAATGTCAGAGGTCTGTGCCCTTCACCAACCCCTGCTGTTCATGGAGAGCCATAATTTAAGCTGATGTTCAAAAAGAAGCGTGCAGCAAGTGGAGTGGTAAGGTTACAGCTTTCCCAAAAAAGATTTCATCTGCTAGAGACATTTGTATCCCCCAAAAGGCTTGAAACTCTCTTCTGGTATAAAATCAATACCCTTTGTAAGAAGGCTCCCGTGCATACTGAACATCTAGTAAAATGCCATACAACAACTGACTTCACATTCATGGGATTAAAAAAACCCTGTTCCTCTGCCCGTGTTTTATAGGTAACAATTGCAATATCCTTTATGTCTAACAACATCTATCCTGGGACTTTATTTGCTGTTATAAAGATAATTTGGTGCCCTGTGGTCTTAAATGTTTTTTGCAACACTCCACCAACGATTATAAAAGTGAAAGGAAGGTCCCTGAACAGAGTGCCAGTGGATGGGAATGATTAATAGGTCAAGTGATGCTTGGGAGATTCCCCTCTGCTCTCCCATTCTGAGGGAATCACCCTACAAACATCACATCCTTTTGTACCTTCAGTTCATCCTTGCTTTGGAAGTTGTCCAGTAAGTGCTGGAAGTGAGTGTCTGACATCTGACGAAGCAAAGATAAAAGGCAGGAGACATATTCTCCCTGTTGACCAAATGAGAAACTCTTTCATTCAGACAATCTGAAATTTCACAGATACAAGGCTTAACCCGGGGGAAGGTATAAAGGGAGGGGTCTGAAATGGCCCCGATGCCTATGAGGGGACAGCTGACATGCACAGAGGTTGAAAGTACTGCAGGTTAACAGTTCCTGAATTACTGTTAATACAGGGATACACCTCCAGGAGGCTCCTCCACAGATGCCAGTTTTAAAGGTCTTTTAATCAAAGTTGTAGTCTAATCAAAAATAATTTAAAATTATTAATACAGACATTAAGAAATCGCCCTCCAAGCATGCGGGTTTTGAGAATACCTTTTTCAGGTACTTAATGTACAGTGTCTGTCAGAGGTGTGACTGCAGCTCATGCCAACAGACCAGCAATTATTTGAACTGATTGACTCAGACCAGTAAAGCAGTGACAGCTTGGGATCAGGCTGGGCTACAGAAGGTGTCTGGAAGCTGGTAAATATATGGCTTATTAGTGTTCACCAAGTTCTGTGCTGTCAGAGCTCCAGTACTGACAGGACTGCAGTCAGATTTCCTGAGCACAGTCTGGGTAAGCCTAAATGAGCTATAATTACATTTCTGTAATTCTGCAAACCAGATGCACCCTAACCAGTTACCACAGCATCCCAAAGTGTTTTCCAAAGAGGAGCTCCCCCATTTTACAAATCTGAAAGCAAAGCACAGAGAAGTTAAGCAATCTGTCCGAGAGAACAAGCAAGGTGGTGCCGAGAACATCAGGACTGGGTCTGTTGACTGCCAGTCCCTTGCACAACACTATTTTTTTCTGCTACAAAGAGCGACTAATTTGGAAAATACACAAATCTAAGCCATATCTAATAAGAATCCATATATCACTGTGCTGTGAAATGTAATTGAGGAGCAAATACAAGGGACTGTGCCTTCCATTTTATTGTTTTTCTAATTGGCTCAGCCATCTTCCCAGAAGCTTTGACAGGTTGTCCCAATAAACTTTCCAGGGCTGAACTTCACTAGGAAGAAAGATGTGCTCTTTTGTGTGTGCTGGCATGTGGTAAACAGCAGTAAGTCAAATGGCAGCAGTAAAAGGAAACTGAGATATTACTGGACATTTGCAAGCCAGTGCCTTTCTTGTCCTGGATCAAAGAACATCTCGTTATCTGAGCTAACAAGGAAAGATCCAACCTTCTCTCCTGTGTGAGAAGTGCACCTTAGTGCACATCTGCCCCCAGCAGCACCGCTGAGGTTTCAGCCATTTGCTAAAAAAACAAGTCTAAAAAAAGGATGTTCTGAACAGCAGCTTAACATCCTACATTGTGCAAAAGCTGCATTAGAGACTCTGACAAACAAAAATAGACTAAAATAGGCTAGAATAGAAAAAGGCACAAATCCAGGAAAGAAGAAGGCTGAACAGCAAAATTCTATTCTTTTTCTTCTCTTCCACTGCATGTCAAAGAAAAATTTCTTCCCTGTGGCTAACACTGGCAGTCTGGGTAAAGTGGTGGCTTCTCCCACCAAGCTCAGCAGCTCACTTGACTCAGCATCTGTTAATTTATTTTGAAAAAGTATGCTGTGTTTCGTTTGCATGAAATAATCAGTGACCTGGGACAGAAGCTCTCCAGGGTGTTCAGCAAAGGGATTTAACCCCAGAGTACTGTGATATCCTCAGTTTTGGGGGTCACAGCCTGATACTCATATAGCCCTTGGTGATACTACCTTAGGGGTGAAGCCCCAGGCAGCTCCCCAGTACCTCAAGTTTTAAGCAATAACTCAATCACAGCTGCAAAAACAAACAAGAAAATCTTCTGGAAATCCACTAAAGCCTCCCGAGCTCCACTGCTTCCTGCAGCCCTCACTAGCGCGGGGAGGAAGGAATGGGTTTGTGGCTTATTAAGGGAAAGAGACAAAGCCCTGGGCATTCATGCAGCAGAGATGATGATGAGGTGCCAGTGGTGGTGAGGGACTGAACCAGAGGTTAGAGAAGCAGGAAATAGAAACTGATTGTTAGTTACTAACAGTGATTTCTGCTGTGCACTGCGGGCAGCGCTGCCCTCTTACCGCCTCCTGAGACTGCGATTTACTCATGATTGTGAGCAGAGTTTGTAACAGCACGTCCAGGAGGCTCTCCACCATCATCTCAACCTCCTCCACGACATCTCCCTCCTACAGCAAGTGGTGAGCAAACAGACAGTTAGAAACTGGACAGATGGAATGGGTAAAGACAGTTCTGCTGAGTCAGCCATACCACAGGCTTGCTGGGACAAAGAGCTCCGTAACAGGTTCAAAGAAGTACAGTCAAATTCCTCATTGGTAGCAGATGCTGTTGTTCTGTCAGTGTGTGTGTGTGTCACCTTGACAGTCTCTGATGGAAACATTCAGGGTCACAGCCATAAAGGTTAGTCTATAATCAAAGCTCTAGAACACAACAGGAGCAGATTATGTTCAGGAACCTTTACTCCATGGCAGTATGATTTTAGCTTATTTCCATGATACCTTTCATCTCATTCCTTTCACACAGAATCATGACTTGTAATTGGAAATACACATTGGTATGAATTATATTTAGCACCGTGAGCTTCCTACTTTAGTCAGGTGGGGAAACTTCACCACCCCCTCTTTGTGAGCTTTGCTTTAAATGATGTAGTTACCATTTGAGATCAGAGTATTATGACCGTCAAAGCTGGGTGTTGAAACTCAGCAGCAATTTCCAGAAGTAAGTGGGATTCCATTGATTGGATAATTTTAGAGTATTCTTTTAATGTGAACCACAAAGTGCTAGTTACTGTCTCTTGCAGAACTGCGAGTCCTTGAGCTGTGTAGAACTTTTAAACTCCAATGACATCTAAGTTCTGGGCTTGCATGAAGAAAATTAAACAGTGTCAAAGCTGCTGAAGGCGTGTGTGTTTCCCCCCCTCCTAACAGCAAGAACACTGTGTAATCAGGATGCTCTGAGTCACACACACAGAGCCAGACCCTCATTTCAGATGTTCTCCTGCTGACAGCACAATTTTGTTTTTAAAAGGTTCTTTGAAAAACCTGTATTAACCTATAAAAATCTCTCAGTCTTCATTTCACTAAATCAGTGGTGCAAATAAAAAATTAAAATCGAGCAGCAGATTTACCAAAGAACTGGTCTTGATTATGGAGAAGATACTACTGAGGATCCCAGAGCAGATAAGCAGCTCCTTCTGCTGTCGTAGGTGAAGGTGAATGTGGTGAAGGACTACAGGCAGCAGGATGCGCCGGGACTCTGAATGAAGGAAAATAATTTCAAATTTAAGGAAAGAAAACATTTACAAACAATTACAATGGATGGTTTCAACAAAATTCTGTGGTTGTTATCATTCTCACCTTGTACTGAGTACAATAACTTAAGCGCACTAACTTGAGGTCCTCACTACAGGAAGGAGAAACCCAGTGGTGCTTTCTGTCTTCCACTGTTACTTTCATAACTTCTTTCATTCAGACCTTTATGTATGAAATACATTCACAGTCTTCATCCATTTTCCACTGAATTCCTAAACTTTTTTTTAAATCTAATTTTTAAAGTGTATGTAAGCAATAATATATTTAAGTAAAATTTTAAGAATTAAAGAATACTAAAGTGTTGAGCTAAATAAATACTAAAGTTAGAATGTAGAGATTAAAGATACTTCAAAGGAATGTGGTGGTTTTCTCACATGACTATCCCCTCTGTTTCTCAGGTATAAGGAGGTTTTCTTTCTGTCCATGCTAAGAGCAATGCAAAGTGTGATGTGAGATTTGGCAGTCTGAATAATTGACTTGATTTTTTAATGTCTGTTTATCAAACTTTAGTAACTCCAGTTTACAGATGATGGATTAATGAACATTTCCTGCCATAGGGAAACTTGTATTTGTGTTGAACAGAGTTATGGAATATTCTGAGTTGAGACACACAAGGATCATGGAGTCCAACTCTGGAGTGAAAGCCCTTGTGAAAAGAGGGACCAAACCCACAATGTTGGTGTTTTTAGCACCCCGCTCCAACCAACTGAGCTCATGAATACATTTATCCACAATGCAGCCAAGAGAAGTTATTACCAACATTACTGGCATTGCAACGAAGCCACTGCAGAAGCAGCCGAGGTGTTGCTGCCCTCGGTGAGCAGCAGGCCTGAGCCGCGGGGCCCGGCTCACCTGAGAAGGAGAAGAGGCGGCTGTCGACCGTGCGGGCGATGGACTGGAGCTTCACCACGTCCATGGACTGGCCGATGTGCACCGTGCTGGGCATGCTGCCCAGCGTGCCCCGCACGAACTCCGCCACCTCCTGCACCGTGAACATCTGCAGCAGCTCGTCGAAGATGGCGGGGAAGGAGTTGAGCAGGGCGGCCTGCGGATACAGGAGGGGGCTCAGCACCTGTAATTCCTGACCTGCAGCTCAGTGCAGCGAGGTGGGAACAGCAGCAACACTGAATGGAGGGTCTGCACTAAGCTACTACGGACTGTGCTATGGCAGGTGCTCATGGTTTGTGGTACCTGGAGCTCAGAGGGAACAAGTCACATGTAGGATGGAGAAATCGAGTGCTGCTGCAACAGCAAAGCTTAGGATAAGTTGTGCACATAGATACAGCTTCAGAAAGCTGTATTTTAGGATACAGCTTATAAAACAGAAAAAAATTGAGATATCAGAGAAAAGAAAATAGTCCATATTTGTTGATTTACTTTTTTCAGTCAATACACTTCTGATTAGAGAGTTCTATACCAATTGTTTGAACTAAGCAACTACCTAAGACAGTTAAAACTCTTCAGAAAATATTCTGAAGTGAAGAACCTGCTGACAGACCCTTAACCAGCTCTGCCATGTGACATTCCAGGATTTCTGCAGCAGGGGTGGGGTGTGAGTCCACGTGAAAGAGGCATCGCATCATGCGAGTGTGCTTGTGATTCTTGCAGTAACAGATATTTCCAGTGAGCTGGAGCTATCCTTGAAAGTGCTTCCTAAAGAGCAGCAACAAAAATCTCTTCATGTCTTATTTCCTATTTTTCAATTAATTTCTTCACAAGACTAGAAAATTCCATGCATCACCCTATGCTCAAGTTCTGCACACTTGGTGTCCTATCGAACAACTGCCACCACCTCTAATGTTTTAAAATTTTCTCTTCCTCTACCTCCTACCCAAGCTCCATGCCTGCTTCCTCGTTATAACTACTTCAATTCCTACACAGCCTCACCTCCACTCTTCCCTTCCTGCCGTTCCCACCTCCCTTCCCTGAACCTCTCCACACAAACCCCAGTGATTTCCTGCACAAGCTCAGATTTACCAGACTTCACTGCAGATCTCTGTTCACCTTTGCCTTTCCAGAGTCTCACAACTCTCAGTATTTCCTTTCCCTCCGAGATTTTTTTGTTTTCTCATAGCATAAACATTTCTGTATCTCTTCCATACTGACATGACTCTCCTAATCCATATAATCCCAGAATCCTTCTTTGCCAAGTCTTTTTTCCTCCAACAGTGAAATCTATTTAATAGTATTTGAGCAAAATCTAAGTTATTTTTACAACTAACACTGTAGAGCTCATTAAATTATTCTGAATATAAATTTACCTCCTTCTTCTTTCACTTGTTCTCTCTCAAAATCTAATTTTGTTACAATCAACTCAGAATACACAAACCCCCACAGGCCTCCTGGGTGTTGTCACCTATTTGTTCCTACATACCTACAATGTACCAACAAAATAAGTAAGTATAAACCATTTCAATAGCTCCTGGGACTCTTGGAAGGCAGTAACAGCCACAAATCCAGTCACTGTCTTTATCTTTGGGATAATACAAGTGAAATTACAATATTGGGCCAACAAATCCTTACAGGAGTTTTCCTAAACTCTCTGTTACTTATAAAGCAGAAGGATTTCTTTATAACCCACAGCAATCCAAGGGAAGGCATGGGATCTCTTCAGGAACATTTGGAGCTGTCCTGAGGCGACATCATTTTAACAGTTCCTTGAAGGGTCCATTATTGCACAACACTCTAAAATAGGCTGGAACATTACTCATGTCAAACAAATTGCCTGGGAGGAAGGAAATCAGTTTTACTCTCATTGCTGGAAAGAACTGAGACACTGAGGCCTCTCAAATATCCTGGAGAAGAGGACAAGTGTGAGGGAAATGAGGTTTGCCAGGGCCTCGAGCATTTCTGTGGGTATTTAACAATAGTCCAGATTTCTAGAACTAATAATCAAATAAGAAACAAATGCTTGGCTGCCCTGAACAATTTGACTTATATAATCTTGTGTACACCCTCAGTACTGTCTTTTTGGTGTGTGGATGCCATAAACTGCTCCATTAATAACTGAAATATTCCACATCTCCAGGTTTGAAAGTACCAGCCACTTAAACATCAAACTCCAGTTTATATGCAGGAAAAGAGTGTTTGGGATAGGGAAAAGAGATTAATTGGGAACATCCACAATGAAACACTTGAGCAGTCCTGGGGATCATTACTTACAGAATTAAATGTTGGCCTTGTTGTGCCCCCACATTTTTGTGGGGCACCTGTCCCGGCTCCGCTCGCCTGCCCTCCAGGCTGGGAGGCCTAAGGGGCAATGGGATCAGGGGGCAACACAGTGGCAAGGGGGAAACAAAAAGTAAACTTTTCAAAGATTCAACAAGGACAGGCTTTACAAATTACAAAAAGTCCAAAGTAAGAAATACCATAGTGAGAGAAAGGAGGAAAAAATTAAAAAGAGAAACAAAAGGAAAACAGAAAATCTCCCATTCTCAAAGTGAGTCTCTCTCTGTATTTGGGACCAACACAACTGGAAAACATTAATAAGATGCTGTTTCCATTCACCATCACTTTGTCTGCAAAATTCTGTGCACTGATTTCTCTTGTTCCTGGCTCATCTTATTATACCCACTAATGGGTGATTAAATAAAACATTAGAGCAGCTGTTCTCAAAATCTTTCAGAGCAGCTCCTTAAGAAAGAGATCACTCCACTGGCAGCTTCCTGAACCAGCAGAGTCGCTGCTTGGCTGCAATGTTCACAGCAGCTGCTTCTTTGGCAAAATACAGCAGGTGTTCCAAACATCTGTAATTCTGCATCACTGATTACAAACCACCTTCATGTTACCAGGGAGCTCTGGGTGCTGCATTCTGACATTCCCTGAGCAGAGGCACAACACAGCATGTTTGACATTTAAAACTTAAATGCAGGAGTATGTAATGGAGTACAGCAGTCTGTAAAACTGAACCCAAAACTCAGCAGCATCCTTACTTTGAGCATTGTCTTCAGCCCACATGGAATCTTCACGAAGTCAACTGGGCCACATTCGAAATGATGCATTAAATATGAGTATGGGCATCACAACATGTTTGTGGTCAGGCTGCACATGATTCTGACTGTAATTTTAGCACATGCTGGAATTAAGTTTATCTGAGTGCAAATACATCAGTTGAAGGTCTCACTATAATGCTGCCGTGACTGTGAGTAATGATTTGAAGTCCTATAATGAAGGATTTAGAAATTCTTGAGGCCAACCATAAGACATAGGAATGGGAGAGACTTGAAAATGTAGTTTACTTCTGTGAGAATTGTATTCTCATGTGAGAAGTCACTTCCTTCCCCCTAGAGAGCCCCCAGTCCAGCTCACCTGTGCAAATCTAGTGTCTAATACCATTAATGGGTGTCTCATTTTCCAGCATCACCAGTTTGTTGGGGGGAAAACTCCACTGACCTGCATTTATCCCCATGTGCCCACACCTCCTACCACTGCAGGAACTGCTGCCTCGTGGTTTGCCAGTGGGAGTGTAGGAAATAGCAAACCTGTGTGAAGATGAGAGTCTCAGAGCTCCTGCTGTCCAAGCTGAGCACAAATCTGATGGACTGGAAAAGCTCCTGGATGCTGGAGCGGAACTGCTCCTCCTCCATTCCACAAGTAGCTCTGGAGTAAAGGATCCGAGATTGGACAATGAACTTGAAAAGATATTCCAAGGCCTTAAGGAGCAGGAGAGGAAGGAGATCAAGACAGAGAAAAAGAGAGAAAGAAAAATAAAGGAGCTTTAAAGAGAACCAGGAAAGACTGTACATGCATAATAACTAAATTCTTGAGCTTCAGAAAGGAGAATGAAAAACAGGTCTTATAAGTTACATAATTCAGTTGAGGAAGAGCTACTCTTAGGCAAGTACCCACTCTCAACCAATAATCTTTGTTACTTGCATGTCCCACTAACAGAAAAAGTAAGCATTTACATCAAAGAGACAAATCTGAGTTACATAATTTGAGGAAAATTTTGGTCAAGGTAAGAAACTTCTGGTTTTCTCATGACTTGGCACAATGACTGAAGTGTCTGAAGGAGCTGTTCTGTTTTCTTTCAAAATTTTGTACATGGCATTATTTAGAACTGCATTTATTTGGCAGCAGTGACCATGAAGAAGACACATTGTTCTGAGCAGCTGTAACAAGTCACTACCTCATCAACAGTTCTGAGACACCAGCCCAGAAAGGTGATACTTCACACACCTCCTTGATACTGGCTGTGCACAACTGTCAGCACCAGAATGCACCAAGTATCAGGGACAGCACACTTCATTCCTCCCCTTAGTGCTTAACAGGATTCACCAGCAAAGCAGGATTAAGGGAAGACATAATGCATAGTTTGATGATATCCTCAAAACCCAGCACAGGAAAACAACAGGCTGGAGATTCAGCAGTCATAGGCTGTACAGAAACCTTAGTGATATTTCACTGTATTCCATGGAAAGCATTCTTGTCTCACTTCAGTGCTGGGAAACTGAAAGTTGATTCAAATACAAATTTTGCCCTTGAGATATTTTTGCACCCATAAGAGTCCCTCACTGAACCACCACACAATATGCACAAGTAGGCAATGCTATGCTGTAAGTTTTACAATGTCACAGCTTTAAGGATACAGAATGGGAATGTGAAATTCCTCATAAAACCATCATGGATTTCCAAATGCCATTGACTCTTACAGCCTTTTTTCCCCCCCAAATTATGGCAACTTTGGTAATTCACCAGTTACTATTTATACTTCTGTACTAAGCCATGTGACAGTGAAACTTCCTTACACCAAAGACCTTCATCAGGAAATAGCAGCTGCGTTCCTGCCTCATTTCCAGACAAAGGCCAGTTGGTTCCCAGTCAGCTCTCCAAGGCTGACATCCCTGTGCTAACACCAAACCCAGCACATGCAGTGCTGGTATGAGCTGCTTCAGGGCTTCAGTACCCACAACCATCATTCTCATCTGAAGGCTCATCACTTCAATGTGAGGATTACGTTTTGCAGTGAATCAGAGCATTTATGTGTGAACCTCCATAATCCCTGTGGAAGGTGAGATAGCAGAGCTCAAAACACTGCACTTCCTTAGCACAGACAATGAGCCCACACAGGCAGTGAACCAAAGAGTTCCCTGTGTTTGCACACATGGCTGGGATGCTGAAAACACAAACCGAGTCTTGGTAGCACAAGTCAGCACCTGGACTAAGTTGGGCTCTTGCTACCTACAGCATCACAAAAATGAGGTGCATTTGTGCCTAAAGACATCCCAGTGCGCTGAGATGAAATCCCAGCCTTCCCTGATGTTCGGTATGATATAAAAAATCAGTGTCAAATTAAAGGAGGTCCCTTACAAACGTGGTCTGTGTGCACGTTCACAGAACAGGTGAGCACCTCTGCCCTGTGACCAGCAGCATAAAGACTCAGGGAAAACCTCCTGAGGGAGAAAAGCCCTTGCTATTGGTTCCCCAGTCTAGTTGGTTCTGCTACTGGAAGATAACTGAAGCTGGAAGGGCATTTCCTAGACACACTTCCTAAGTTTTTTATTTCCTCAGGGACAACAAAACTGGCTGTGAAGGCATTCATGGACACTTGGTTACACAGGTCCCCTGGGAGGCACAGGCAGCTGTTCCTGGATGCAGCTTTTGTGGAGCTTGGTATAGGGCACAATAAAGGAGTGTGATGCTGTGTTCTAGGTAGAAATGTCCTTTCAGCTATAGCTCCTCCAAGTTGCACAGGCGTTTTTGAGAATCAAGAGCAGTCTTGAGGGATTTTAAGAAGAAATTTTAAAAATCTTCCAGGACTCTGTTTGCTAATGCCAGGGTTGGAAATCAGAATCCTATGGAGAACATCTGCATGTCCATCATGAATGTACATGAGCAGCCAGGAGCCATCAGAGTGCAGAGTATTCCAGCACCAGCTTTAGGGCACTACACTGAACAGCTAATTCAGGGAAAATGGGATACAGAGCTATCCCGTTTTCTCAGTCAGAGAACTTCTAAGGCAAGGAGTGTGGTGAACACATCAAAGACCACAGAAATCCCCAGCAGTAGAATCTGGTACTAGTAATGACACATTAGCAATGATAATGGCTTTGGTACAAACTTGCTCCAAATGCCTGAAATAAAACCTGGAAACAAAGAAGGAAATCAATCACTTCACTGTAACGGGAGAAGATGAAGACCTGAATTTGGGCCTGCAAGAGATACCTGCAAAGGCAACTCTCTGAATAAGATGTGACAGCAGTGTGGGTGGCAGAGGATGTGCTCTCAGGTCTGCAAACTGACCTCCCTTCCAGAGGGAACAGCCACATTCCAGGCCAGCACTTGAGAGCCCCAGTAAGCAAAGAGCTGCCTTGGAACCCGAGATAGAATGTACCATATTCACAAACTGACTTCACTAACCCCAGCTGCTGAAAGACATTCTAGCATTCCTGTTGTTACTATTTCCAAACAGGACTGCTGTGAGGTTCAACAAATGCAGATCACATAGGGACAATATCCTACATCTCCATTTGCTGCACTGCATAAAGCACTAATGAGTGGTTTGAAAGGCAAGAAAACCTCCTCGAAGTCATTCCAGCTAGAGATCTTCCTCTCATCTCATAATTTTAATAGCTTTCTTTGCAATTAAAAAAAAGAGATGGATAAGGATAGAAAAAAAAAAGAATGAGAAAGTTGCTAATTTCTTGAAAAGGCATCTTTGTCCTATTTTTACCATTCCATATGAATCTGTGCTTGAAAATTACAAAGAAGATGTTTCTAAGCATGTAAATATCTACAAAGACAAAGCAAGCACTGGTGTAATGCCCTTGTATTATCTGAATCCTAGCAGGGGATCTGGAAGGTGAGAGGATGGCATTGGCAGTGTCCTTCACCTGGGAGAGGTTTTATCTCTTTGTACTGACAAGTGGCAAAACCCAAGTGCTGGTCCCTGCCACTGCTTCCAGTTCTCCAAGTGCCCAGACTCAGGTGTTGGAACTCTTGGAGGCAGAAGGTGCAGGTGGGCATTCACTCAAAGAAAAATATCTTCCTGCAAATGTTGGCATCTTGTATTTATGCCCTTGGCACACTGACTTCCTGGCTTACCATTACAATAGTAAATTTATTCTCTGATTTCTCTGTGGTAGCACCAAAACATTCCCGGTGTTTCTCACAGCTGTGCCTCCCTGGGACCTCGTGCTCCCATCACAGAACCATAGGTCAGGTCCTGTCCTACTTCAGAGGATTTCCATCCAGTTCAACACTCATTTATCTGCTGCTTAAAATACTCCAGAACTCCAACCCGTGGCACAATGGAGCTGTGTCACAGCCAGAAATGAAGAGCAAAACTTTGATCCACAGCACCTGTGCCTGATACATTCAAAACTACTGCTGCTTGGAGGGCAAGGTGTAGCCTACATCAATGGAGTATTTATGCACTGGCCACGGATGCAAGTCCCACTTAAGTTCTCCACAGGGTTGCAAAAGGGCTTAAGGGGACATAACTCTATCAGTTTTTTCTGCACAAGAGTGAATCTCCCCCTAAAACTAAAACTGTGGCTAGATGTATATACATATAAAAAATCTGGTTAAACAATTATAAGAAGGCAGTGGCACACCACCCTTGATTCCATTTACAGCTTCCCCAGCCCTTCTGTAGCCCCAGAGGAGCAGCCAGCAGTGCTCCCACTGGATACCTACTCTCATTGCCTCCTGGATGTGGTCCTGGCGCACGAGCTCGGCCGAGCGGTCCATGTACCACTTCAGACACCGGATCAGCTCCCTGGGGGAACAGGCAGCGAAGAGGAATCTTCAGCACCAGTTTGGACAGTCATCAAACATTTTGATTTTAGGGAGAGACCAGTCTCTTTAAACCAGTCTCATTTCACTTTCAGTGATCAGTTACAGCTGTCCTCGATACTGAATTTACATAGTATTTACATTTATTTAAGTTTCAAAACCAGAAAAAAACTTCTTCTCTGTAATTGACTTGGAGCATGAGGAACACTAAGAGAACATAAAAAAGATGTTATTAGAGAGATAGCTTTGATAAAGGCATGATTCTAAGACCAAAATATACTTTTGTTTTAATAAGAAATCCCAGCTCTCATCTCAGTAAGAAGCTTTTAGAAACTGAGATCACAAAGAAAATACCTGCATCTATTTTTGCTAAGTAAACGATACCATCTGGACTAACTTACAAAGGTGTACTAAACCCATGTTTTATTTCAGACATCAGACTACCAAAAAGCATTTGTTTTGTCTGAAGGAGGTGCTAATTAACACAAAGCAGAACACCTTTTTACCCTCTGAACACAACTATGCCTTCTAGAGTTGTATGTTATCTATGGGTTTTTACCTGCCGTTGATAGAGTATCTTTTATATTTTATTACACAAAAATGTGAATTGCTTAAAAGAATCAAAAGAAATTATTAGCTACTTTTAATAGTTTACTGTGGCCAAAGATAGAATATGCTCAAATATACAAAAGCAATGGTCTAAAAGAAAGAAAAAATAACACCCTGAAGGGTAACTGTTACTGCTTTCAAGAAGTCTGTCTCATTCTCTAATGCAAGACTCTTTTGAGAACTAGAAGATGATGCCTTGAAATGATGCAGCAAGCAGGCTGCAAGAAACTTCACAGTTACACATTAGGCAGTACAGGATTTGAAAAATATAAAAGTGAAAACTCAAGGCATCAAAAATAAGGCAGAATCTTAAAAGTGACAGTGAAATTTAAATTTCTCATCTACTGAAATTAAATTGTAACCAAATAGAACATCTTACTTGCATACCTGTCTGCTTTGGAAAAGGAAATTACAATTAAATTCTCTAAGCTTTCACACAAGTTGTGTATCCCAACATCCTTAAGACAAGGAATGCGTTTGCTCTTGGTAGCTCATTAGTAAAGACTGATAATGAGTTGTTGCTGAGTGTCTCTTCAGTTAAATTAGGGAAAAAAAAAAAAAAAAAAGGAAGATTTGCCAGTCCAGAAGGGCAAGAGAAATGCCCAATGTGGCCACGCTCAGCCACTGATGACATTTGGCAGCTTTTCCCTACAGCTGTACTGGAAAACTTCCGGGTGAGTAGCTCTGTTTTTGGGGAGCCCTGCTGCCAGGAAGGCTGTGATCCTGGTGGTGCCACCATTCCCAAGCTTGGTGATGCCACCTCTCAAAGGGAGGGACACAAGACCTACTTGTAAGCCAGAGCTCCTGCAAAGTGCTTCTGGATGTAGGTGTCCATCACGGGGCGGAAGTGGAAGTACTTGCTGTCACGGAGCAGGTTGATGATGAACACCTGGGGACATGGGAAAGGGAACCCAAACTCAAGGAATTGCACATTGCTGCCAAGTGTGTACAGACAAGTTACCCAAGGCAAGGAGCATTCAAACACTTGAGTGCTTTACACAGTCACACTTGTGTTCTCAGGGATTACTGGTTGCTTCTCCCGCCTGAGAGCAAATACTGCTGGCCCTGGATGCGCTGAGGTCAGCCTGCCCTCCTCAGCCAAGATCATTACAGAAAACATGGCTGGATCCAGCTGAGTATTTCATATTTGATGGAAGCACAGTATGATCAACACCATCATAAGAAACTTAAAACTCACTGAGCTTGAGATAAATACTAATCCAGCAGCTTACCAGAGACTGAAAGACCAACAGACCATACTTCTCTGTGTTGTCATCCAAAACTACAAACAACGTGTCCAGAATATCTTGTAGGAACTAAAATGACATGAACAAAGAATTTCAACTTAAATTGTGTTCAAAAGGTTATTTCTCCCCGCTTTAATTAGTTCATACATGTTAATATATTTGTGAAACACTTGCCAAGGACAAATCACTTCAAGTTCACCCATATGATGTGACAGGTCTTAATTTGTTTTTACTGAGAAAAATGTTTCTCTTTGCAAGGAATATTTTCAAACAAAAATGACAGAAAAACAAAAAATAAGAAATATGTACTATATGCCTGAGTTGTAATTTTGACTGAGTGTTCCTTTCACTTTAAGCTGACTGGAAGTGCTGCCTGACACCAGTGGCAGAACAACTCGCTCTCATTCTCAAATCGCTGGAGTCTCAGGTACTGTTCAGCATCAAATCTCAGGCTGGGCAGTACATTACATTATGTTTAATATTGAAACTTTTGTTATATGTCAAAAAGTAAAGCTTTTCTAACAAGCATTCGTTGGGGCAAGTTACATGTTGCCAATTGCTTCTTTCACCCCTAACTCCACAGCTTGTTGAGCACTGACAGTTCAGTGATTTTCTTTCTGAAAGCACAATCTCCAAAAGGATGAGTGTGAGGGAGAATGCTGGAGATCATTAACTGCACATTCTCTCATGATTTTTTAATCTATTCTACTTAAATTTCTGATGTGGACAACAAGAAATAAATTATAACAATTTATGAAGTCCCTGAAATGATAAAATGTCTTTTTTTTCTGAATTATTACATTCTGTTTTTCATATCCCAGTGCCAAATGACAGCTGATTTATGGGGAGAATCGATTACTTCTCCCCATGAAATAATTCAATCCATATCTTTCTTTTTCTCTCTATAAAAAACAGATACTTGTACTGCCCTTCAAAGTGTACAAAACATGACATTCTTGAAGAATTCCAATATAAATGGGATTTGTGCTCCCCTGTTACTGTTACCAAGTTATCATGAAGAGAAATGTTCCAGATATGGCAACACTCAAATGAGTTACAGTGAAGTGGCTTTAAACTACTTATTAAGTGATGGGATTTGTCTTCAGTTTCTTCTCCTTGGTTGTTTGTGTTAGAAATCAGCTTTTACTTCCAGATTTATAGAAATAAATCCTAGGGAGAGTTCCCAGCACACCTAAGATTATCAGAGGCATATCTGGAATGCGCTTTTTTTTTGCTGAGACCACAAGTATTCAAATGCAGTTGGAAGTTCCTGGGACCTAAGGAAGGTCAGGGCACACAAAGATTGTCATGTAGAGCAACAGTGGTTACAAAACCTGGTGAAATGATGAGCTGGCCAGCAGAAAACTGGTGCACTGCTGGCTGGATGCACCAGAGAGCCCCTGCCAGTGGATGTGTCTGCACCAGCAGCTGTGTGGGGCTGCAGACTGGAACTGCTGGTGCTGAGCACCCAGCACGTGTGGCTGAGGGAATCTAACTAAGGATTAGCTTGGCTTTGATCCCACGGAGTGACTGTGCACTCATTTCTCAAGTGTATCTTCCTGTCCAGTTTCACATCACAATAATATCCCAATTCACAGAGGGTGGAAGCTGAACCAAAAAGCACAGTAAGAGGCAGCACTCAGAAGTGCCCTGCAGGTCTGAACTCACTGCCTGTCACAGATACATCCAAAGGCTGTTGCTTCATGTAGTACCTTAACAATCTCCTCGCCACTGACATGTCTCAGTCTTCCCAGAATATCCATCACTCGATCTGGGTAAGCCTTCCATTTGAGCAGGGCAAGCAGATCCACTGCAGAGAGAGGGAGCAAGAGCTAGAACCACATACAGACAGAAGAATGGCAACCCCAGACCCACCAGAGATTTATCAAGTTGCACTTCACCTCTTGTTGCAGTCCACACTTCTTGGAAAATGACACATATATATTTATATATGTATATAATGGAAAACAAGAAGGACTATATGGAGTGAGTCAATACTGCTAACGGAGAGAGGAATGGAGGAATGGTAAAATGCTTTAAAAAGAGTAAAGGCTGCATTTTTCCCCATGTGATTTGACACTGCACTGGGGACAATCCACTCCTGTCTGCCTGTGCTTTAGGGACGTTGCTGTAAAAAAAATCTTATTTTCTTAGCAAGTCTGTAAGAGCCAAACAAAACAAACTTTGGATTGTGCAGAAGTGCTAACAGTGAATTTTTTTGCTCTCTTTCCTAATTCCTGCTGCCTTGGGCAGTTCCGAGGGATCAGCAACTCACCATTCTGGGTCAGTTTGGTAGAAGAGAGCTGTGTGGAGACTGAGAAGGTCTCTTTGGTGCTGCGCTGGAAGATGAGGCTGGAGGGGATGTTGGGGCAGCCGTTGTAATCCTCCTTGCAGCAGGGCAGCCCCAGGTAGAGCGCGTGGTTGTTGAACGTGCTGTTCTCATCACACTGTGGGGACAGCACAAGGGTGGGAGCTGTACCCTGCCCATCTCACCCCACACGCCCACAGCCTGTCAGCAGCTGCCCAGCAGTGCTTGTGCTGGGATTTCTGTGGGTGCACAACAACGCTTCTGAGGAAAAGCTGTGCTTAACCATGCTGGGGGCCTGGACAGGTCAAGACCAGACCCAGCTCTACAGAGTGGTCTCCAACCACTGCCTCGTTAGAACTCACCAGTTCTTCCAGCAGTAAGCTCAGTGCTGCTGCCTAAAAATTGTACTGAAAAAATAAATGCAGGTGAATCGGCAGGAAGGAAAAACCCCAAAGCCCAAATCTCTTGGTGCAGGGCTGCCAAGCTGTGGCACTGCAGCACGAGGCATTTGGGTCCAGCACAATGTCATCTTACAAAGGCACGGAGCAGTGCCTTAGGCTGGCAGAAGTGCTGCATGCTCATGAACACCAGCATGTTCAAAGTCAAAATGGATGGGATTAACAGCAGATAAATCATCATCATCTGGATGGAAAAGGTGAACTGCACCTAGAATAGAAGGCTCTATCCAAACCATGTGATTTTAAATGTATAAAATTTTGAAACTACTATTAATCTGTTCCTCACACACTTCTAATAAGGGGAGAGAAGGATAATGTAATGACCATTACTCATTTAAGTAATGGAGTCGAGATGAGCAGTGAAAAGTCTGCAGAGAACTGGTACCTTATAAACATAAAGCTCATGGATATCATCCGACAAGGTCGTGCCATCATCTCTCATCAATGGGGTGAATGCAAAACCAAAGAGCTTCTTTTCTCCCTTGTCTTTTGCTGCAGCAAGAGACAGAAAGAAGGAATTGTATTTGTACATACCCTGGCTGTCAATATATACAAGATTACTCACCAACTTCTCCACATGCCTAAAAGCAAACAAGCAGCTTACAGAACAAACAACTTTTCTAATTCTAATTTCTTTTTTCTATGTAAAGGACTGACAAGCTTCAAACCAAACAGAGACATGCCAAACATAGCAAAATCTAAACTGTTTATCCTCCAAAGAAAACATTCTACAGAAAAACACAACAAAAGAACAGCAGGGACAAACATCTACAAAGTGCTTTGCTCTGCACTGATCGTTCACCACGTTTTTAGTGCACCGTTTGATAAATTCAGCAAAAGGATGGTTAGCAGTGCCCCTTCTCTGTATTTCAGGCTGGCCTCTCTTTCCTGCTTTCCACCCACTGACAGCCTCACCCAGATTTAAACTGGCAGTGGAGGGAGCTGGGGCCTTTTGGCTTTGCCCTGGGCAGGGGGGGCACTCACTGGAGCAGTGGCGGAACTCGAAGCGCAGGTGGGAGCCCCGGAACCGGTCGATGGGGATGGGCAGCTTGATGATCTCCCCCCAGCGAGGGCTGTTGTTGTGGTACAGCACAAAGGAGTGGTAGGCGCTCCTGCTCGGCTCCCCGGAGCCCAGGCTGATGCAGTCCTGCCACAAAAGAAAACAAACCAACATTAAAGACATCACATCGCCACCCATGAGTCATTTTATCACCCAGTGATAACCTTTATATAATTCATGGATTTCTGTAGACATAAAAGAAGAGTCAGAAGCGGGAATTCAGACACAGTGAAATGTGAATTCTTTTAGATCTTGAAACTTTGTTTTGGGTCAAAGGGTGAACTAGGAGACCTGTGGTACCAGATGAATCCCAGAATCTTAAGTTATTATTTAAGCTAAGTTTTCCATCAAGCACTGAGTAGATACAATAAGCACCTAAGTCCAAATACATACAATTGAGTCCAAAAAATAGGACATAATAGGACCATCACTTGTAATATTAGCCTTCTCTGAAAAGATCCTTTAACCAGATTTCTGCTTCAGTATCTCAGTTCAGAAGTGATAACTGACCTTTCCAAGCTCTTTAGAAATGTTCATCTTTCAAAACTACAACCACCCAGCCTCACCAAGTCTCCCAGACAATTCTGCTCAAGTTACTTCCTCAGTGGTAAACAAAGAATTTCTGTGTAGTACTCATCACCTAAAAACATAATTGGATCTAATTTCTGCCTTCAGATATAACACTCAGATCTTGCTCAATCTATGCATTCACAAAAGACAGATGAAGAAAAAACATGAACTGATATTGTTTAACAAATAAAGTCCTTTGAATACAAGTGAAGGAAAATAGGATAAATATTGAAGTCCTGAAATAAGGACAGTAAAAGGTTGTTTGTGATGAAGGCATGGAGCAGGAAGCACATTTTTTATACATGAGCACTAACTCAGGCTCTAGACTCAACACTTACAAAGAGATCCAGAAGATACAACGTCTCATAAAACCAAGCAGAAAAAAGACAGCTTGGAGATTCTTCACTTCTAGCATGTCCAAGGATAATGAATCCAGGAAGAAACAGAAGCTAAGCAGACCCAGAACAACACATGCAATATAAATTCTGATGTAAACCCCACCCCCAGTGAACAGTATGATGACAAGAACCACCACTGGTCATTTCTCCAAGGCACCTCTAAATTCTATCCCAAGAAATACCAAAAATGTTCATTTTTAAAATCTGTAACCATCTGACTACCCAGTCAAGAATATCCCATTAACCAGACACAGTTAGTTCAACCTCTGGCCATAATTTGCTGGCTTTGAGAAAGTTAAGAATTTGTGAAGGAGCCCAAAAGGGAAGAAAAGCTCTCTGGAATTCTGGGATTCAATGCAAGCTCAGCCTACCTGGACAGAGACTCATTGCAAAGGCTCTGATCCAAACTGAGTGACTGAAGGCTGAACTCACACAACTCAGTCCTGTCAAGTAATCCTCAGCAACCACATGGGATGAGCCACAACCCCACATTTTTTAAGACAGCAAAAAGAATTAAGTGTTGCAGATAACAGGATAGTAGAGAGCAGAGCCAGTCCTGCAACCCAGAACACCTTTAAGAGCCCAGTTCTGTTTTGTAGCAAGGGTAACTGGTTGGGCTTCAACACAGCAATTCCAAAACCTCACTCTGCATTAGGCTCTCAGAAGCAAACAAAACTGTATTTCTATTTCCTCTACAAGGTACAGTAAAAATTCAAATTTTAATGTGAGCTTTTTTTGTCCCCTCAAGAAGCCACCTGACAAATGGCCAGTCTTTGAATGCAGTTTCATGGTATGAACCTCAAATAAATGAAGAGTCTCTCTTTCTGGTTTTTAACTTAGTTCCCATGCAGTTATACCACAATCTATGGTCTGGGGACGGCAGACTGGTAAATCTTTAATTCTGAATTGTGATCTTCAAAATACAAACATCAAACTAATCTCCAGACACCGGGTGACTCTGAGACCCAGATATGCAGGGGAATTAGAGGGCAGAGGCAGGGAAGGGAAGCTAGATTAGAAAAACTATCAGGGAATCTCCATTGTTACAGGTGTGCCTTGCAATTCATAGGCTACTGCTGCTACTGGAACAGAAAGAAGAAAGAAGTGAGAAATGTGTCAAGGGATTTTTTTTTTAATTTTACAGACTATATTGAAAGATACTAACAATTGAGTAAGACCATTTTGAAAATGAAATACTCATTTTCATTTTGAACAGCACTACATTCTGGAGGTAATTTCACTTCTTTCAATAGGGACTATTTCTGGATCAAGATACACTCAGCAGCAATGAGGAGCTGAGAAAATTCTCATTTATGCTGTGCATGGTTCTGCTAAGGCTTCACAAAGGCACAATTCAGGTTTGGATTGTGCTGCTGCTTGGGAAAAGTTTAGGGATTTTACTCTAATATCAGATGAAAACTCTGGCCATTTCCCCCTGTCCTGTGTAACTCTGCACCCACTGTCTGCTGGCAGCTCTGCTCCAGGAAGGCCAAGAATGGTGCAGGGTATTCCAAGGAACAGCAACCAGGATTCCAACCAGGAACAGCAACCAGGATTCCAGCCAGGAGCAGCAGTTCTCCAGGGTCAGTAGCTGAGCTCTCAGTGTCCTGCCCACATTCACAGGCATCACGAAACACCAGGAACCAAAGATCTCCTTGACACAAACCAAGTGCCTCTGCTGCTTTGACTGCAGCCGTACAGAGGAGCAATACCATAAAAGCTGGGACAGGGAGTTTCCTGTAAACATGTGGCTTCAAATTTAAAACACCACAAAGATCCTTTATATGTAAAGTCTCTCCTTTATGGCAAATCCTTGAATGGCTTGGGTTGGAAAGGATTTTAAAGCTCATCTTGTTCCAACCCCCTGCTGTGGGCAGGGACACCTTCCACCAGACCAGGTTGCTCAGAGTTTCATCCAACCTGGCCTTGAGCACTTCCAGGGATGGGGCAGCCACAACTTCCCAGGACAGTCTGTTCACCTGATTTTTATCTAACTGGACTGAGCACCCTTTACAGTGTTTGTGCCATGCCTGTCCCACTCTCCCATGGAAAGCCCCGGTGTACTTTACAACAGTAATAACAGGCAAAGACAAGAAAAAACAACTTCAGCTCTGTGAATGACCATTCCAACCAAAACCACTGAAGTTAAGACTGATAATACCCAGAAATTATCTGGCTTTTGTATGGAATCATTAGGCACTGTTACAGTATAATTGGCCACCATTATGGACACCAGCATTTGAAGATGCTGATACTGCAGTTTGAGGGACCTCTCTTGGTCCTGGGCAGGCTCTGTGAAATCAACTGATGATTAAAAATTTGCCACTCAGTTTGAAAAGCTTAGGCAGTTGAACAGAAAATGACTCTGATCTTCCAGCAGCAGCTCCAAGCACAAACAAGCTCCTTACAAGAAATACACTTTACTTTTAATGAAACCACAAGCAGTTGTACTAATAAAAGTTCTCCTTTCAATTAAAACCAGAAGATTGTGGCAATGTGTTTGGTACACAAACACTTTTAGGTGTTTAGACTCTGCCCAGTTATGGCTACAAAGCCCATTTTATTCCTTTAGGTAAAGGAAAAGGTAGGGGGAAGTTATTTCTGATAGCTGCTCATGCTGAAATACTTCCTGTTTACTTCTCTATATTCACAACCTCCCACCCACCTCCTTCTCTTCAATAAAACTCAAAGAACAGAGGAGGTAAAACAGGAAACATAAACAATCCCCATCTCCAGCTGGAATGGAGCCAACCCAGGGTGAAATTTTATTCAAAGTTATTTTCCAGAACTACATTCAGTACTGTAACTCAACAACTCAGATTTAGAAGTCTCCCTTGGAATCACATTTCATCGTGTTGTATGACACACATTATTTAATTTTAGATATGCCATTTACTCCTCAGTTCTGATTACAGTTACTCAATTTTTTTTTTACTTTAGCCACTGGCATCACATTTGGAAAGCACTCAGGCTTTTCAGTTTATGAGTATTTTCTCCAAGTCTCCTATCCCCATATAAGGGAAATGCTCCAAATCCTTACAAATTTATAACTGACCATTATATAGAGCTTACAAACTTCACAATAAAAAAAAAAAAAGAGAAAGCCAGTTTGATTTTAGCTCTTCCCTTGCATCAGAGACTGGAACAAGAGGATGTGTCCCCGCAGGGAGCACCTGAGGCTCTCAGGGGAAGGAGCACGTACCTTCAGGATTTCTCCATCAGCATAGAGCACGTACATGGTCACCTCGATGTTCTTCTGCACACTTTTGCCCCCCCTTTCGAAGTCCCCCTTCTCCAGGGTCAGGTACAGGTCATTCCGGATGTCACCTGCAGGGACAGAGCGGAGCCACAGCCTTAAACTCCGCAGGGGCACCGGGGCCGTCCCAGTTCCGTTCTGCAAATCGTTTTCTGTGCTCTGCAAGACGATGGCTGATGCCCAAATCATTCCAAGCAGCAAGTTAATTGTTAATAAGGATGAACAGTTTAATATCAGTGCATCAAATCAGACCATTGTTAGTAATGCCTTTAATAATGTGAACTCAGGATCAATACTGGCTTTAATTGTGTAAGTGGGGAAGGGAAAAAAAACCTCTTACTCCTGTACTTTGCCTTGTTAGCTGAGCTAGAAGTGGCAGGCTAAGCCTGACAAAATATCCTTAGCTTCAGACTTCCTATTTCCAATATATTTTAAGAAAAATAAGTATTTTTGTGAAGATCAGCATAACATTATGTTCAGTTAGCCCTTCAAGGATTTTCTGTATTTTCATAGTTTTCTTTTATCATAAAAACAAAATAAAAGCAGCCTTTTTGGGAACCTGGTCACTATTCAGCTCAGATGGATTAAGAAGGAATTATAAATGTAATTTTTGCTACATTTCTGGCTGGCCTCTGGTATCCATATGCATGGCTATATGAAGGCAGACAGTGTGGACACTTGCCAGCTTCTCACTATGTCATTTTCAGGAGCTTTCAGACCAAATTACTATATTCAGAAATAGAAATGCTTGTGTCTCAGCATCTTGTTATCCTGAATTTCACAGACTCTAGCTCACTTGGTTTGGTTTTATTTTAGAATGTGATTTGGGAAACTGCTTTCAAAACTAAAGTGGTCAGTTCTAAGGCCTACACCGAAAGGACTGCAGGTAACACCTACTTTTCTGTAAGATTTAGTTACTGTCACCATTTTATGATGGTTCACACTTAAAACTTCTTTTTATCTACTTGCCAGAAAGGCAAACATACTAAAGGGCAATATATAAAAATACCAAAAAACCTAAAATAAAAATTTAAACCCTTTCAAGGCAAGTATTTTGTTAATCAGCCCCAAGACACTAAGTAACAAAGTAATGGAATGGTTATCCAGCAAAGCAGAGACTCCTTCAATGTCTGACTTCTTCCACTCGGAGAAGCTGATGCAGTTAAATCTGTGCATTAATCAGAAGCACAATGAAATAAGGCAGCATTTGCTTTCAGGCACTGAGGGACATCCTTTTGTGCCCCTCAAAGCAGAGCTTCAGATTCTTCCTCAAGTCTATAACCCCACAGAACTTGTTCCTTAATCAACTGTAGGGACAAACAATAGAAGCTTTCAGTCCTGCCTTTACTTTCAATTTTATTTCTGCAGATAAGTACAATGCTTTCAGCGTGGAAAATCCAGCTCTGTGGCTGCCAGTCAGTGCTGCCTGCTAGGAACTGGGAATGGGAATCTGTGCAGAACGTGCCCCTCCTGCCACGAGCCTCCCTCTCCCGTGGGTTCAGTGCTGGGAACACCTCCCAGCCCGAGGCTGAGCTGCCAGGGACCCTGGCAAATTAAAGAGAAAAAGATGACAGCAAGAGCTGAGAAAGAGGTGAAAGATCCCGGATATTCGATCTGGTTTTGCTCATCAAAGCACAGCCATCAAATGCAACAATCCACGGGCCACAATAAGAGAAAATTAACTTGGGGTTCAAAATCAAGCTGAGCTACCTCTATCCTGATTATAGGGACAGCAAGGAAATACAAAACTCATTGCAAAATATGGCTGAAGTTGGGCCTTTTGTTTTGCAAATCCTCCTGCTTAACAGATTCCATCCCTTTTTCTCAGGGGTTTGCACAATTAGGAAAAAAGTTTCAATTTGTATGCTGTAAATCTTAATAGAAATTAATTGTACTCACTATAATTAGCATTTTGGAGCTCCCTACTTATGACCTCTTTTCTGGAAGGCAGTCTGGCTACACAAAGTCTAATGTCAGATAGCAAATCATTTTCCAGCCTAAATTAAAGGCAGCATTGGGTTATATATAGCATCTTATCTTCTATTAAGCTTAACAGGAGGGATATTACTCCACTAATTAAAAAAAATGCCTTTGGGGTGGGGCGTGGAGGGATCTTAAAACCAGTGGATTTGCATAAAAATTAGGAAAAAGATGGGAAAAAGTATTGCAGTGAAGTATAACAGCTCATCTTCTATTGTAAAAAGTGTCTGTGGGATCTTAAAGAAACAGAAGTCACTACACACAGTAAAAATAGGGAGTAAATGTATTTAACAAAGACAAAAAGCATTTCACCATCAGGGATGGTGATTATTTTGGTGAAAATCACCTTTCTACAAGGAGCAATCTCCTTTTCTCAACATATCACTTGACCTGAGGCCTCACAAACCTGTTTTTTCTTCTCCATTTGCTTGTGGTTTTGAGAGATTTGAGCTCTGATACCCCAATGGGCTGCACAGAACCCAGAGCAGATGCCTGAGCCCAGAGCAGTTTATTGCAACCTCTGCTCTGAGCGTGCAGGGCCAGACAGAACTCTGAGCCCCACGTGGAGCTGGGCACGCAGGGGCACCTGGCAGTGGCTCCCCCACGCTGGCACCAGCAGGACCAGGAGTGCCCTGGTCAGCTCCAACCTGCACTGACAGTGAGGTGCCAAGGCAGGAATCTGGGCACACAAGGCTTTGCCTGGATTAATTCCATTGGAAGGAGAAAAAGAGATAAAAAATCAACTTAAGGCATCAGACTGTTCCTGAAAATGACTGCACGAACAGCCCTGTACTTGTGACAGCAAATCCTGCATTTGGGGGCAAACCAGGCTGCTCAGGCCTTCCCAAACAGCAGCACAGAGCACAGAACTGGGTGAGCTGTGGCCTCTCACGAGAACAGGAATAAAAAGTGCTACAAGGCCAGTGGGCCATGGGTATTTATAGAGCAAAGCCTGCTGATGCCATTCTAAGCTGAGGTCTCTGTGCTGGATGGATGTCAGGGATGAACTGAAAACCCCACAAGAGTTTACAGAATATTATTTGTTTCAAAGCCCATCTCTCTACAATTGTTTTTTAGTTAAAAACAAAAGTAAACTTCTTTTTAGCATAATCCATGCACTTTTTATACACATGGTTACTGACATTAATTCTGTATCAAATGCCTTGAAAGACAGTATTTTCCACAATAATATAAAAAATCACTTTCTGATGTGTTATGGGGCTTTTCCTTTATCAACTCCCTTCACCTTTATTGGGGTTTTGTTTTGTCTGTCAGTTTTAACATATTTACAAAGCCTGATGTCCAATGCACAGTTGTTCAAATCATAAATCATTAAGTAGTGCTTGGGGAGGTTCACTTGTATTGAAAGGAAATCCCTTCTCATATCACCTGAAACTATTTTAATGGTAATGGGGGCAAACAGGAGTGCTGGAAAAGGCTACATGAGCCAAATATTGATTTTGCATTTGCAGTATAAAGGAATGTACTGGAAGACTTCCAGATAATTATTTATCATTTTCAAGACTTAACAACCTGAAGCAGCCCAACAGCCACTCCTTGTCTGGTGTCCAGCAGAAGAAATGGGAATTTATCCTGACAGGGTGTGTAGGTTTTCCACTGGAATGCCACCAGTTCCTTGTACTGTAAAGGAGTAACAATTTACAGGAACTCTCTGCACTCAAACACTTTTTATTCAGGGATCCTTAAGATTTTGGACACTGAGGACAGGAGTGGTCCCCTGTTTTGTAGAGGAGATTATTATATCAAAAAAGGGTACATCATTCACAGAAGTTTCTATGGGAGAAAGACACAAATTTCTGATAACTCAATTCTAACAACTTTTTTTTCCTGAGCTGTCAATGTTTTGTGACACTGTGGACATGCAATATATCCCTGTAAGCTGGGGAAAAGTGGCAGCTCCCATCAGTCTGCATGTGTAGGTCTAGTTTCAACTAACTTAGTAAAATAGCTATTTATCCAGAGAATATTGGATTTTTTGAACTGAAAGTTCAGTCTTTTACAATTTAGGCAGCCAAGGGAAAAAATTTAAATATCAGTGTTTAGGTCTATACTTAACAAATCGGTGAGCTGGTCCTATTCACTTGGGGCCCCACACTGCGATGCAATGACTGCTGGACTCTCTAACACCCCTGGGTTTGGCATCTCTTCAAAAACAGTGCCATTTCACAGGAGACTGAATGGGCAAGAAGGATAATCAGAGTATCTTCCACAACGGCTTCTGAAGAAAACCCAAACCTGTGCATGTATGTCCCATCTATCAATGAACAACCAGAGCCAACCAGCATCACCCCCCTGACCTGAGCCAAGTCACAGCAGCTCAAACTGAGGGCTTGGGCCAGCCAGGAAAAGCTTTGAAGCAAAGCATAAAGTGCAGAGGATTTCTATTCACGTGCAGTGCTACCACATGTTCTGGCTGTGTTTGTTTGAGCTCTCTGCAGGGGAACTGCTCTGCTTCCTGGCCCAGACTCTCACATTATCCCAGGCATTCCCTCTCTGGATGGCTCTTCCCTGGAAGCTGCTGCTTCAGGAGGGGGGCAGTGATGGGTCCCTGATGGCAAAGAGCAAAACTCCACCCTCCCCTGGAGCTGCAGCTGCCTCCCAGTGGAACACACAGCTACCTGGGAAGGGCAGGGACTGCAGCACAGCTGAGGCTGGCAGAAGCAGCTTTGTGCTCATCACATCACTCTTCCAAACCAAAGGGACAAGGACAAACTGGCAGGGTCAGGGGGAAGGGTCTCCAGCACCCCCGTCCTGCTTTCTGGCTGCCCCTCGGGACTTGTTCCCAATCTCATCCTCCCACTCTGGGAATTTCCCTGGCTTGAACAGTGACACCCCCTCCATATTCCCACTGCATTCCTGGCACTGTCCCACACTCTGGGGACCACATTCCATCCATTTCAGCAGCTCCTTTCTCTGTCCCCTCACCAGCCAGGCAGCAGGGTTTTTTTAAGGCCTATATTCTTGAAATAGTTACAGTGAGCAACTATTAACATAATTGTGAGCAATATTACAGCAGCAAGGGGAAACAAAGCTTTTATCTACTGCCTGTATGGCAAATTAAATTAGCTTTTTTTTTCTTCTAAAGAGAACATTATGCAAGTTTAACTCCGTGTGCCTCTCCAGCTTTCACTGAACAGAACACAATTGTTTCAAAGAAAAGGGACAAGCAATACTCATTAGGTTATTTGCTACCCATTGTTTGATTTCTATGTATAGAAAAGAATTTATACAATGCCCTTTTTAAATGCAGTGATTTCCCTGGAATAGTTGCCTTTCAGTAGTAGGAAGTTGTTTTTTAATGCTTTTTGTCTCCTCCGACTTTCCATTTCCCACAAGTTTATTTATGACAATAATAGTTTTTATTCTCCCTGTAGACACTTTTTGGTGATAATTAGGACATAATTATGTCTTTTGGTCCCGTTAACACTCTTGCCATGAACGTTCTGATGGATTTTACCATGTCCTTTCCTTAATGTATTTTTGCCATGACTTTGTGCTCACTGACTGAACAGATGCTGAGATGTTTCTCACCTGTTTCTCACTGATTCATCTGTCACAGCTTCTAAATTTGCCTGAAACCCTGTGGTACGAAGAGAGACAAAGTCTCCACCTCCCTGTTACCAAAGTTTCCCTGTGATGTTATGGTTCGCTGTCTTTATCAATCCCAACATTCCATGGAAGTCATGAAAATGGAAAAAAAGCAAGCAAAAAGCAGACATTACACAGAAAAGCAGAAACTTACACCCAACAATCTTCATCTCTGCATCAGAAACAAAGGGGAGAGAATAAAGGGAAAGGAACGGGAGAGAAGCCAGGAAATTAAGACAAGGAGAGAGAAAAAAGAGAAAGAAACATCACTCACGAGTCAGAGATGAAGCATGCACTTTTCATCAGAGGATCAAAGGAAAAGACAGAATACTTATCAGCACATGGGCAAGGGGAGGGATGTCCTTGGGGGACTGACAAACGCCAAGCCTATGCAACAGATTTCTGCTCAGCAAGTCCTGCACAAAGCCCAGCTGCAGTCCCCAGGGAGCAGCACAGGCCTCACTGCTCCCAGCTCTGGGAAAGGTAAAATTGGCAGGATCAGACGCACGGCCTTAAACCCAGGAGCAATTTAGAAAAGGAATAAAAGAAAAAAAACAAACCAGCAAACCACAAATGAGCAAAACCCCACCATAACTTCTTTAGGAGGCTGGTTTGACCGAATCCCTTCTGATTTTGCCAAAAAAGATAACTGAAGTCTTTATGATGCTCTTGTCAGATCACAACACAGTGGGAACAAAGAACATTTTATCTTTACAAAAGAAGGCAGGAAGGGTTGTTCTGTAGAATAGTAAGATTGTTCTGCATAACCACACAAGATACAAGCTCACAAAGACCAGTTTCACTTTGTTTCTTAATGGTGACCAGCTAGCACTGATGTTGCTCATATCTGAGGGACAGAGAAAGAGGGCTTGATACAGGGAGCTAATGCTCCAGTTTAGAGAACAAAACAGGATAGGAAAACTGTAATGAGACACAGCTACAGAATTTTCATAGTTAAAGTGTGCACATGTGAAAGGATTTCCTGTTAAAAAGAAAATGAAAACATTCAAACCTGTGACAAAAAATAAAAAGTTGAAATGCTAGAGCTATTTACTTTTTAAAAAATAGATTTCTTGGTTCAGCAGAATCTCACTGCTTATTTTAACAGCACCAGGTGACGCAGCCTTTATTAATTTATTAATTAAAACCACTTTTAAACCACACAGCCTTGAAAAATCTGTATTCACTTGCAAAATACAAGTAATGAACTTTCTGTGCTGTTTTCTGGAGGAGGAAACCCTGTGTTTAATGACAAACAGTTGTGAAGCAAAGCAAGGAAGAGGCAGTTTGACAAAGACTTTTAAAGCAGCAGACATGGTTGAGAACTGCTAACGTGCATGACAGGTTTCAGTCTTTGGTTCGGGTTTTTTGTTTCTTTTTTGTGGTCATGTGTGCCCCCATTGAGTTATTTTCCAACTTTAATAGACAATACTCATGAAGCTAAGGAAGAATGTTTGATCCTGGCTGTAGCAACATAGCACCAAGTCAATTGACAGACATTCCTTGTTCATGTAGCTGGGCTAACCCACCTGAAAGGTCACACAACCCAAATGTTCTATCCTGGATGTCAGGCAAACGCCAACCCCAGCTGGATCTGTTGTTTTAGAAGCAAACAACAGGCAAATATCTGCTGTCACTTGAGTATATGTCAAACATACTTTGATTTCAAAAAAAAAAAGATTAGTAATCAGTGAACACTGTTTGCTGCAGCAGTGGAGTTCCATTACATTTCAATCTCCTCATTTTCCAGAGATTTCATTATCCTTGGGTATATCCAAGATAGTGAAAGCCTTTGTCTAGAGCCCCATTCATGACCATCCCTCTCTCTTCACAGCTCCTCTCTACTCTAGAAACGTCCTCATCTATAATTACAGTGAAAGTTCATTCACACTTCCTCAACTGCTTTTCTTTTCTTACCTGGTGTTTACAGACATGTAAAAACTGCCTTTCCTCACAAATAGAAGCATTATTCTTATAATGCCTAAAGCTTTGCATCTAAACTCTCTATATGAAAACCTCTTGTAGCACACCTGAAATCAAGGAGAAGTTCTGTGCCCAGATCCTCTACAGATTCAGGAAGCATTTAATAGCAGAATGGTGATCTTTTCACACATTTGTTTCTATCAATCAGCATTTTGAGCAGATATTTGTGTGTGTGTGTGTATGAGTCCAATTCCAAGCAGGTTATCTTCTTAAAACCCTAGTGTTTTCTCCAAGAACTGTGGTTCTCACAAAGAAAAATCTGGAAATTTGAATTAACAGCAACGAACAGAGAGTTTTAAAAGCTTAGGGCAGGAGTATTTTTTTTATGAGCACTGCTGATCTGTTTGCTCAAGCCCTGGCCCAAAGCCTTGCCCAAAGCAGCAAATACAGGGGACACACTGTGCACTCTGCAGAGAGGGCCAGGGCCTGGACAACAAAAAAAATTCCTCAGGGGAACACTGAGGACACAAAGCTGTTCCTTCAGCTCCAGTGGCCTGAAGCACCTGAGGCACAGCTCTGTCCACAGACATGGAGGATCAAGCAGCTCTTGCAGGAGAATCAATTCCCTTGCACAGGTGTGTAAATGTGACACATCCAGCTGAGATCTCAGCTACAGCAGATCACCTTGCAGCTGCTGTGTTTGTACATCAATCTGCAATAATTAATCTGTTCCCTATTTGATTGCTTTGGGTTATGCCTGGAACTGCTATAAGGTCACTAAGAACCAAAATTTATAATTGGCTTTACAGCCCACATCCTCTGCTGCTCTGTTACCACCATTTTCAAGCCCATTAGTAAATACACACGTTGCTCTAAATCCTTTGACTTCAGTTTCTAGAAATGCCTCCCACCTACTCCCTATTTCATTGTGGTTTCTGAGGCTTATAATGAGGCTACAACTACTTCTGGTACCGATGTCTCACTGCAGCCTTTTGTAATAAAGGAATAAAATCTGATGCTTTTCCCATTATGCTTTCACCAAATTTCCCATGTCTGTAAGGTCATCCTTGGGCTTGCTTATCATAGCAATGAAGTAATAGTTCAAATGCTACTAATTAGCAAACCCATTTCTCACCACACTGCAGAAGTCAAGCCAGGTTTTATGTGGCTGCAGGACTGGCCACGTTCTGGGATCTTCTCTAAGTGAATTCTTGGCTATGCTGGGGTTGCATCCAAGCCAAGAAGCATCTCCAGCTGCTGCTCCAGAGGTGAGGAGCAGAGGAAGCACAGCAGGGCTGCAGCCAAGACATTGCACGGACCCACTGCTGTGTGAGGCCAGTGGGAAAATCCGACCAGACCTGCACCTTCTTTAGTCCTCATTACAAAAGGATAACACAAACTCAGAAACACCAAGGTTGCAAAGCAGAAACTCTTTTCTTCCAGGATTTGGATTGTTGGGAAGAAGAAATGTCATGCATTTAAAAATCTTTATGCTGAGTGCACCAGAGGGATATTTACTGGCAGGGCTTGTGGGGACTATCAGAGCAATCTTTCCAGATCCCATTCTATCTATGTGATTTTAACACCTTCTATCACTATAATGTCTGTTGCTGACCAGGTGTTAGCATTTGCCTCCCCAAATCTGTCATTTACTGATAAATAAGGCAACTCTGTTATGAGTCTCACTCAAGTAAAGTGCCCACCCCACCTGCACTTGAGTGGGAGAGCACCAGAAAAGAATGACCAATATTTCCAGCTTGGAGCTGCTATGTTTACCTGGCATTATAACATCAGGAAATCCCAACTTCCTGGTGACAGAAACGCCTCTGTTAAAGATCATGGGGTTCTCCCTTCGGATTTGCTCCATGTCACCACGAAGAAGCTGAAGAGATATTATAAGTCCTGGAAAAAAACCAAAGAGGTTCATTGTTTCTGATCTAAGAATTAGATTCTGTGTGTACAAAGCATGCAGGTAAACTAATGTTTTGCTCCACAGTTAATGTAATACAATACATAAACACAGAGTTCTTTTCTCCCTTGGAGTACTTGAAAATTAAAATGGAAGAAACAAAACTGTTATAAGGGAGCAGTTAAGAACACAAAATTATATTAAAATACACCTCTTAACAATCAGAATATTTAATTTTGCAGACATGTCCATTATTTCTATCCCTCACATGCAGCAGGTTACAACACATGTACGAGCAGTGCCACCTCTGTCTGAGGGACCACCAACCACACAAAGCTCTGGAACATCTCTGAAGTGCCTTTAACTCTGCTTAATACCATGAAAAAACTTAAATCTCAAAGTGTATCTGTTCCACTCATTTCTTTAAGTGCTTCATAAAGGGATGTTGATTTTAATTAAATTCCCAGCAGTTCCTCAACATGTTTCAGGGGTGCCAACTGGCCAAACTGACTTCAGCAACCAGCTCTGTCGTTCAGTGTATCATCTGAACAGCTGGACTAGGAATAATTACACACTTCATCTCAGTCCAGCTGTTTTCTCTAGTTGCTTTTAATTTACAGCATAGGAGAGTGTATTGGTAAAATGACAAAGCCCAGCATGACCACACCAAAAAATACCAGGATTGAGCTCAGGCATTCCAGCCCAGTCTCACCTGCTGAGCACACACTACCAGCTCCACACATCCATGAGAATTACCTGCACAGAGCAATTTTCCACGTTCTTTATCCCCTTCAGTGTTACTTGGTCAAGAGTTCTTTGTGTCCTCTCTGCTCACTGCCCAGAACAACACACACCAAACCCAGCCCTGCCTTGGATGCACGTTTTTGCACGAGCCATCCCAAGTCCTGCTCTTTCCTGAGCTCAATCTCTGGGCTTTGTGACCAATATTTAGTCACCGTTTTGTCAGACAAGTTACCAGGGGAACGAAACCAGGAGTATCGTGTACCTCCCACCCACCTCCTGCCTTCTCCCCTTGAAATCATTTTCAAGCCTGTTTTTGGCTTCAGCCAAATTTGGCAAATAAGTAGATATCCAGATTACATGACGATTGTATAAATTTAATGAATACTGGGAGTTGGGATGAAAAAAAAGAGCATAAAGCCTTACAATGAAGGAAAAGGGAGGCAAACCAGCCAGCTGGATGGTCAGCATGTATGTACTCAAAAGCTGCCAAAACATGGACTTGCAACTGCCCAGCTGAGTAGGCAGGAGAGCACTGCAGGGAAAACACAGGCTTTGAAACCATGGAAAAAATCCAAACCCTTTAAATACCATGCATGAGGGCAGAAACCTTCCTGTGTGTACAGAAGGTTTCACAGCACACAAGAGGCACATGTTCATCAGAAACCAGTCCTGACTATTTTTGTCACTTATAGGAAAACTTGTTCATTTTATATTCTTGTTTGCTATCAAAAACAAACCAATGAAAACAAATTCAGAAAATTCCAGTGTCAAAGGACTAGAGCAAATCTGGAAGTTCAGACATGTTGCCCAAGTTTTCAAAGTTATAAACAATTTAGGAAAATCTTTTAATGATGACTAGTGAATAACTGTAACAGGAGGAGCAGCAGGGAATGAAACCAGCTTCACACACAGTCAAATTCCAAACCTGCAAAAAGTTTTATTTGCTTCTTGTTCTGCTTAATCTCTTCCGTAGGAGTGTGCACTGCATATTCCACTACAGCATCTCAATATGCAAACAAGCAAAATGAAGACAAATTCAGTATTTGGACATCACCATGATTCAGGCACTTGGTAATAGATGCAGAGCTGGCTGTAATGAAGCTGAACTGCATCCTATCAGCTGCTTCATTTGGAATGGGAGAGCAGTGATATCTCTGAATTAGCAACTACAGACACCATTACATGAGGTAAACAGATAAGACAGGATTTACTTTCCCTATTTATCTGTCATTAGCTGCGACGGGAAAACCTCACATCTCTGTGAATTTCTCTGCTACAAATAATCAGCAGTTTCCTAAAGGAGATGTTCAGCTGTTGTTCTGACAAGCAAGCACGAGGAAATATTTACCATAGTTGGAGCTGGGGGCTGTGTATTTGGTGCTGGACTTGCGGATGATATTTTCATGGATCTGGCACCATTCGTTTTCATTGTTACACCTAAAATAAAAGAACACTAATTCAAGTTAAATGCTTTCTGCTGAACCATCTTAGAACACCAGAGTCAGCTTTGCTGTAGAGATAATATGAAAGTTTGTAGGGTTTGGATGAATGACAGAAATCCCAAATAACTCTTATTTTTAAAAGCGGATGGGAACTAAATATTCCCTAACAGTTTTGTCCTTTCAATGGACACTTTGGAGCTGGTGGTGACTCTTCTGCCATCAAAGCCATTGTTCCACTCTTCAGATTATGAAAGAATGAAGAAAGCTTTGGACATTTCATGTAGCAAATGTGTGCTACATTTCTGTTCAGGATCCAAAGCACAACACGCAGGAACTGCAGTGCCACTGAGACAGGAACCAAGGAAACCAGCCCCACGTTCTGAGTCCACAGGCTACTGTCCCATAGGATGGGAGAGACCTCAGACTGGGGAGAGAAAGGCAAAGAACTGAAGTGACCCTCTTTATCAAGCTTTTCCAGGAAAGATGAGCCATATAATCTTCTCTCATGTGAAAAAACCAGCACCTTCACCACAAACAGTGCTATTGGTTAAAAAAGAAAGGCAAAGCAGTGTGTTGATCAAGTCTAGCTGCATTTTAAATTCCACTGTGCTTTATTTAAATCACAACGGCAAGATTCGATGATTCCCCGTGAAGTCAGCAATTCTTAACTCAGCAGCAATTGTGAATCTCATTTCTCCTGAAAAGCAATTGAATTAAACAATTTAATTAAACCTCTGTCCTATTGACTCTTAAAGGTTAAAAAAAAAATGCTAATACTCTAAGCTTTCAGCTCCTAGGAGTTTTGAGAAATAAGTCACTTTGAAAAACTTCTCCAAGGATATTCCCCCCCAAGAGTACAACATGTCAGCACAACCAGGGTTAGACACACACCAGCTCCTGTGAAGACAGTGGGGATGTTTTGGTTTGCTGCCTTATGTAACTGAAGAACAGCAGGGCAGGAGGAATTCAGGCTATCTACAAGTAGTAGCTGGTAATTTCCTACAGCTTCAGTATTGCAAAACCATGTGCTGCCAAGAATAATGAGGTAACCCCCAAAGCCTGTGATGGTACAATTACTGACACCCCCAAATGTTCCTAGAACAGCAAAAGGAACAGAGACAACTTGGAACAAACGAAATACATAGAAAATATCTGTGTCCTTAAATATTTCACTTGCTCTACTGCCCACCTCCTGTAAGCACCATATCCCTTCTGGCAGGAGGCACCAGTTACCCACACAGCCCCACAAGGCAGAGCAGCACAGAACTGACCTTGCAGAACTTCCCAGGATGGTAAATTGAGTGTATTTGAGCTCCCCAAAACAATCCCTCAAAACCAAAACACAACAGAGCTAAGGCATTAAAGGACAGTACAAACCCCCTGCCAGTAATTGTGGTGTTCTGTGCTGGTTTAGCTCACTCATCAAGAAAAAATAAAATTATTTTCATATTGTCAACACATTAGAAGTCATTTATCCTACTCCAAATAATATTCTCCTAAAAGTAGAGAGAGAACCTACAGCACAAATTCTATACCATCCTCCCTCCTCACAGATACAAACAAATGTCTAAGCTGTGGTGATTTTTAGTTGCTGTACAAGCCTCTGGAGTGCAAGTTAAAATAGATTTCAGCTTCCAACAACTTATGCCTGCCAATTAACCCAGAACAAAGTTATCCCAAAATCAACTGTAAAGGCAGCTCAAAGCCAGTTCTGTACCACGTGCCAGTGGAAGCTGCACTTTGCATTTCCTGAGTGCCAGGAAGGAGGATCTTCTCCCAGCTTGGACAGGCTGGCCTGGAAACACTTTCTTGGAATGCCTCTTATTGTGCTCACATTTCACTTGTCCAAATACCAAGTGTATAAAAGAATCCATTTCTCCTTTAAATAAGAATTTTCTCCTGAGCCATCCATCACCTTTGAGGCTGGCTGTGCACAGCAAATGCACATTTGGAATGTTTTCCATCCCACAGCAGCCCCCGGTGTCAGCAGCTGGGGACAGCAATGGGATGTCAGCTCTTGTCCAGCTGGGCAAATAGCAACAATGGAGTAGCAAAAGGGAAAGGCATTCAGGCATCCACGGGTAAGAATTTTAAGATCTAGGGCTGCAGAAAAAGGAAAAAAAGGATTGAAAGAAAATAGGACAAAAAAAAGAAGAAATATAAAAAGCAAATATGGAAGAGAAATGCATGAAGTTTTCAGGGGAATTGCAAGATGGACATAAAGAGTAATGTTCAATGAGTAAAAAAATTTCAATAAAGATGAAAATGAATACAAAATATTAAATCAAATGATTTCAGAAAAAATGGACTGAGAATTTAATTTCCATCTCACTTTTAAATTATTTTACATATATATTAAAAAGAATTATGAAAGTAAACCTTTATGCTTTTACATAATGAGCTTATAACTACAGCTGTGGTACTATATCCTCTTAGGGAGACTTTAACATGACTGTGGGATTAACAAAGAGGAAAATCTCAATTGTGAGAAAAAAATATTTTTCAGACAAAGATCTTTACCAATAATAAGGCAAGCTGAGAAAGACTAGGGAAGTAAATTGACTTTTTTCCCCCCTCCCACAAGCATTCTCTTGTGGATTCAGCAGAAGTCTCCATTGACAGACCATGTATTTGTTTCAGCCTTTGTTAGGTTCTCAGTCTCTCAAATTTTTTCCAGCTTCTCCCTGTGAAAAGGCTTTTCTGGCTGCCTCATTTGTGGCAGCTGTAAGCTTTAGCCACAGAGTGTTTAAAAGCAATGCTTTTTATTGCTCCTTGAAAAATATAAATACACCTCTCTCCTTATTTTCATCTTTATGATGTTTAGGAGATGGCCTGAGGCATTTTAACAGTAACCCAAATGAGAGCAGCAGGTAAGAAAACCAGTTCAGGGCTGTTTAAAGCACTCATATTTGATTTTAACCTTACAAAGGACAAAACTCTGTCATTTCAATTGTAGCCTACCTATGAACAAGAAAAGGCAGGGTAGCTAAAGGAATGTGCAAAGAGAAGATGCAAGTGAGAAACCTGTGACAACTCTGTCATGAAAGACCAACAGCTATCAAAGCTGCAAGGGGATAAGCTGGTGCCCTTCAGATATATCCATGTTCCCTCCTGAATATTTCTGCTGGAGGTTTACACAGAACACTCCAAACAGCAGCAACATGAAAGAATGATGTACAAGCCTCATAACAGCCCAGGAGAGTGATAATAGTGATAAAGAATTACAAGCATCTGATTACAGAGCTGAATTCAGCCAGGGGCTCTCCCTGCCCACATGAGGAATGACTGGTGCAAATCTGCTGAGGAATGTGGGCAAAACCTGGGTGCTGTGAAGGGAATCCATGAAAACAAAACACTGCAGATTAGCAGGAAGAAAAGGGAAGCTCTGTATCCTGTGATTTTTATTTCAGCTTTGTACCAAGACTTTGGGTTGCTCTAACTGGCTGTGTGACTCCACTTGTCACTGACAAAGTCCAGTGTCTCAACAAGTTTTTCTGGTTTATTTTTCAGAAGCTAAAGAGGCATTAAACGGGCAACAAAACAGAAATCTGATAATGAGAATGTTCCATTTTTGTAAACATTCAAAATGTTGCAGTTGTAATACATTAACACTGTATCTACAAAGCCAATAGAATTATAGAACCAAAACCCACTGGTTTGAGATAAGTTGAAACTGAATGTGACAGAAGGCCAAGATTAGCCAGAGTCTACTGACAGAGAGAAGAAAGAAGACCATTTTCTTCCTACAATTTGACATTTTTGCTACAATTTCCATAACTTTTGGCAAAGAAAGAATGAAAGAGCTGACTCTGAGAGACTTTTGTTTGGACTTAAGAGATTTCTAATGCGTGAAGAGGCATCCAAGAATCTTCAGTGAACAGTAAAAACATTTTTTCATTTAGCTTCCCTTGAAGGTCACATTTTCTGCTGCTGAATGCACTTCTCAAAGAATAACAAAGTTCCATAACCCACCAAATTATCTTATTGCTCTCAATAGTGGCCACAGACCACAAAGCAGTGTCAGCTGCGTCTCAGCCCATCTGCAAAGCAGAACTTGCCAGTATTTATCCTCACTGACAAGGGATTTAAATATTCCCTGCAGTCTCCAGACAGTTTGTCTGTGGCCTCTCTATTACAACTGTGAGACCACATTTCATAAAAAGAATTTGTTAGTTCAAAGTTCAAAATCACAAATAACTGAGGACAGATTCCTGTTCAAAAAATGTCGATTTGTTTTGAGAATTTTGGTCACGCACTGTTGAATTCAGTTGTTTTCTACTTCTTTTGTTGGTTACCATGAGTGGTAAGGAAGAGCAGATGAGGCATGAGTTATTATTCCCTTCATCAGATGAAATACAGCACATTCCTTTGGGTTTGAGCTCAGCAGATTTTAAATAATTCACACTAATAAAAGAGAAGCTTTGCAAGTCACATAGATTTGGGCAATATTCAATAACCTCTGAAGCATTTCACACACCTGAAACATCTCTGGATAATATTCATTAGTTTCTATGAGCTGCTGGAATAATAAAGAAGCAAAAAACTTCCTTCTAGGAGTTACTCACGTGTAAACTTTGAGAACAAAGTCCTTCTCTTCCTTGATTTCCGAGATGGACTGGAGCACGTCCATGATGCTGAGCACCGCGCAGCCGTAGGGGCGGCGATAGTGCAAATGGGGGGGCCCCTTCTTGGAGTCATTGAGCAACATGCGACCTGAAGTGAGGGAAATTCCAACCATCAGGAAGGGACAGGCAGCCACATCCTGCCTGCTGTGCTCATTACCCCTCTGAGAACACACACCCAGGCCGCTTTCAGCTCCAGGCTGCAGGCAGAGACTCCTGCCCTGGCTCTGGAGGAGCTGCAGCTGGTTTTCCCCCAGCCCCACGTGCCCAAGGAGGTGCTGAGAACAGCCCAGGGATGTGAGCAGGGCTGGCACAGCACCGGGGCTGCCTCTGCAACACCCCCCAATCCAGGAGCCTGGGGGGGCAGGGCTGGGAGGGACAGGCCAGGCCAGGTGATCCCCACAGGCCAGAGGGATGTCCCACAGCACATGGCATCTGCTCAGCAACACCAGGGGAAGGAGGAGAGGTAGACTTTTGCTACTACGAGGTTTGGCTCCATACAGCCTGGCTTCCTGGGAAGTGACTGGACATTGATGGCTGATGGAAAGTAGAGAGTGAATCTTTCGTTTTCCTTTGCTTCTGCACACCTCCTTTGCTTTATCAGACTGCATTTATCTTCACCCATGAATTTTCTTCCATCTTATTTCTCCCTCAGCCCCATCCTGAGGAGGGGAGTGACAGAGCGGCTTGGAGAGCATCTGGTGCCTGCCCGGGGTCAACCCATCACAGCTTTTCACTCTTAAACTTTTCAAACCCTGAGGCCCATCTGAACCTACACCTCACTTAGCCAAAAACAGTCAAGGACGAAGCGAACAGCGTCATGTCTGGCCAGCTTTGATTTGCAGCTCCATGACACATATTTGCATCCAGCTGGGCTGACTACAAATCATCTGTGGAATGAGCCAAGAACACGGCTTGTACTCACCAGCCTGCCCCACACAGAGATCCACTGTGCTCCTTCCTCAGAGTGCACTATTTGCACAAATTTTCATTTTATTCAACTGCTTTAAGGGAATGTATCATATATTGCATATAATACATATAATATTATATATTGGTTATTGGATGGATCCTTCTTGGAGCACAGGAAGGAGAATTCTGAGGTACAAAGCTGCTCAGTGATTAACTTCCTATTACTGAGGCAGTTTCTAAATACAGCCAAAAATGCCAAGGCCAGAAAAATCACTGTGATAATCTAAGTGAACTTGTAACATTACACATAATTTGTCCAGCAATTTTTGCATCAAGGTTAATACAGCATCTTTCTACAAGCTTCATTTATCACCTCAAGTGATAACAGAGCAATTCTGACGTGGAGGCTCTTATGATACAGAGAAGTCAGATAATGAAAACTCGACCTCTCTGACACAGCTGTGGCTCTGAAGGCACATTGCCCTTCCCAGGACAGCATACAAAGCTCTGTTTAGAGCTGCTGTACTCCAGAAAATGTGTCTGTGGCTGGTAATGGGTGTCAGCAGCAGCTTAATAAGCCTTTCCTTGCAAACACTGCCTGGCCATTCTTCGGTCACCTGAAAACCTGGAACACTGAATGGCACTGCACTACTCACTTGTTACAATAATACAGCTGAGGAAATTGTCTCTGCTACTCCTACCATACATTGGTAACATTTTAGGCCCAATGTTTAAAATAAATTATACTTAACATAAGTAAAATACGTACTTGCACCACAGACTCCTACAGCAGCAAACAGATTTTGATATATATTTGTCTAACAGCCTCTGATTTACTCCATGTGGATGGTCAGACATGCTGCCCTGTAACCCAGCTGTATCACAAGTAAAGAGACCTCATTTGAAATTTTAAAACATTAAACAAAAAGCCTTTTTAGTTTGTCCCTCTCCTCTAAATGTGGTGTTTAATCAAAAATTCCGTTTCAGCCCCAGAAAAACAAAATCACAATTTAACAGTCATCAGTAACTTTCTAACACTTAGCTCCATATGGTCTGAATGTCAATCAGCCTATGACTGAGTTTTCTAAATGTATAAATCATTTTAAAGTCAGCTAATTAAAACATACATTTAAAAATACCTAAGAGCACTGTTTATTACTGTTTATTACAGTTTATTTCAAGCACTAAATCATACTGTACCTATTCGGATTACATGGGCAACTATGTACAAATCCCTCTTCATGTCCTTGCTGCTCAGATCCTGGAAGATTGGAAAAAATAGAGACATTCCAACATAAGTGCCTGCAACTATAAACGTGGATGAAAACTCTGAAATCCCATGTTACAGAAAAGCAGGTCAAGGCTTTTAAAAATGAGCTTCAATAAAAACCAAACAACAGGAAAAGGAGAACCTACAGAAGAGCAAAAGAGAAGCTGAAGTTAATGAAGACAAGTAAGTGTTATTAACTCTGATAAAACTTTAAAAATAAAGAAGAAAATAAGGAAAATACACATAGGACATTTTTCAATAATTCATTACTGCAGCATTTTGCATTCCCATGTCAGAAGCCACCTTCATTGCAATCTCCTTGGCATGTTACCTGGAACTTCATAAACAAACATCAACTTCTGAGACATTCCTCCTGCCTTTTTTTTTTTTTAAGTTACAGGAAAGGTCTAAGAAACATTTCTTCCTAAAAACCAGTTTTCCCTATGCCACTCACCTCCCAGACAAGATTTTAAACAGATACTGCATCCTGGGAGAATATTCATCCCTGTTTTAGACTGATGCAAAAAGGCTCCTCGTGCTCTACAGCAACAGCTGCTGCCTCTTTCCCTCCATCCTGCTGTCATCTCACTGTCAGGTACTACTTTACACAAAAATTACCTGGAACAATCTCTGATTCAGATAAAATCTCATGGTTTTCTTTAAAAAGCTCCTCAGCTATGCGGTATTATAACCACTGTAAAAGGAAATAATGCTATTTTTACATAAAGAGGGGAGGAAATTTAAACTGTGGACATCTCAGACCTGTCATTCCTAATCTGAACCAATTTAGAATTAAAAACTGCATTTTGCTGAAAGCTAAAATAGGAACCTTAAAACACACAGGGAATTTCTTTCCCATGTGACTTGAGAACCCAAACCTCAACCAGTGAGATTATGATGGCAATGCAACTCCAGGTTAAGGTGCCACACAGCGCAATAAAAGCTGGCACAGTGACTCAGAACTAGGCATAAAGGGAATTTATCCTAAGGAGAAGTTTCAATCCCTTCCCAATTGTGTTATATTGCTAAATTATAGCAGACAAGTAATAAATTCATGGCTGTGCCTCCTTGCTCTCTAAAAGCAGCACTGCATTTCCCAGGGCAGCATATGCAGGGAGCTGCAGAGCCACTGTTTGGGATGCTGCTAACCAGCAGATCGTGTCTCTCCAGAGCCAAGAAATGAAGCTACATAAATCATCCTTAGCATTTCCTCCTCAGGCTCGATTCTGCTGCTGCACCAAGAAGGGAACACACTTTCTAGGCTTTCTCCAGCTCCCAACATACCAGTGTAACATATGGTAGCCTTTATCTTGCATGTCTTGGAGACATGAAGTTCCACACTAAAAGGGATTTGACATAGTTTTAATCTCAGTAGTGCCTGACAAGACATTTCAAAAAGCAAAAAAACTTGGAGGTAATACTTAATGCTCTAGAGAGCAATAGATTCCTGAAAATATCTGTGCTTTGACAGGGGGAATTTTATTACACCATCAGATTACCAGTTCTTAATTAACAGCAAATTAAAGAACTGTTTTTTCAAAGGGCAGCTGTCAAAACATCAGAAAATGGCAGGGCATGAACATATTGATGGGTTCACACTTTAGCTGCTTTTCCAATCTCACAAAAAAATTTACTGTGTCACAGGCAAAAGACAAAATATGTGGGCCCAGATGGCCTTGGATTTCAATTTGTACAGCACAGGCTTTTCACAAGGCAAGAAATTCATACTGTGACATGGACCATACAATCAAAAGCCCCAACCCCTGTGAGGAAGTTCCCAGGTAATTCCTCTGCAGAGAATCCATGCCCATGTCCCAGGAACAGGACAGGACGAACTACATTTACTGGTTTTTATTAGGACTGCATCCACGGGGTGGATATTTCCCACATCCTTCTGAGTTTCCTGAATGATACTGACTGATACACAACATAATTTCATTATAATTCTAACTGAATGGCTTTTTAGAAAACCAACCCCTACATTTTCCCCCCAGTATTGGGTATGGAAGAGAGTTACTCTACAATAATGGTTAGTTCTTTACAATGCTGGTTTCTAGAGAGGTCTGCTTGTGTGTTAAAGAACCCAAACACCATCACAGCCACCCCCAAACCACTGCAATCAAGGATATCTGTCTGCCACTAATTAGTCATTTAATTCAGCTGCCAACCTCACAGGCCACAGAGAACAAGCTATTTAAGAAAAATAACAAGTTTATACACTCTAGTTACACTTTAATTCAGATCCAGGAATGTTTCTAACGTGTGCACGGGCTCAGGTTTGCTTGAGTGAGCTTTGATCTCCAGAGCAAGCAGTTTCTCACCTTTGCTATGATATGACAGCAGATGTAAAACCAAAACCTGGGTAATTTTGATATCTTACACAAGGAGACAGCTGAACCCTTAGAAGTAACAGAGACAGCAGGAAAAGACAGGGATGCCTTGAATTATCTAAGATGTGGGCTGCTTGCCTGGGGGAAAGATGAGAGTTTTAGAAAGATACTGAGGTGTGGTAAGGGAGGGCAAGGAAATAAATAAATAGTTTTAAAGTCAAGATGAACACAAGCTTGGAAACAGACCTGAAAAATCACAGAATTATCTTACCTTAGAAGCATTTCATAATTAAGAAATTATGATAAGATAGAACCACTGCAGATAAAATGGTTATTCAAAAAAGCAATTATTTGTTGCTCTTTTACTACACACTTTGTAAAGTCCTTTGAACACATCAATGAAAAATACTGTATTAGAAGTGTGAGATTTTTTGCACAGATAATTTTTCCAATTATAATTCCTGTTATGTAGAGTACACATTCATTTTAATTCCTGTTATGCAGAGTACACATTCTAGCAGATGAGTGAGAGAGCCTAAGCACCTCCACCACCTCCATCCAGTGATGGAGTCTGACAACTTTGGAGAGCTGAGACTGCAACAGATTTGGTATTTTTGCATAGTGATAGGAAAGGGAGCTCAGGAGGTATCCCTGGTCAGGGCTGGGGCTGCACTGGCACATGTCTGCAATCCCAGGGCTGGCTGCTCTTGGACTACAAAGGCCCTACTCAGAGGATGCAGCAGGTCTCTCCTGGAGCTGTGTTATGGCCCTGGCTGTAGTTTATCATTGTTTTTTAAAGGGTGTAAAAGCTGGTTTGCAGATCACCAGAGCAAAGCTGTTTCACACTGTTCACCACACAGAGAGAAACAGGACACTTGTTCCATGACCCCAAGTCGTGTGGCATGGGTGAGGGAGGGGAAGTCGGATGCCGAAAACCTTTTCCAAAGTGATGACCCTCAGAGGGCAGAAAGTGCCAAAGTTGATACAAAGCAGTCTGTGCTGCCTTTTGGGAACATTCCTTAGGGCAACTCCTAATGCTGCACTCCTGCCTTTCACCTCAGACACCAGTGCTGAACCTTAACCCCTGCCCACCTTCTCTCAGCAGGGCCGGACTCTGGGGTGTGAGTTACCATCCGTGGGGTGACACTGTCACCTCTGCTGATGTTTAATCAGCTGGCAGCACTTCACCCATGGTACCAAAACCAGAACTGCTGCTGATGTCAGCATCCAGGTCAGTGCTACTTTTGGACTGACCTGCATCTCCTAGATCCAGATAGAGACAGAGCTGAGCATCCCTACACCTGGCTGGATATATTCTGTTCCCTAAGAGGAGAAATCCTGGTGTCTCCCTAAGGGAGAGAAGGGAACAGTGCTTGGGACCATGTCTGGTTCAGTGTCCAGCTCTGCCTGACCTCAGAGGGTGTCACTGCCAGAAGCAAAGCTCTGCCATCTTTTTCCTCCACTGAAGGTAAAAATACTTCTGTCACAGAGCTTCTAGCATGTGCACTAACTAAAGGTGAGTCACGATGGAAGGTGTTTATCACACTTGGGATCTGAGATTCCTTACAGTTATTCTGTGAGGAGCTGTTAGGTTTCAGTGTCTCTAGAATTTCATATTCTTTCTAAGGAAAAGTAGCAGGAAAAATCATGGTCTGACAGTTGGTTCTGAAGGGATTTTAAACAGAACTTAAGACCAGTACAGAAGAGATTTCTGACAAGGGCATGTAGGGACAGGACCAGGGGTAACACTTGTCTGATTTTCATTCAGAAAAAAGTGCCTTGTCTCATGTTCAGGGTACCACAGCCTTTTCCTATGCTCTGTTATCTAAGAATAGATAATAACATCCAATGAAAATATTCTAAATGTCACACTATATGCAGGAATAAACACACTTAAAAGGAAGTACTTCAGAATATTCACTTAGCCGTAAAAATAATTTAGAAGTACATTCACTTTCTATGTTAACATTTAGTCAAAGCCATAACAAAAGTGGTTTCTGTTCTACTGATTATATCGGAGAGGAAGAACTGAGTTTCTTTCCCCTCAGGAAACCTCCAATCCCAGTCCTGTGAGGGGAGAAGAAAGGGAACAGACACGTACTGTGAAAAGGGCACACATTCGATCGATCTTCTCTGGATTCCTGGGGCCTCCATTCTTGTTTAACCTCACCATGAACCTCTCACTGAAAAACAAACAACGTTAAAAAAAAACAATGAGCTTTTCCTGTACATACTTCAACAGAAAAATACAGGTAGATTTGGGTTTTATTAAAAAGAGATGCAGTGGTTGCTATAATTCCAAAGCATATGAAACAGTATTTGCTGGTCTATACAAAATCACATGGAATAGCACAGATTTTTAATAGTAAGCAGTCTGCATGTGAAAACATTGTGTTGATGCATATTCATGATGCAATAACATTAAAATAATGTGAACATAAGAAGCACAGAATCTGTACACATTACAACTCCTCCAGGCAAAGGCGAAGGCAAACTTGCTGAGGGGTACACTGCCTTTGGTAAAACTGAGTTCATTAAAACCCACTCAAAACTAAAAGTTACAAGAATACCAATTAAGCCATCTCCTTCAACATAGAGCATTTATAGAAGCAAGATACTAATTCAAATACATTAAGATTCAACTGCTAGAACTCTTGCCAATCAAATTAGGCAGCCCTTTGATGAATAAAGCCAGCACGTTTAGCCAGACTGCAAAACGAACAATCCTCAAAATGCATGGTAAGACATGGACCTTCATATTATTTCTTAGGACAGAGAATTTATGTGTAAAAGTAAGTTTGATGAGCAATTTTTTCCCTAGTGTGCAACAGCCCATTGAGTATTGACCAGAATTTTCTTCCCAGATTTTCATAGAAATAAAGTGAGAGAACATCATTAATTCTTCCATTAAATCACACATCCTTTCAATCCTATCCAGTAGAACTGCATCAACTCCAGTAACCTTCATTTGATACATTTGCCAGCATATTATCCAGTGTTGGCCTGAAAAAAATGAAAGCACAGTGTCCACACTACCTCCTTTAGCAGCCTGCTCCAAAGGCTGCTCATCCCTGCTGTTAAAGCACATGGACCACCAGGAGCTGGGCAATGCCTGATTTCAGTGCACAGCCACTGCTCTTTGTCACCTTTCTGTGTTAAAGAACCCTTTAGAGAAGCTCATTTCTTGCAGGGCAGGTATCCCCACACACAAATAAGCAGTTTAACACTGTTAAAAACCACAAGAAAAAGTGCTGGAATCGTTTTGTAGAACTCACCCATGGTGCAATTTTTCAACAGCATTTCATGACCAGTTCTAAAGCTGTAAGATTGTAACAGTCCGGTACTGAGGCCACCTCCACCATAAATACACACACATCTGGTGTGGTTCCACACAGGTGAAGCCAAGTCCCTGCTCATCCAGACTGTGATTTATCAGGCATCACATCTTGGCCCTTCCACTACAGCTTTATGCTGTGAGTTCATATGATCAGTCCATTATAAATACTGATTTATTTCCAGAATTATTACCTTTGTTGGAATGGTCCTTAATTCTTGAGCATGACCTGTACATCTCATTATACACCTTTGCATGATAATTTATGTGAGTTAATGATGCTCAGCAACCCAGATCATCTTCTCTGGCTGTTTCACTCTCCCTGTCACTCACTATTACTCCAAACTCCATGCATCCCACACCCCCATTCAGTTATAATTTTAATTAATTTGCCACCAATGCTCATAACCTCAGGGACTGCTGAAATGTCACAAAGAAATCCATAAGAAACAGATATTTGATGATTCTTTCAAGATGTCAGTAAGTTAAGAACATTTTACCAAATGCTTTAATGACATGGTATCATCCATTCTTTCAGTAGGAATTTTGTGATGTGTTAAGCAGAGAGCAGGACAATATTACAACTTCACAACATTACACTGACAGTCACATTACAACAACATTACTACATCTTCATAGCTACCTCTATCCACCTAATGCATAAATCAGTGTTACATATTGTCATTTTAATTTCCAGGGAGATATAGTCTTGAACTTTCAAAACAGGGCTTTTTACGTTTTTTTTAGTATCATTTCAGCTCTAATAAGGATTTCATTTTCCTACAGGAGCTGAATGCAATACTGTGTGCCACAAAATCCTGTGCAGGCAGTCCCTTGGACAATGGCAGGGAAGGCACTGCCAAGTCTTTGAGCAGAGCTCTCTGTACGTATTTCATTCATTAACAAAAGCTGTACTGCTTAGAGTGCTTTTAAAGCACCCCAAAAGGGATATTCTGGAGACTCACTTGATTGTCTCTTGCAATGTTTTCCTCCATTAATAAGTGGAAATCTTTTAAAATTTTTCAATTCATCTTTTCCTTGTTATAGCCATGGAGAAAATCTGGTTCCTGTCCCACTATTCCAGTGCTTTTCAAGAAATGAAGCAGCCACCACCTCTCTCACCTGCCTGTTGATCACCTGTTCCCTTATTCCAGCACCACTGCAGTAACAACCTTTGCATTCCTTCCTTTAATTTCCAGTCCTCTCTTGAGCCCTCTCGAGCTTGTGTGACTAAATAATTAAGGGGACTTTGAGACCTGTGGGACAGGGAGCATTTGGCCAAAGGAGATCCACGGACAGGACCCGGAGAAGGACAGGGCAGCAGTGCCAAGAGGCCACCCCAAAGGACCAAGCCACCTCCACATCTCCCTCCTTTCCTTGCCCATCAGTTCTCCTAAACTTGTGGGTTTGTTTTTCATCTCCAGCATTCCTCTAATGGTTGATATTACTATAGATCAAGAACAGTTTACTATTATTCTACTACTCTGTTATAATTCTACTAAGGTCTCATTGGTGCTGATACTGTCAGTATCCCTGGGATGGTCTCTGGAATGGGACTGGAACCTTTTTACACTGGTGACCCACATTATGAACTAGTTAGTCAGCTGCTTCCCATTTTACAACTGCAAATTTATTTCTATGTCAAAGCAAATCTGGAGGAATAACCCTGTTTCCAATGACCTGAAAATCCACTGCCTTCATCTATCATTGCAGCTCTGGTTTTAGACTGAAATACACATATTTAGGGTCAAGAAATTTAATGGGAATTCAGTATCTTGATTTCTTCTTTTAAGAGCTATGTTCTTGGAAAAAAATGAGTCTCCAGTGCATCTTTTCCTCAAGCTTATCTTCCACACAAGGACAAGAACATGCACAGAATCTAGACAACATTAAGTCCAGTTTAGTAAAACTGAAACATCAAATCTGAATAAACTCCATGTGGAAATTAATTAAAACCTCCAGTAGTTATAACTGCCAAATGAGCGGTGGAAATGAAGCCCTGGGAGGTACTGACATGCAATCTGACTGCTTGATCCCACTGCTGTCCAAAACAAAAAAAAAACATAAAACACCCACAACCAAAACCAACAACCCAATGAAAGTTTTCAGCTACTCTGAATATACACCAAAATCAGTTCTTTTGCAGAAAATCGGAGATAAATGCATCAAAACAGAGAAAAGAATTTACATTTTACCCTGCTGAGCTCAGACTCAGACTTTTGCCACACTAGGAGTATCTTAAACAAAAGCTTATTTATTCATCTCTCTCCTATATGCTATAAGCAACCTTCAATTACTCTAATTGCAGCATCTCCTCCTGTGCTAATTCACATCATAGTAAAACCACCTCTTGTGCAGCACTAAGCCAGGCTTTACAATCACTCTCATGATTAGTAATTGCTACAGCTACTCAAATATAAGAACCACTGCTCAGACAAGCAAAGTCAAACAGCTTCTTGTTCATTCACTTGAAAAGGAGGAAAAATGAAAGGAGTGTAGTGTCTCACTTCTTGGCTTCCTCAAACTGCCTGAAAAGCAGGACCATACTGAACTCTGCAAAAAGGAAGGAAGCCATCAACGGTTTGGGATGTTACATTTTCAGCATGAAAAAGGGGGCAAACAGGGACAAAATTTACTTGTTGGGTGAGCAGGAGTGGCACTGTGCCCACGGGGAGTTTTTGTTGTTGAGGTTTGTTTGTGACGTTCTTTGCGTGACGTGTGGAGATGCCAACAAAAGGAAAGGCCTGGCAAAGAGCTTGGGGTGGCCTGGTGAGCCCCTTGTACTCATCCATGGGCACGTTTCATCACTGGGGGTGTTCCAAGGCAAAAATCCTGACTGAGCATCAATTTGGGAATGTAGGCACAGCATTAATAGATGCATAATGCCAAAGCTGTGGAGATCTGCAGAGAGGCTGCAGATCAATTTTCTGTTGGAATTGGAGACTGGTGATAAAGAACACGGACTAAAAAAATTAATTCTTTAGCAGAATATAGGAGATTGGTTTTCTGAAGCAGGGACAGCAGCACATTAGGGCTTCAATCTCCTTAAGCAGAAACCTCACATCTTGTACCCTTCCCTTAAATAATGGTTCAGCAGCTATTTCTCCCAGAAACAAAACCTCCTTGACCCTCTCCCTTCCAATGTGCCACTGAAAGTGAAAAGATTCAAATGTACAAATGCTCCCTAATTTTTCTTATTTTCCTCAGTGCCTATTTCCAGAGAAAACGGGGGGAAATACTGAAACCCCCCAATATTATTAAAAACACCTCAGTCCTTTCTCAAAAGCTGCATTTTAATTGGATTTTCAGAATTCAGCATGTGGCCGCTGCCTCCCAAGAATAGAAATTATTTTAAAAATACATATTGGTCCATGATACACAGAGAAGTGCACAGGGAAAAGGGTCATGTGGTAGCAGAAGAGATCATCAAATGACTCATATTTCAGACTTTGATCTTCTCTTGGTGTCTCTTCAGGATTCTTTCTGACACTTTCGGTATCATGTAAAACCTTACCTGCATGTAAAATACCAGCTCAGGAACAAAAATCTGAAAATGCTGCCACAGAAGCCAGAAGTTTTCAGGAATAAGCTACAAACACTTGCCTAGCCAGGGCAGTTCACCTCCTTTCAGTCCTACTGGTTAAAAAATAAATGATAAGCATGATAGTATATAATTTTCCCCCAACACCCTCCCCAAAATATCTCTAGTCTCTTCTTTAATTAATGTTAACATGCCTGACAATAATTCTAGAGCAACACTTGAGCTGGCATATGAGTATCATAAACATTTGAAGATGCTACTGTAAAAGCACCATATTTTGTCCCAGATAAATCTCAAGAACAAACTCCACACAGACCATCCAGGAGAGAGCTTGGGATCAGCTGATCACTTTCTGTGGCAACTAAACCTTGCCAACATTTGCCTTCAAAATATCCCAGTCTTGCTCTGCACGCCACATTTCAGGCAGTTTACTTCATCAGTGCCATCAAATACTGCATTCTTCCTGCCCTGTGTGTACAAGCTTCTCAAGGACAAGATGTTGACCAGATGAATGGAATTATGTTAGGAGTTACTGGTATAGGATCAAAGTATTTTCTTAAAGCTGCAAAAAAAGGAGCTTGGTTCAAAACATTAAATAAGTCAGGAGAGAAACACCATGAAAGAGATCCCTGAGGCTTGGTAGGAGTGGGAAGGGGAGAGAAAACTGAACTCCAGTCTCTAAACCTTACACTTTGGACAAGCTAATATTTGCATGGATTAACTTGGGAAGCTGTTCCTGTATCAGAGAGGAAGTCCATTGACCCAGCACAGCAGAAGTTTTAAAGCCCCAGGGCAGCAGCATTAGCCAGTTTTCCAGAAAGCAATTACTGCTCTCCAGCATCCTCTTTGGAGGCTGAGAGAAAACCAGGCTCTACAGTCCTGGCTTTCCATTTGTGCTGCATCCTGCAATACAGTTCATGGTAACGAGATGAGGCTTCTCATATTTGCTTGCACAACTTCACACAAGAAAAAAACCAGGCTGTTATTTTCATTCCACTGGCCAAATTTGTCCAAATCTCTCTTGAGTTTGTCAACTGCAAGAACCTTACCATGGTCAGTGACTGAAACAGTCACTCCAGGACAGCACTGCAGCCTGATGCTTTTGAGAATATCCCATAGGAACTTTCTAAAAAGGAAACAAGCCTCACTTCAGCCCTTCTGAACTTCATTTCATGAGCATGGTCTCATGCTCATGCAGAAAGCATGTGCCTATATCGGCATTTTAGCAATTTCCCATTGTCAAAAATAATGAGTTTTTCTCTCGAAAGATGATTTAAGCAGTAGGAGTATGCTTTGTAAAAAGCTTTTATTTTCTGTTCATCATGATTATCTTCTATAGTTGCTAATTTTTGCTCATCCTCTTGGGAAAAAATCTAGGTCCTTACAGTTGCTGTAAGACTGACCTAATAACAAAATCTCCCAGAGCTCCACAGAATGAGTCTTCATTCTCAGAGTGAGTGCGACAGGAAGCCAGAGCATGTGTACAGAACGGTCCCGTGTCTGTGAAGAACTCAATTCCCACTCCCAGTGTAAACCAGGAGCATCTCCCAGCTCCCAGCAGTGTCTGAGCAATCCACCATCGATAGCGCTCACCGCCGAGCCCCGGAGACAGGAGCATCACCTCTGCTGAACTCTCCGTTTGCTCACTGTCTCAGCAGCGACTCATGGACCATTTAAAAATCTTCCTTTTCAGGCGAGTGCTCACGGAGGGTGTTTGTTTTTTCTCCCTTTTCTTTTGTTGGGGGAGGCAGGAGAGCTCTTTCCCGAGCTGCCTCATCCCACAGCTCTGCAATAACCCCGCTTTCACAAACAAGGGAAGCAAAGTACACTGCTTTGGTTTATGGAGTGTATTTTATAAAGACATCTTAGAGAAAAGAACACCAAATCTGTGAGGGAAATGAATCTGGCCCCAAGAAAACGGCTCCAAGCAACACAGTTTGCTTCCCAGCAAATTCAGGCTTAATGCTCATGAATTATTAAATCACCACATTGGCGAGGAGCCCCGGGGGAGGATTACAGAGCTTACAGTAAGACTGTTACTGCAAACACTGGGTTTCCATGGAAACAGAAAATAGTGAAAATAACTACCTGTCATTTCTCTTGCCACGTTCAAGGGAAAACCACCACAATGTTAAAGTGTTATTGAGGCTTGCAGGAGAGAGGGAGCTAAGCACCAATTACGTTCTCTCCTTGGCTTCTCGTGACTCCGCCACACTTGAATATTTGACACCGTCATGAGGATTTTTCTGTTATTTCCATCATGAAAGGTACATATTTATGTTCCTCAAAGAAATCCTGTCAATTAGAAAAGGTTTCTATTTCCAAAGGAAAAAAAAAAACCCTAAAAAGAGAGACTTTAGTCATCTAGTGCAATTCCCCAGTGGTGGTGATTTTAACTGATGGAAAGCAAGGCAGACTGACCCTGCCAGGTGGCAGGTGAGGAAAGCTTTGCAGGGAAGACTTCTAATTTTGGATTACAGGTATTTTGTAGAATAAGGATTTTATCACCATCTCTGCCCTGGGAAAAGCTAATGGTTCTGAGGTCTGATACAGCAGCTGTCACATTTAAGTCTTGCTCCACAAGAGCTTTGCACATGCCAATTTCTGTCAGGAACACAGAACTGGGTTTTGAGGGGGAATTTTGTTACAGAAAGAGCTCAAATGTAATGAGAGGATTCCTTACACTGGGCCTTCCTACAGACTCGTAGAAAATTATTTGGAAGTGCTTTCTCTGAGCTCACTTACACATTTTAACAACACAGATTTGCCCCCTGCCCCTCGAGTGAGCAAAATCTCTTTCAACTGTGTGTGTTCACGACACATTGTCATTCCTCCTGAGCAGGAAAAAGGAAGAAGTTCCAATGCATGAAACTCATTGATTTCTTCCTGTTAACAACTAAAAAAATCAAAACAACCCTGCAGAAAACTCTATATCCCTGCCTATTTGTATGTCATATTTGATCCTCAACCCAAAGAAACCCCTGCTGTGGGGGAAGGAGGGTGGTGGTGGTGAGAGATACAAAATTAGATGGGTATTTGTAAAAGTTCCTGCTTTGGAATAGCTACATATTAATAATTCCCTAGGAGCTAGGAAAACCAGTACTTTTAATAGGAAAGAATTAACATCTCTAATAACACCACTTACATCTCTTACAGCAGATTTCATGTACAAATCCAGACAGCAGCAGTTTCTTTTGCATATACTATTAACAAGACAGGGGATAAATAAGAAAACCAAGCAAATGCAGGTTCTGGAGAGAGATCCAGGGAATGAAAGTCAGCTGAAGCAACCAATAGAGAAAACGAAAATGCATCACTCCTCCTGTGCCATTCTCTAAAAATCTACCCACCAAAAAACCTTATTAAATACTCCACAGGTTTTGTCTCCAGTGATGATGAAACCTGTAATGTTCAGAGGTTCTATATTCTGTGAGAAAGGCTCTTTGTCCCAGCTGTCTATGTGCAGCTGACTCCAGGCACACACAGATTTTCCGTGGTCACTGCAGTGACCAGAACAAGTTTATTGCTGTGGGCAGCAATATTCCTTAATGCTTGTTTAGTTTTTGAGGAAGTTCACCTTGAGCAGGATGAAAAACTCATGCTACTACCATCACTATTGCTGTCAATTAACTATTGCACAAAACTCAGAAAAATACTTTCCTTGAAATACTAAAGCCACACCAAACTTAAGTGCAGAAGGAGCTGATGGAGGATTAGCTATCCCAACAGATCAGATGGCTAAAAGAGAGGTAAAAATTGATGGGTTTTTTTCGTGACTAAGCAGAAGAAAAACTCTTTGGTTGGTAAGGTTAATCCCTAGGAAAATTCTTGGAATATTAAAGAAATAATTCTCAGTGATACAAAGTTATTTTTTCCCAGCAGACAAATCATTATACTGACAGTGAATGAGATAAGTTTTCTATTTTAAAATAGCAATGCTATTAAAAACATAACAAAAGGAAAATTTAGCACATATTGCACAATAAAAGTAAAAGATAATTTTCTACTTCCTTACATAGCAACTAGCAATAAAGAAACATGATGATATTTTAAAGCAATTAACTGGGGATAAATGCCCACACATTGTTCCAGCACTCCCAGAGCCATCACCTGAGACAGAAACAATACAGAAAAAGGATCTTCAGGTCAGTCCCATACCCTGGGAGCAAATGCAATCAGACTGATTTGACACAGTTTTTAATGTGGATCCTTCCACATTAATTAACAATTTCTCTTTCAGCTATTCAACTTTAACCGTATTTATCTACCCAGGGACCCTTCTTTCCTTTTTCTGACCTTATTAATGCCAGTCTTACTCTTTTTTATTTCACCTGCCCCCCTCTCTCCACTCTCAGCTGCCAAACCTCCCTCTGCCTAAGCAGAATCTGGTGTCCAGAACGTGTATAAGTTCTACATCCCTGGTTTGGGGCAGGTAGGGCTGCACTGGACAGGGGTTCCCGCTTTAAGGATGCTGCTCTTGCACATCGGAGCTTTGAGAGGACTCAAAGCCCTTCTTGGGCAGGATTGTGGGAGGTTTGCCATGGCTCTTTCAGAAGCTGGCTCAGTGTTTGAAATGGAAGCTCCTGACAGTGGTAATTGTCTGCATTAGGAAGTGCTACAGGAAAATTATTCAAGATGGCATGTGTAAGCACAACGTAATTTTGGCTCCCCTGTTCCTGCTAACATTTTTTAGCAGCTGATATACATTCCTATTGACAGTTTAAAAGTCAAAAAACCATGACTAAATGATGATGAGAACCATGGAGCTAACAGCCATCATCAAATACAGAGATGAAGGATTCCTGTCAAATTTGTCAAGGTAACGTTCAGTATAGATTTGTGTTCTGACGTCTGAATCGGGAATACTTTGTCACAGAAACTCCTACCACAAAGAGAGTGAAAATCAAATCCCCTACAAATTCATTATTTCTAAATCCAGTGTTTCAAAGGGGTGCATTTCATTCTACTCTACGTAAACGCTGTCACAAACATTTTCTGTTTACAGCCTCCCCGTGGCACTCAAGTGCAGAACTGTGACTTCCACAGGACTGGGTTGTACAACTGAGTAGCAACTTGAGCAAACTCTTCTAACGCTCACACACTGGTTAACCCAAACCCAGGGAGGTCATGCCCCAGAAGTTAACTTGTTTACAAGGACAGGGGGACATTTAAAATTGATAATGATGTTCTCTAATATTTTTACCCCCTTAGTATCTTGAACTATTTACGCATTTGTTTGCTGATTTTTATCACAGAAAATAATTTGGTTGGAAAGTACCCCCAGATCCAGAGATGAGTTACAAATGGAAAATCACTCTTTCCATTACCTCTGCAGTCACCACCAAACCCCACTGCAGAGCAGTACTAACAGCCAAACATTGCCACTGAACATTTTTTGACTCAACCTTGAGAAATAGGGGCAGATGATTTTATGTCAGATGACTTTTGAGCAGCTGAATCCAACTATCCTGATGCAGACCCAGAGTGCTTTTTCAGTCCGTAATTATGTCTCCAAACCATGTTTCTCTCCCGAGAACTGCTTTGTCAATGGTGCTAAATCCTTAAGACAAGACTTGGGACAGACTGTACTGCTCACATTTTCCCCATCATCCACCCACAAACTGAGAACATTTCCACAAAAAACATCTTTCCGTATCACCTATTAACAAGATCTTTAAAGAGCAAGCTTATGTTTTTTCTCATTTTGGCTACTGCTTTTAAATTTTAACACTGAAATAGATGTCTCCCAATCAAACTCCTAGCCTTGTGTTGCAGTGGTTAGAATCCCATCTCACCCCAAAGATATTTAAAACAGCAGATATCTCACAAATATCTCACGGCAGATATTTAAAACAGACACCCCAGAGAACATCTGGTCTCTCAACAAAAGGTTTGAACACCTTCTGTATGAGAAATGCCCACGTGGACATCCTCAGCTGCTCCCATCAACACCACCACAGGCCCTCAGCACATCTTCCAAACCCTCCAGTCACGAGGAGGTCGCTGCTGTAACGGGAATGGCAAAGGCTCGGTAAGTAGGAGGAGGCAGGTGGAGGAGTTACCAGCAGAAATATGCACAGCACCATTTTCCATGCATAATTATTGCTTAGGCCCCCAGATCTTCCAATTCAATCACATCAGAGTTTCTCTTTTGTTCTATTCACTCTCCATAATTAAGGATATTTCTAGATGACAAGAAAATTTTAAATCCCAGTGGTGTGTAAAATAGGGTAAGATGCAGGCAGAATGAAAAACATTCACATGTTTAAACATAAACTTGATAAAGTAAAAATAAGACGGAATTTTTAAAATCCTTTTCCATGCTCAGAAGGCTGAGACAATTGGGATTGTTCAGCCTGGAAAAGAGAAGGCTTTAGGGTAACTTAATTGCCCCTCCCAGTACCTGATGAAAGCCCACAAGAAAGGTGGAGGGAGACTATTTACAAGGGCTGGAGTGAGAGGACAAGGGGGAAAGGTTTCAAACAGAGTGGGTTTGGATGGGATATCAGGTAAAAATTCTTCCCTGTGAGGGTGGTGAGGCCCTGGCACAGGGTGCCCAGAGAAGCTGTGGCTGCCCCTGGATCCCTGGCAGTGCCCAAGGCCAGGTTGCACAGGGATTAGAGCAGCCTGGGTTAGTGGAAGGTGTCCCTGCCCACGGCAGGGGGTGGAATGAGATGGCCTTTAAGGGCCCTTCCAACCCAAACCATTCTGTGATTCTATGATAGTTAGCAGACTTCTCAAGCTTATTTTCAGAAAAAACACGCTATCATACTTCTGAATGTGTAATTTTTCAAAGTTGTGCATAATTCCATGCATCTCCTAGAAAAATAGTTATTGTATAGGCATCTAAACCTCACCGGTGACTAAATTTAGTTTATTGTCACCCATCAAAATCATGGTAAATATGCCAAAAAATTTAAATACATCTCTTATTTGTTGCATATTTCAGCACAAATAACAGTCTGGATCACTTTGTCTGCCAGCTTCCAGCTCCTTTAGAGCAGTTTCACCCAGCCTGTATCTCCTTCTTTATTATATCAAGTTTAATACTTCTCTTCTGCTGAGGCAGGAGGCACATTCCCAAATAACAGAACAAAATTAGTTGGCTCTGATGTGATTTGTGCTTGACAACTCTATGTTGACTCTTACTTACCATCTTGTTAGCTTCTTAGTGCTAACAAGTAGTTTATTTGTTCCACAACTTTTCACATTTGTCATCAGATTGCAGCTGACCTTCTTAGGGAGATTGAGGCAAAACAGCCATTAAATACTCCAGCTATCTTGGAAACATCTGCTCATGGCTTAATGTCCTCTCTAATCTGTTCAGTTATTTCTTGATTTTGTAAAAAATATTTTTTTGCTGGTAAAGCATTATAGAATTATTCTCTTTTTTTTGTCCTTGATGCCTTTTGCTAGTTGTATTTTTTCTACCAGTTTGTCTCTTCCCATCCCTGTTGGTGCAATTTCATTAGTTTGTCCTTTTTCACACTGCCTTCCAGACTCCAATTCACCACAGAATATGATACAGACTTTCTGTTGTTCTCATACAATTAATCTTTCCTCCATACTGAAACAATTTGCTTTTGTGGTCTTCACCAGCATCATTAAGAAACAGACAACTCCCAAATTTCTGTTCTCCATATCAGTTTACCTCTCTCTATTTGATCTTTATTGACACCTTCCTTAGTGAGTTCACCATGTTTACAGTGACATTGTCTTTTCTGCCTTTTTGATGTTACTCTCAACTCGGTCATTCCATGATCACTCATCCCAAGGTGTCTCACAGAGGGGTACAATCATTGGCTAGAATGAAAACTGGATCAATTATCACATAATTTTCCAGTAACTTCCACGTAGCAAACAAACTGAGCTATCAAAGATGAGTCACAAAGATTTTGCTGCCACACTAGTGGCTTTTGTATGCAAGAAAAAAAAATCCCAAATACTTTAAAACAGACAAATAAACGTTAATCCCTTTTTATCTGAGCCTTTAAGTTCTATTTACTTACAAATACTACTTTTTATATTTCTGTCAGACTGAAAATGAAGTAACTTTTTCCTTGTGTTTACCTCCAGGTCTGACCCCTCTGATGGCAGTGCTGTTATTCCTGCTGCCCACAGCTCCTCTCTGCCATCCTTTGCTGACAACCATTAAATACAGGAACATTTCTGTCTTCAGAACCTGGGAACCATCTCCAACTTTATTCCAGCTGCTGCTCCAACATTCTGATTGCTAATCCACACCTGGTGCATGCTGTTACTTCAGCCCTTGAAAACCACTGGAACTCTCACCAATTCCTCGCTTAACCTCCCTGGGAAATAACTCTTGGCACCAGTGGGTTCAGGGAGGTTTGTAATCCAGCACATGTCCAAGGCAGTAACGCTGAAAGTCACTCAGCCTCCAGCATGAGCTGCTTGGGTAAGAAATTTATCAACCTCCAAACCATTTCAGAAGTCAATTTGTCCCTTTCATTTAGAGTGCAGTGTGCAGAAGCCTTGCTTGGGTTTTTCACCTTAATGTACTATTTCCCGGGAGGAGAGAAAATGTTTTAAAGTAGATATAAAAACATCATTCTAAATTTGTAGCAATGTGTTTGTCTGTTTTCTGGTTTCTTCTCCAAAACAGAGCTCAGCCTCATTACACATTTCTTCCCCAGCACTCTCTGGGATGTAAGAAAACGTAAAAATTATGCTGTTTTCACTACAGCAGACCACTGATGCTTAATGCAAAGAGCTAAGTAATAACAGCTGTTTGCACAAAAAAGCACTGCTATATATATATATATTTAAATTTGCCTGAACCACTATTTGTGCTTTTTCTCATTATAACTATTATTTTCTCTACTTTTTATCACTAACAAAACCCTTTCCTTAAGGCTCTCCACTCAGTGTTTACATACAAACTGCAGCCCAAGACAGTTCATCTCCTTTCAGAGCAATTTATGCTGGCAGCAGCTTGTCCTCCTGTCCCTTCATCTTCCTGGCAGCTTTTCTCATCTAAATTATTTAATATTTTACTGCTTTGCAGTAGGAATTAGTTGGATATATTTTTATGGTTTGGTTTTCCGTTTTCACCTTTCCCTCTTAACAGCTGTTTTCTGGTAATTCTCTCAAGAGAGGAAATCATAGGCACATCCTCCTAAACTACATCAACTGGAGTGCCCACAGAGCTGCAGAGGTGGGAAGGGTCTGGAGGGGAAGCCAAAGGAGGAATGGCTGAGGGCACTTGGTTTGTCCAGCCTGGAGGAGACTGAGGGGAGGCCTCGTTGGAGCTTTCAGCATCCTCCCGAGGGGCAGCAGAGGGGAGGGTACCAATCTCTGCCCTCTGTGACCAGGGACAGCAGGGAATGGCTGGAGCTGTGGCAGGGGAGGTTCAAGCTGGGTGTCAGGAAATACCATCAAGTCATCAGAGCTTTCTGATAGAGACCAGTTTTTAGTGGGATGTACTCTGAAGAGATACTGAACTGTTATCACTCTACTCTGAACTTTCTTCCAAAGAGAGGAAAGAACATTCTGTGGATCTTCCCTCTATCTGAAACAAATCTAAATCTAATTTGCTGAAAACAAGGAGAGTTATGACTATGGCAGCAAGTGACTGTCAGGACATGCTTTTACCAAAACTCAGAACACCCCACAAACATGCTGTTCTTCAGATCAGACCAAGCTGCACTTACTAAACTTCCAAGACAAAATAAATGCTCTTCTACATACCCTAATGTTTTCAAAACACATGCTTGTAAAAGAAAGAGCCAGCCCATCTGATATTAGCTAACACTGGTACCAATTAGTTCAACGTACTGAGAGTACAGACATAGGAATGACTGTGAAGAGTTTGTGCTGAGAGCAATACAGTGATGAGAACGAGCTATTTTGTGACAGGCCTGGAAGGCAAGGAGTGGAGGAGAGTTAAAGAGGCACACAGCAGCCCCTTCTCAAACCAGCCCCATAGCCTGGCCCTGTCATTATTTGTGCTTCTTAACCAACAGCCCCAAGGAGGAGGCTACGAGACACCAAGACCTTCAGTAATGCCTGGAGGCAAAGGCAGAAAACTAAAAAATTCAACCATTCTGTGCCTTTAATGCTCCACTAAATTTCCTCTGCAAAGACCAGTATTTCTGATATTCCCATGTAAGGATTGCAGGACCAGCAACTTGTGATTTACCAGCTCTGTCCTTCCAGCTGGGCCACAAGAACACCCCACACGTTTTTCTCCGATATATTTGCTCTGTTCACAACTTTTTTCCTAAGAAGCTTTTTAGCTGCTTGACACATTCCTACCTGATCTGTTTGCCTTCCCGGACATCATACAGAGAAAAAAAGACATCTGTGTCCTCTCCAATGGTGTTGTAGGTGAAGCTCTTCAGGCTGAGGAAGAAGTGATGAGGCACTGGCATCCGACAGGCTTCCCCGTGCCGCTGACGGATCGTATCCACCTGATTCAAACCAGTGAAAACCATTGGCAGCTCTTCACAAATAAAGGGCACGTGACCAACATTTTAATGGAGAGGCTGCCTCTCCTCTCTGCATCAAGTAAAAGCCTAATCTCAAATATATTCTGCCTCAGAGATAGGTGCTAGGTTAAGTTTTCTTCCTCTATTTTTAACTCTTCTAATTTGAATAGATTGATGAAACTGTGATAACCAAGTAGATACAAAACAAATGGTTTATGCATTGGAAATCTGATTTTAGCAAGTAAACCAAGTCAATCCTATTTCCCAAACTTTGCCTTGATTCTGGTACCGAAAATGAATTATAAGACAGTACTAGGGTGGTTCTTGATGATTTCCATTTAAAGCAGATGAACTTCAAAGCATTTTTAATAACATTTGTTACATTATTTCTTTTCAGCAGCTGCAATTCATTTATAGAGGTCATTTACGTGGCCAGTAGGACAAGGGCAGTGACTGTCCCCCTGTACTGGGCACTGGTGAGGCCACACCTTGAATCCTGGGGCTTGGACCCCTCACTCCAAGGAAGGCTCTGAGGTGATGGAGCTTGTCCAGAGAAGGGAACAGAGCTGGGGAAGGGTCTGGAGCACCAGTCTGATGAGGAGCAGCTGAGGCAGCAGGGAGGGCTCAGTGTGGAGAAAAGGAGCCTCAGGGGGGACCTTATTGCCCTGTGCAACTCCCTGAAAGGAGGTTGTAACCTCCAATCCCTGTGGGGATTGGTCTCTTCTCTTAAGGAGAAAGCAACAGGACAAGAGAAAATGGTCTCAAGTTGTGCTAGGGAGGTTTAGATTGGATATTAGGGAAAAAGTCTTCACAGAAAGGGTTGCCAAGCACTGGAACAGGCTGTTCAGGGAAGCGGTGGAGTTGCCATCCTTGGAGGGATTTAAAGGATCTGTAGATGTAGTGCTCAGGGACAGTTTAGTGGTGGGCCTGGCAGTGCTGGGGGAACATTCAGACTTAAGATTAAGGGCATTTTTCACTCAAAACAATCCATTACTTAGAACCAGGCTTAACAGGCCAGTTTGTCCTGCAGGTTTAAAAAAACTTAATAAAGGTTGACAACATGAGAAACCAATCAAGCCAAACATTAGAAAGGTTTACATTTTGACTCAACATATCAAGACCTATTTACAGCAGTGAATGCTGGGGTGGCCAAAGAAAAAAGAGTGTAAGTAAATGTAGGCTTTCAGTTTTTACAACCCTTTACATCCAGTCATGCTGACCTTAATAAACAGGTTGCATGAATATCCAAAGTTCACTATGGTCATCTCCTCTGAATGCATAGACAAGTGCATTCTAACCAAGAAAATCTTAAATTTTCAGACTCACAAATCAGATTTGTACTGGTTTAAAAGGAATTTTGTTCTGGATTTTAAATTAAATCCAAGGAAATCCTCATTCTTTAAAGGCAGGTACCTGTGGAAGCACAGATCTGTAAAGATCAAAGCCAGATCCCATGCCCAGGACTGGATTATATCAGTACAGAAAGGATGTGTGAAACAGAAGCCACTAAGCCATGTGTTGGCAGGTAGAGAGAAGAGTCACACGGGCAGAGGGAGGCTTTTGATCTCACTACACAAGTTGATCTTTTAAGAACAACAGTTACGAGCTCAGGAGAAGAGACCTCAATGGAATTTGAAGAAGGACCTTAGTGACTTAAATACTTGGGAATCTTCTGAGGAAGTGCTCTGTGGGTAAGGACTTACCCAGTAATCTCCATCACACCTTTACCTACATCACCAGAGACTTAAAGACAACAAAAAATTCAAATGTGGATGGTATTTACCTGTGATGTGCTCTGCTGGACACTGTGTCTACTCGACAAATGCTGTGGAGATACAAAAGAGCAAAATTTAAACCTTTTTGAAAGTAAGAAATATTTACATTATATTTATGTAGCATTAGTAATTCTAAAATATGACTTTCAAAATGATTACCAACTTTTCATGGCCTTTCTTCACAGTGTATCATCACTCACAAGACCATTTGCTTTCCTAAAGGCTTTTCTCAGTTAAGCTGGTTCTTTACCTAACTACTTGAATTTACAGGGGGTATTTACCTTAGCTTTTAAAGTAAGTGGCTGTCACAAGTTAGACAGAATTTCAAAAAAGAAGTGCTATTATAGTGTTGGAAAATGTCATTATTCCGTTTAATCTCTGTCTTCTCTTGCCAAACAGGAAGATACCTCACCACTAATCCTCATTTCCCAGTATACTGTCTGTGAGAAGGTGCATTTGTTAAAAACAGAGGCATCTACAAAGAAAGATGGATTTTAGACATTGTTTAAACTTTTTGCTCTAAAAATCCTGAAAAATGGTTAAAGACTCTTCTACAACTTCAGCTGCTCAACACCTGTAAAGAAGCATCAGTGTAAAGAGCTACATGTCTAAAAACTCAGAGGATGATGCTGTATTTAAAGCCTTTTATGCTAGAAGATGTTATAATCAGAAAATGGACTGCAAGACTCACTGAAGCCATTTAATCTCCAAAGGGAGATTTAAATACTAATCTAAATTGAAAAGGTTTCAGAGAGCTTTAAAAAAACATCATTAATGATTCTACTATGCCTTTCCCTGCATATCATCTTAATATTAGCATTTTAAACCTAAATATTAACATTAACACTACCAGACATTATTAAATACTTTCTTCATTCGCCCCACCTCTCTCCTTGTATTACAAACCCAACATCTTATTCTGACCAGACATTTACACTCTGTATCAGAATTAGCAGATCTGTTGACAAACATGAAGCTTCAAAGGAGGTGAAATTAAAAGATTGTGCACAAAACATATGTGGCAATACTCTTCTCAAACTATGACACCATCTTCACACAGAACACAAACAAGATTTTTTTACCACAAAAAGCGAGAGACTCCTCATAATGAGAATAAACCAAGGAGATATTGGGGCACTGAGGGAGCTTGCAGAAGTGCCCCTTTCAATCCCTCACCAGCAGCCCTGGCTAACTGGGGAGGTCCCTGCTGAGCCAGCAGTGGGCCCAGCTGCCCAGGGATGCCTCCACATATGACACTGCTGATGCCACATCTCAAATCCTCTGTCCAGTTTTGGCCCCCTCAGTACTGGGTTGGCTATCAGGAAAAATTTTGTGACCCAAAACATCGTCAAACACTGGAAGAGGCTGCCCAGGGCAGTAGTGGAGTCCCCACCCCTGGGGGGATGTAAAACACATGTAGCTGTGCCACTTGGGGATGTGGGGGCCTTGGCAGTGCTGGGGGAATGGTTGAGCTCAACGATCTTAAAGGCCTCCTCCAACCTAAACAATTCTATTATTCTAAATGGCATATTTTGACATCTGTTTACATTCACAGTTGCAAAAAATGCCCTCTTTCACACTCTCAGTAGAAAAATTATGATCTCCAGCTCCATTGTTTGTCTAAATATTTCATCATCTTCTGAATGTCAAAAGCCTTTAAGTTGGCTGAGTTACCTATTTAATCTTTTTGTCACCTGCAACCACTCAGAATCAGCTGGCATAGAAAAGACCAGTCATTTAAGCTACTCAAGGTGTCCCGACTTCTTTTGATTAAATTAATCTCTAAATCCAAGTATGAAAGTGGGAGAGACACAAGCAACACAAATATGAGAGGTGGTCTGAAGAGATTCCTCAGCAAACACTGCTGCTTACAGAATGTACACTGAGGTAAATCTGTAACAGTAAGCAGTAAAAACCTCAGGTTTTAAATTTTTCCACAATCAGAAGATAAGATTTGACCAGCTCTCTGCTTTTATGCTTCAGGACCACGTTACAACAATACAATCACTGACTGAGTTAATTTTACGTGCCCTTGCCTCTGGCCAGGCAAAGTGCCCAAAGGGTACATGCCATTTTTGGGTACTTGGATGGGAGGGTGACTGAAAATAGCCAACATGGATTTATCAGGGGTACATTATGCTGGATCAAGTGATTCCCCTGAGGTAAAACAACCAAATTAGTAGATGAGGGAAGATTAGTGGCTGTTGTTTCTCCTCTGCTCAGCGAGGCCCTCAGCACAGTCTCCCACAGCATTCCTGTACCCAAGCTGTAAAGTTACACCTGCATGGGTAGACTAAACTATTTTGTCAAAAAACCCTACAAACAATAGGATTTTCAGTCTCCAAAGGTAGTGGCTGAGGGTGTGTATTCTTCAGGGGTGTGTCCTGAGACCTGTGCAGCCTCAAAATTGGAGATGATCCTAAATTGGGGGCAGCAGACTGGCAGAGTCCTGCTAAAGCAAGCCAAACAGAAGTCAGGGGAGCACTCTGGCAGCAGGGACATTTAACAATTTACTGTTTCTGTTATCAGGATGGGAGCCAGTAGACTGAGAATAACATTTATTCCTTTTTCCTCAGCACTCAGTAAACTACAGCTGAAACACTGCATTCAGCAAAGGACAGCAAGGCAGCACAAGGGGTTTGAGGAGGACGGAGGGAATGCAGCATTTTGAGTCTGGAGAAGAGAAGGTTTGTAGGTGACCTGTGGCAGCCTTCCTGTAACCATGAAGTTCCCAGCACAAAGAGGCAGCCAGGCTCTCCACAGAGCTGCACAGCAGCTTGGCCAAAACACCGTGGCCATCAACTACAACACGGGATATCCCAACGTTCCAACAAGGAAAAATAGAACTCCATCAGGGCAGCCAAGCATTAGAAGAGGAATCCAATCTTTTTCCTTGAAGAATTTCAACATCCAACTGGACAAAGCTGTGAGCAGCCTGGTCTGAGTTCAGTATTGACTTTGCATTGAGAGTAGGAAGTTTGCCTAGACTTCCCTGAGGCCCCTTCCAAGCTGAAAAGCCTTCCAAGGTGATATAAAAATAGGACTGTTAAGAAATTATCCATCTTCCTTCTTAAAAAAAAACCCAACAGTTTTACCTTTATTTTTCCCAAAAGACAGTTGTCTGTAAAGGTTGTGCAAGCTTTGACAGATATGATGTTCAGTATATCTGTCCTCATCAAAGTGGTTTGTGATGCTTAAACTGATTCCTTGCTATTGAAATCTAGGTCTATTGATTCTTTTCTTATCCATCATTAGGATGAAAAGATTAATTAATTCAGCTTGTGATTCCATTATAACCTCAAATCTCCTCTACAAAACCACCTAAGCTTGTAGTGTCCCAATCTGTACTTCTGAGGCAACAATTGATTGCAGGAGTTAAAACCTTACACTTATGATTCTCCCTGGTATACTACACTTTTCATATCATTTCTTCAGTTTCTCTGTATACTTTGGAATTCTGATCCTTCCCCCCACTGAAAGAATCAGAAATACCATTTCCAACTTTGTGGATTTTGTATATTTAGTAAGTAGACTCCCTATTTCAGCATCCTTAATTAAACTTGAAGCACTACAAAACGGAGGACGACCCCAAGAAATTCAGTTAATTCATCCCTCCTTCTATTTAATCAAATTATTGACAACCATTCTCCTTTTTTTCTTTTTTTTTTCTGAATTTGGGTTTTCTAATTAGCTCTGTGTTTACTCTACAGTAATTTCATCTAGAACTAATGACCTTTGGAGAATTTAAATTAAAACAAACATTAAAAACCTTCATTGAAATCTAAATACGGCATCAGCTGCTTCTGCTCTATCCACTAGACTTATCTGTGTTCTGGAAGCACATTGGAACTTTTAAAAATTGCTTATTCTGGACAAGTTCACACTCACTATTACTCATGTCCCTGCTGCAAGTAATTATTATTTTCTTTTATTATTATTATTATTTTCCAGCATTTTATACAGGGAGAGAACAATTACTAGCTCCTCCTGCACCATCTATTTTTAAGGTGTCAAGTTTGCTTGCCCTTTGGTGGTATTCTGGAACCTTTACCCATCTTCCCAATGATTATCACTAACATGTCTGATGTGGCTCCTCTAGAGATCCCAACTGGAATGTACACAGTTCTAAATCCCCTGGAACTGAAGAGTTCTTGATAAAGTTAACACCTTACCAGAGTTTAGTGGGGCAAGAAGGACGTTAAATGCCATGTTATTTTCCTCCATCATGCGCCAATTGGTTTTCCCCAGTGCAAAAACTTTCCTTTAGCTTCCCAGTACTACCAGGTTATTTATATAAAACTGTTTCTTGATACAATTGACCACATTTGCTTGTTATATTTGAATTTGTGCATTGCCTAATTTTTCTATTTACCCATTTGTGCCATTCTTTTATACTTCTCTACAAAATTCTGTTCTTCTAAACTTGCTCTTGGTAATCTCAATTTCTCTTTAATGCCTGGAGGAAATGAAGAATTCTAAATTTATCCAACTTGGCCTGTTAGTGAGCATCTTGTGGTTTTGTTCTTAATTTACTGAAAGAGCTATCAATTCTCCTTACCTCCTTTTTCCCATCAAACCTCTTTCTCATCTCTTATCTACCAATATCAGTTTTCAGTGTTGTTCTTCCTCAAATCTTTCCCAACAATGCCTGGTAAGTGAATCCCATCATTCCCAAGTCAGTCTTAAACCTCTTTGTGTCTTCATTTTCTCATCTGACTTCTTACTGGGCTTTAGAACCCAACGTACACAAACCTGTTCTCTGTCAATCTGCTTTGTTTAACAAAGAACAACCAAGAAAATCACAACAAAGATTTCCTGATCTTCCTGTCCAGTTTGTGTGCAGTTGTTTCTCTTATCTAGTAGAGTTCTGGGTAACTGAATTCTTATTTTCTTGACTATTCCTTGTTACCATTCACATTTACCTTTTGAATAAAGAATAAGCAGTTTTGAGGTGATGGCAGCATTAATTTGAAACTATTTATTTAGGAACTCTATTTTTTTTTAATAGGAACTCTGGTGAGCTCGTGGCATTTCTCTCCAACAGTTGGAAGACATGCCTAAGCTGCAGCAGTTACACAGCCAACAGCTGTGCCTTTCATGCACCTTCTGAACTTGTCCTGAAGACCCACACCCACTTCAATAACTTTATAGAAAAGCTAAACCTAATTAATCACCAGCTTTGAACATTTCTGATTTGTGAAATGACTTCAGACATTTGTCACTTGTAACCCCTTCCACTAAAATGTGCCACCCAAGTGTTCCTGGCCTTCTGCAGGACTTCGTGTTCCTAAATGACAACTTCAATCCAGTGGCAACTCCAGCACGGAGCTCTGTGGCAGAATTCTGAGAACGTATTTTCCCACCATTCAAAAGTAATATGTATTTTCAAAAAGCCTTGTCAAATTGGTTAAAGTCACAAACATTGTCATAGGGAAAGGACAATTTGCTTTCCTTCAGGAGCAAAGCAACAATTCCTGACAAACGCTGTGCATCCTGCAGCCACTGGCATTTAGCTTCAGAATGAGTAACGTGGAGAAGCAGGATGTGCAAGGCCTCAGAGCACAACACTTCTGCCAAAGACATGAATACAGCATCACACAGCAGTCACAAATACACTTAGCAATGAAACATGAGAGCTAAAAAAGAGACTCAAATTTAACAACTTAGCACTGCTCTCCTTGATAAATTGTAAGTCTAATGACTGAGTAAAAAATGCTTGAATCTGTTGTCACAGAGAGAAAAGTCTGATGGGCTACCTCACCCATTGCTCTGCTAATGAGTGTTTTCTATGTTACATTTAACATCCTACAATCCTGAAAATACAAGAAAGCAATTTGGCTCTCACAACTATTCCTGCAAGATTATTTTACAATGTAAAACCTCACTGCTCATTTGAGAATCCATTAAGTATTTCATCACAAGTAAAGAGGATTCTGTCCCTGGGTTTTTGTTAAATGATAAAAACAATCCTCAAACCACATCAAAAAAAACCCTAAAACAACCTAAGTCACCAATACACCCTTCCTTCATTTTTTATTGAATTTAAATTTAAAAAAATAACAGGTTTTCAGCTGCTTTGTTTCCTGAGATTGCCTCCTGACTGTGAAGAGATGTGATTAGACAGCACTGTCCTCTTGCATCTACAGACTCCGGCAGCAGTGAAGTGTGAAGTGAGTAATGTTGGTGTCCTGAGCACAGCCCAGAACGGAGCAGCACAGAGACACTCACAGGACTAAGGGGTGACATAATCAGGCTGCTTTGGCAATAAATATTGCCTATTTGCAGTATTCCAAGTATTCAGAGTAAAAAAATTGTGCAGAATAAACCTCAGAGTAATAAACCAATCCTTAGTTAGCAACTAATCTCACACTCTGAGTCTTCACTGATGGAATTTGGTACCGAGTTATTTCCACGCGGTGCTGAAGGAAAACTCTGCTGTACTGGCACCAAACTCTCCTCAGACTGTGGCAAATTAGCAAAGAACTTTAAAAATTAGCACTATAGACTGGTGTACTTTCATATTTCTTATGCAACACTTCTTATTTCTTTCCATGAAATCCACTGTTATATGGTGCAAATAATCCAAACCAGCAACAGCACCCAGGCTGCTCACAAAACATGCCTTTGGTTTAAGGAAAAGTTACATCTTGCACACCAAAAACCATCACCAAGCCATGGACCTCTCTGCCCCAATCTTAAATAGCTGAAAGTCAAAACTATTTTAAAACAGGAAATTAAAAGCTTCCTAGAAGTGAGTGACACTGTAACAACATTATGTAGAAAACACTCTATTTTCTTTGGAAGATATTAAGAGATGAAGTTGTATAAAATAATTGCTGAGGGCTTTTTATTTGGGTTGTTTGGGGCTTTTTTTCAGATAAAACAGCCTCTGAAAAAGGGTTTTCATTCACTTTCCTGAATTTTACATCTGCTTACATACTAAACATTACATGCTGTTTCTCCCTCTACAGTTACATCCCAATCCAAACCAAAGTTATCTGTATTAGTCCTACTAACAGAGAATCCAAACACAGTAAAGTTGTAAAATGCATCAGTGGCTTTACAGTTCATTAATGGCACAAGTCACATTTCCAAAACAACTTCAACTTCATTATGGACAAACAGGACTGCACAAGTGACTAACAGTGATGGAATTTGGAACTCACTCCAGTGAAGGAATTACACTGCTTTACCTGAAAATCCAAATGTTTTTATTCAAATGCGCCCCATGTTTTCTAAGGAGCACTGACATACAACAAGGATGGTCTTCATGTTCAAGGATTAGCTTTGCTTAATTTATGCCCTGGTCTCCCTCCTCTCTGCCCTTTTTTTGTGAGCTCAAAAAGTCTTTGTAACAGGGCAAAGATGTTTATTATCGATGCAACCACTAAACCCAGACTTCTCACTTAGATATTCTTCATCTGCAAATCTGCTCCAAGAATCAGGTAGTGGCTCTCAGGGACTTCCTGGGCTCAGAGAACCTTCCTAGAGTTAACACTGTGTTACTCTGTAAATTGAACTTAAAATGTTTCAAAGCGTGCGACTGCTTAGGGTACTCAGGGTACCAGAGACACTTCTGGTGGGCAGGGGGCAAATGAAGAAGACATTTAGCTTACAACACCATTTTAAACAAGAAAACACGTAAGAGTAAAGAATACAAACATTTTCCCTTCCTTCCCTCCCACAGTGAAAACTCAGAGGAATCTCCCACAGAATTTCTTACCATTTTATAAAGGTCTGAAACACTGATCTGATCTGAATCCACAACCTCAAAGTCCTTCCGAGGAACTAAGTCAAGGCCCAAATGTCTGGAAGAGAAGGAAGGAGCAGTGTCAGTGTGGTACACGAATGTTCACCAGCACCTCCTGCACGTGCCTCCTCCAGGGCAGGCACACAGAAATACCCAAATATTCCAGTCTGACTGCAATTATGAACCATTAAACACGTACACCTTCTAAAGAAAATTTAATGCAATTATCAAAAAATCCCTCTACAAACTTGTTACTTTTTGTTCCCTGACTTTAGTGGAGCTCTAGCAATTAATGCAGGGGAAGCTTTTGGCCAATATGTTGGCGCAGGACCCAAAACAACTTCATTTTGCATGTGGAAATGTAGTAGGCAAATAAAGTCCATACTCTGGTTTCTGCTGCAGCATTTCAGTAAGATCCTTCACTACATAATGAAAAAGTTCCATTAATAGCCCTGTTCAAATGTGCCAACAGATCCCGAGTTGTGGGAAGCTGCTTTGATATTCCTGGTGTTCATAAAACTTCACCCCCAACTTTTTTACCATGTAAACATAGTATTTTTAAAAAATAATAAAAAAAATCTGCAATAACAATAATCTTAATCTGTATTTGTAACACACGCAAAGTATTTTTAATTATTCCAAACAAAATTAGTATTTTGGTTCAAATCAAATATATATAAACTGATAAAAAAAGAATACCAGTGTTAAGATGACTAATTCAGCTGTAAAGAAGGCAGTGCAGGTCACAGCTTCACATGAGTAGCAGACAGAATAAGATATTCTTCATCCAGACAAATAAATGAAAACTGTTAATGATTAATTAATAACTGTAGACTGCAGAACAAAACAACCTTAAAGGTGACAAAACCCAGGTTTTGCTCCATAGATCTTCAGTTTCTGAGGCACGAAGAGTTCTGATCATTACAATAAAAAGCTACACTAAACACACATTTGGAGTAAATTCGAATAAAACCAACACATGAATTAACCATTTTCCTGCTTTTGCCTTATGTAACTTTGATACTTCACTTCTAAACATTTTATATTGAAATTCTTGACAGCCTTAAAGAAAAAAAAACAACTTCAGAAGAGGTGCCCCCACAAACTACCTTGGCACTCCTTCTGTCATGAACTATAAAAGAAAAGCAAAAGTCAATTTAATTTTGTAATCAGAGAGGGAAACATTCTGCACAGACTTGCTCCTGATGGCAAATGAAAAATTTTATTGAGAATAACCTCTCTGGTACTGCAGAGTAATTGTGTGGAGCAGTAACAGAAGGCTCCAGGCAATCCAGTGTCTCTGAGCAATTGGCTTAAAGCAACAGCCAGGGAGAACCAGCAGTTTGGAGCAAGCTCAGCTACCTTTGCTCACCATGGTGCTTTTAAATGCTACCCAGAAGTTCCCAAACTCTGTAATTCTTTTCTGAAACTTTGCCTAATCAGGTTTTCCTTCTTTATTTATATCCCTAAGCCATCACATCTCAAAAATACACCTCAGCCCTGTTCACTTGCCCTGGCAGCACTGTATGGCCACTGAAACACCCTACTGACAAACTGCCTCAGTTCTCTGCTAAAACCAATTATATTTTCAATGGGAAAAAGGGAACAGCTTTCCTTCTTCAATGCAGTTTCACGTCAAATACCAAATTCTAAGTTCCAGTGCTACATCGTGAAAGTGATGGCTTCACACTTTGTTTTGATTAAACCTATCAAACACAAGTTATCTGTGGCCCAGGACCACTACCTGAAAACTGCAGCTGCAAATATGAAAATGACTATCTATTCACCAAATGAAAAAGACAAAAGTAAGGACACACTAGGTAATCCTTACCTGCAGCTATCAGTTGAGCCTACTTATCACAAAAAGTCAAAAATTATAATACCAAAAAATGGTAAAATCAGTAAGAGATCACTGCAAAGGTCTTTTTAAAAAATGTTAATGCTCATCAAATCCATTCACTGAAGCTTTCCTGAATGTGAGTATGTAAACAACCTCCAAAATACGCTGTCATTCACATGTGGGCACACTCCCACCCCTAAAGTACATTGACAGAGGCATTTCCCCTCAGCACACAGATATGAACAAATTATTCCCCACTAACATTATCAAAGCCACTCATGGGTGCACTGCAGTTCCAGGACAGTCACGGAGCTCTATTAAAGTTCCCCAGGAAAACCTGGCCAAGCCAACCCCAGCCTGACAAGGCTCTGCTCACATCATTTCAGCTCTCTGGAGAGCTGGGGTGAAGCAGTGCCCGCACTCATTACTCAGAACGTGACAAACGTATTATCTTCTGCTTAATAATGCTCAATACAACTGCAGCAGCATCCCTGTGAAACTTATCTAATACCCTATTTTTAGTTAAATCCCTTAACACCGTGGATTTTCAGCCCAGAAGATTCTCATTCTCTAATACTGTGCTAATCCTGCACAACACTTGCTCCCAGCAAATAAGGCTGTCCTGGCTGGAGCACAAACATGCAGCCATTTACTGTGCAGGTGCAAGTTCAGGTTTGTACACTCAATTTGTAGCAATTATTTTTTTGCCTCTGAAGGACTGACAACATAATGCTTGAGATGGCAATGACAGCCAGTGGCCCACTTTCCCTCCCTATTATCAAACACTGGGGGAAGAGCCCCAGCTGCCAGGCAGTATTTCTCCAAAGCAGAGCATGCATAAAAATTACATAATGTGCTGGTCTGTTTATTTGACAGTTCCTGTCTCTACAATACTTTCTTTTACAAGCAAATTCTTGTGCTCTTTTGTTCTGCCTTCACACTGAACTGTCCTTCACAACTTTTTCCCAAGTATACCTACAAAATATCACCAAGTCTGTCAATTACCTCTTGATTGCATCTGTTTGGGCTGCCTCCAGCTGGCAGTTAGATATCCTTCCTCTTCTACATAAAAGTCTTCACAATTTTCCTTTCTTTGGGGGAAAACAATTCTAAAAATCCACCACCTAAAGTCTCTGGATAATTTGCTCTCAAGTAATATGAAATCCAGCCAACTGACAAAAATACTGGGATTTTTAATACTGAAAGGGATGAACACACAGCTCTAGAAAAAACCAGCTTGGGGTTAACGGTAATTTGGAAGAATAGTCCTGATTTCTAGTATGTTCATACATTGACAAAACAAACACCACAGCATTAAGAATTTGTAAAACCACAAGTCAGGACAACTCTTCCTAGAAGAGCCTTGCAGAAAAAAGTCATTTTATTAAAAAAAAATTTTTTTTCAGATGCAAACTCATTCTTGAAGAACAGATTGGGAGAGCTCATCACATCTCTGGAGGGTACAAGATCTCATCCCCTTTGCTCCAACCTTTTCAGCTTTAATTTTGCAGCCACAAATTTTTCTTGTATTCCTTCTCTCAGTATATCAAAGCTTCATTCAATATCATTTGTATTTCTCTTACACAAATAAAGCTGGTGGAGGGAAAGAAAATAATCCTAGCAGTGATTCACAGAAACTATGTACAGTCTTTAAAATAGACTTTGATGGAAATACAATACAGAAATCCATGGAAAATTAAACACATGAAAAAACCATGTTTGTCAAAATGAGACTCTGCTAATACAACCTGATACTTTTATTTGAAAGAATTAAGTTATTTTAAGTTATATAAAAAACTGCAGGGGCTGCAATCTATAAAGAAATTAGTAAAGTACTGATGTAATGCTACACAGGAAATTATTTCCTAAAATGAAAATGATGAGAGGAAGGTAAATAATCCTAGTTAGGAACTGATAAAAGGGAATTGTAGCAAATACTTCCGAGCATGGCAGTATCAGACTACAGAGGGAGGTTATTCAGGTTTTCCTCAAAGACTGACATTTAGCAAAGTTCTTTACTCTTTTAATCCCAACTCAGCCATTACTCCAAGCCTATTCAGGAGAGGGAAAGATGCTGTACATAGACAGAAATGGCAGCTGCTCTTCCTGCAACCTTCTTAAAGGCATTTCTTTATGGCTAAACTGTTCTCTCCCATTTCGATCTCCTTTGATGCAGTGACAACTACTGCAATAAAACTGCCTTTAATTCTCAAAACAGGTATCATCTGCACTTTTAACTCTTGCCTCCAGATGCATTTTACTAACTTTAAGCTAATTGTTGCAACATTACCAGAAAGTCATTCTAATTCCTTTTATGTCAAGAAAATATGACAAGAGGGTAAATAAATCACTCCAAGTCCCAAAATAACCTAAGAGTGCGAACACAGAAATTTGGGGCTTTTTGAAATTTAAGACTGTGCTGACTTCACTGGATGACACAATTCCCCTCCCCAGTTATGGATGTCAGTAATTTGTAGGTGCTAACACTGCAAATGCTCCTGGCTTTCCAACTGCAGCTGTGAGACAGGAGAAAAACCATGACTTTAAAAGTGTGTTTCATTTTCTTTGTATGACAGCGTGAAAGATTTATTGCTAATATTTTTTCCCTCTGTTTTTCTTTTTAAACACTCGTTTGTACCTTTTGGCTACCTGTGGATCTTTCTGTGTAGAATTTATGGCAACTATTTGGAAGATTTCTTTTAATGCAATGATTTTAATAACATTTTATGGGAAAAAAGAATAACCTTTGACTAAAAAGTAATATAAGCCTACAAACTTATCTTGTTTATGGCTTTTATCTGTCAAAAATATCAAGGTATTGGTGGCTCCCCCTCCTTACTCTGTTTCTGACCTTAAACACAGAGTATCTATCCCACATTTATAGGGAAGGAAGTGTCTCCCCCGAGTATGAAAGGAAACCTGGATGCTTTCTGGTAATCTCCTGACAGGTGCTACATTAATCTGAAAGAATCGATCCTGAAGATCAGGTGAGACGACCTCTGATTTTCAAGTTGAATTACTTTGAAGAAAGCTTCATCTGCCTTTTTGGCACACAAGGTATTGCACATACTGCTGCAATTAGCTTTTGGCACTGAAGCAGAAGCAGAGCATTCACATTTCAAATAGAAGCTCTGACAGGCAGATTCTTTCATCTGTTTTTGATGGAAAAGTCTCTACAATGAAACAGCTTTTCATCAGCAAAAAAGTTGCATTCTGGTTTCCCATTCTAAGCAATAGTAAAAGTTGAAAGACTTATCCATTCACATAGAAGCAAAAGCTAACCAAAAATTTCAAGATCAAGTATCTATTTTACTTGAAACATGACAGAAAATGAGATGAAGAACTGAAGATTCCACTATAACATGATTTAAGTGAGATGATAAACAGCAGACTTCAGCTTTATAACGTTTGTTTCCTGCTTTACAACTTTTTCCTTGTTATTTACAGGCCATTGGACACTCCCAATAGCATTTCAGAGTTCCATAGATCAATATTATGGCCAATTGTATCAGAGTGAAACATTTTCAGAAAGCAGAAGTATTTGCAGTATTCTGTATAAAACTCAGCAAAATATGCAGGAAAGAAAACAGTAGATGAGATTTTGGCTGTGCAAAAAACCACAGAGAGACGCTTAAAAGTGCAAGTCTAAAACCATCAAGATGCTCAGCTGAAGGTAGCAAATTCTGATTGGGAAATACAAAAACCTCTGCAGCAGCAATATCAGCCCTGCATGTGAGCAAACCCAAGCTACCTGGGGGTAACTGGAACAAGGAACAAAGCATGAATTAATAAAAAAAGGATAAGTGCAGGATCATTTTTTTTGGTCAGAGGAGAAAGAATGTGTAAGCAACAAGAAAATGGAATTGCTACAGGAAGGGGCAATCAGTACTGTGTTACAAGAATGATTAACAACAACACAGAGGGTTAGCTGCAATAATTGTAAAATAATATTCCTACATTTTAATAAACCAAACTACAGAGCAAAACTTCTTAATATTTACAGTAAGCACATAAAAGTAAGCAAATAAAAGGTCTGAAAACAATCTAAATGACTTCTTTCACAAAAAAAGAAATCTGCAGCTATTCCTCCAAGGAGTGTGTCTGTCCCTTATTTCCACCGGCTCCCACCAGGACACAAAGGATGAAGAATGAGCCACTGCCAGCGTATTTAAGGGAAAATGGTACCAGTTCAACAGAGTGAAAAAAAAGTCCCTAACAGGTGGTGACAAGAAGTGTGAGTTTCATGCTTGCATCACTCCTTCCCAAAGAATACAATTCATTAATGCTCAAGGTCAGGACAACAGTAGCCTATCACTAAATAAGCAAGCACGTTACACATTAGATGTGTGAGACGAGCTGTTTCCTGCAAGCTACTTGGCCATGGAATATCCTCTGTTAGATTGTGCTGTTTTGAGTAATTACAGCCCTGCTCAAACTGCAGGTACTCAATCTTCTCAGACAACATTAATGCATGTTAATAACGATGTTTTTCATTCATTTTATTTGCAAATCCCAAGTACGACAGAACAAGCAATTAACGCTATTAAAATACTTGAGAAAGGGCAGGACTATGTGAGTATGTATATGAAAATCATTGGTGTTTTTAGCAGATTAACACAGGTGGTTGTAAGTTTTATGATAGAACTCAGAGAGGAGGGATAGAAGAAAGTGGCAGAACTCTTCCAGAAATTCTGTGGAAAAGAGTGTTGTTGCAGAAATACCCTCAAAGTCCCAGACAGTTAGATTTAAACACTGCATGTATCTCTGATATCATGCACCTCTTTCTCTAGGGAGTTCAATACCTGTAGTAAGAAACATAGAATTTTTTTTTTTCTCCTAAACAAGCATCCTGAGTAGATGAATATAATCCTGAATATATTTACTGATTTCACTGATGCTTCTCCATAATTGTTATGCACTAGATTCACTTTTCTAGCTTGAATTACATTCCTATTTAATGGTTTTACATCACTTAAGGTCTACAGCCACCTCACAGAACAACCTATTCTCTTCACTGCTGCATTGGTGTCTGCTCTCCCTCTCCTTATCTTTTCTTCCTCACAGCATTTTTGCAGCTTCCTGTTGATAATTTGATCCATAAACTCAGAGCAAAACCAGGCAGGCGTAATGTTCAAAAACAGTCTCTCGGTTCCCATTTACTCTACTGGGAATAAGAATGGAAAATATCTGTAACTCCGCACTGCAGAGCAAAGACTCGATGCAATCTATTGGTCTACGTCCCTCAGAGCTTTCTTTTAACAAGAGAGACATGAAGTGCAGCAAGGGGGCTGCTAAACCTTCATCAGGGTGTTCAGGTATGTCCCTCAGAGGGGTTTTTGATGTAGGTGACAAAGGAACAGAATCAAACAAACATAGCTTAATGAAAAACATTGGATTTTCTCCTTAGCTGTCAACTTACAGGACTCCTCCCCACTCCCACATGCTCATTAGCACTAATCCCACTCCCAGAGGAAAAGCAGTTGCTGTTTGTGTGAGAGTGAGTGTCACGTGTGTGTCACGCACAACTTACCTGCCTGATCCGCAGCTCAGGACACACAAGCCTGGCCAAGGGCTGGTTTTTGTCTAATGGCAGTTTACTGCCATTTCTATGTGAATGAATTGAAGTTGTTTTTGGCTTTAAAAGTACCTCTCCACAAAATCACCATGGAGCTGACCAAGGAGAGTCTAAACCTCTGAGAAGCATCACGGTACAAAAAGTCTAAATATCACAGCCTCAGCTCCAATGTCCCTGTTAACTGTGGAGTTCTCTACTTTTGGTACCAACCATTAAAATACTTCTTCAATGGAAGAAAAATGTGTTTTAAGTACCTCTGAACATATCCTCCCAGGCCTAATATTCTCTAGGTTGATACCAAGTAAGTAAAGTGACCTAATCCCTTTATAAGTGAAGGGAGCCCTAGGAAAGGCCTACTGGTGAACAGCTCATTTCACAGCAAGAGCAAAACTCATTGTAGAAGGCAATAAACTCACTGTAAAAAGTTATACTTCATTTTCAAATAATCCCAAGTTCTCCCCGTGCACAACTGCTATTGGAAAGAAAATGTTGTGTTGGGTTTGTTGTTAATAAAAGTTACTTGAGAAGCATTAGAAGAAACAGTGCCCAGTACTTACTCATTGCCCCAGTCCAGCCTCACTGTGAGGTGTCTCTTGACCTCTCGCACCTGATCCTGTGTCAGGTGCCCCGAGAGCAGCTGCCTGCGGAGGTCAATGAGCTCATTCATCACATGCCGCAGTTTGTAGAAAAGATCTACCTTATGTTTCTGTAAAGGCACATTTTTGGGAGGAGAGGGAAGGAGGGAGAAAGAAAAAGAAAGAGGCGGGGAGGGAAAACAGCAGGGGAAAGAAAGAGAGGGGGGGAGAGAATGAGTTTGGAAAGACAAAGCGTGAGAAAGAGAGAGAGAAAGAGATTAATAAATTACCAAATTTTCATTTAATTACCCTAGAGGAACATCAATCCAGTTTTTATGAGCCTGAAAATATTTACATCAAAAAGTAGTGTTAACTGATGCAATTCATACTAAATAACTTCTTATTCCTAAGGTTTAGGCTCAATCTGCTAAGAGGCCCATTTTCTGATGGAACCTAATGCTAAATAAGAGGATTCATTAGGCACAGCAGGAATCGCTTATTCCAATCATACAGTAAATGTAAAGTTTTAGATTTAAAGTGAGGGAGAGGGGAAAAAGCTTGCTTTCTGTCAGCAGCTAACTGAATGGCTCTGAGCAGCCAGGAAAAATGAGTCACCACAATAGAAAAGCATTTTTAAATTATTTGTGATATTCCAGTTACCAAAATTTAGCCAGGTATGAGGGGTGTGTGTGAATATTCATTGTCTGGCACTCTAAAAAAGCAATTAAAAATAAAACTCAACAGGAAAACTACTTTGAAAGAGAAAAATTACTATCAATAATATAAAACCCCCCCCACCACCACCATCAGTAAAGACAAATAAACAGAAAATCCCCCCAAAACACTCACACAACTAACACTGTAATCCTTTCCAGAAGAACTGCTATTACCCCACTATGGAAAAAAAACCTCTTCTCCAAAACCAAACATCCCCAAACCAGACAGAAGTGGAAATACTTTTTCCCCCCTGTAGTGGGTTGGAAGCTGCGTCACCCCCGCAGGAAATAACTATATGTGAATTTCCCAAAAAGGAAAGTTTGAGGCCAACAACCAAGGCCACCCATAAGATAAGATTAGATCAGATAAGGATGTGTGTCCAAATTGTTCCTCTCTGTGCTGGGTCAGGACTGTGTGTCGAGGGGGCTCCTGTCCACACAGTCAGTCTCCAGTACTGCATAAAACAACCAAGGAGGATCCCAAGACATATTTATGTGAACAAGATCTCCTGTTGCAGCTGGATGCTGTTTTTTGAACAAGTGAGCTCCATTCTCAGTGCTTTGCAAAGCCTGAAATGTTTGAATCTCACTTGGGAAAACACTGAGTAGATGGACTGAGAGAGAGACTTCATCAGCTGGCACTGCCTTGATCTGTCTCTGCTCGTACATGAGGGTTACAAAAGCCCTCTAAATAAAGACACCTGCATTTACCAAGACTACATATGATAGAGCAACATCCACAAAGAGAAACACAAGTGTTTTCTGCTGCAACACATTATTAGAACAAGTGTTTTTCACTTGTTTACCAAAAATAGCTGAGATGAGATGAAAAAAGAACTTCCACCTACTTGAGTTTGTTTTCCTATAAGACCACTAGATTTGCATGACTTAGGAAAACAGACATCAATGTAATCCATTTTGATAAGCATTTTTCTAATTTCTCTGAACCTGATTACACATCTGCTTTGCTGAAGCAGGTTAAGCACAGATGGCATCATCAGTTGTTCCTATCAAAGAATTCTGAGATGAAAAGATGCACAGTCTTTCAACTCTGCATCAACACTGGTTCTGGTCCCACTTGAAAGAAAGAAAAACAGACACCAGACCCAACAGAAAGACATAAATTCCTGGGGCTGAAAATATTTATGCAAGGAAGATAACCATGCATAGCTGATAAGTATAAAATCACTCGATTTTGTTTCGGTTTTATTACTAAATGTGGTTCCAAGTAAATCCTACATAAGCAGACAACGACACTGGGTATGGGAAATGTCCATTTTTATATGTGAACATTTATATGTGTCCATTTTATTTATGTGAACAAAAAAAAAGTAGTTGCTTTTTAAAACACAAGATGAAAAGAACTGAGTTTAGTAGTAGCAAAAAAGGAAATCAAGTATATTTTAATAGTAAAACAGTTAGGAATGAAATTATTATGAGAATCAGGTCCCACGCCATCATATTCAGACTTCCCAAACAAACCTGCTAAGAGTGCCACTTTCTCACTCCTGTAATGATGGCTCAAGGTTATCAAAGCACTCAGGTCCAGAACTCTGGGCTGGTTAAATTACAGTGTGTTCTATGGTTATGTTTAAACAGTCATTTTTTTACAGAAGTATCAGAAGTACATACTTAAAGTACAAATAGAGGAGATTACAGAACACAAGTGTTCCACCTGCTTTAAACTGAATGCACAAGTATTGAGAGAGAGCTAAACACAGGGTGTCCTTACAGAAAATCCAAGGTCCATGGCAAGGAAGAGAGGAAGAGAAAGTGGAAAGCCAGCAGGGCTGTGGCTGTGATCTCAGGGAAAATGTTATGAAGAGCCATAAATGCAAGATCCATGATAGTGAAGGAAAACACTCACGAGAAAGGAGAGCTAGAACAGAGATGAAAGTGGCTTAATTCGAGGCTTGCAGGCAGAAGGGAGTTTGAAGCAGTCAAAAACCAGTTTGTAACATCCCTCCTCACACTACACAAGCCCAGGGACTAACGAACTTCATTTGGGAGAGAAGAAAGCAAGGAGATGCTCACATTTTAATGACTTCTCTCTTTCAAGATTAAAAAAAAAAAAACCCCTTCAAAATTCAACACTAAACTAAGCTAATCAGGATTCCTACCCCTGTGTAAATAAAACCGTAAAACAGGTGACCCCAGACACCACATTGACAGAAAAAAATCCCCTAACTTTAAGTATTAAACTCCCTCAATTTTAGCAAGAGCAGCATCAAAAACAAACCTGAAACTTTATCATCTTGCTAGTAGTTAAATAAAAGATAGGCAAGTCAGTCTGATGTGTTCATAAGCATTCACTCTGCTTCACAGTAAATTTTCATACAATCTCTAACCTCTCATTTTTCAGCTGGCTTTACCACAAGCTCCCAAGCAAAGAGCACTTTATCAGTCCATCCAGAATGATCTGCTGTGTGCATTTACAAACATATTTGGCAAATCTGGAATATAAAAGTAAGTATTTTCGCAGAACTTATATGGTAATAATTAAAATGAGTCACAGACAAAGAACCTGTACGGGCTTAATGAATTGGGACTCTCCTCACAAGCAGCACAAGTCCTCTAACACATCTTGTTGCCTCATTTTACTATCCCCAGACACAAAAGCATTTGCTGTATTTCTTTGATCTGTTATAACTAACAAGTCACGCTAATCAATCTTCGGATAATCTTCAGATGTGCAGCCATGCATCAAGAAGGGGAATTCTGGCAGTACTTTTTTTTTCTTTCAATGACTCCATGTTAACTCTGTGGAGTTCAAAAGCCAAAAGATGAGTTTGGTGTGGAGCTTCTCTCACCCGGCCCCTCTCTCACTCCCTCTCTCCAACAGGCCAGGGTAGGGGAAGAAATGACAATATTTGTGGGCTGGAATAAAGACATGGAGCTCACTCACCAACTGCCACCCCAGCAAAAAAGACCTCCCTGGGGGGAATTTATTTATTGCCAATTAAAATAGAGTTGGGTGCTGAGATATAAAGACACAAAGAACTCTTGTTCTCAACTACCTTCTTCCCAAGCCCAACGTTTTTTCCCTTTGCTCCCAACTCCTCCATCTTTTACAGAATCACGTCCTCCCCACCCTGGCAGGAGAATGGAGGGGTCAGTCCGTGGCAGCTCCTCCCTGCTTCTCCCTCCTCCTCACACTTTTCCCCTGTGCTAGGGTGGGTTCTGCCCATGTGAATCCCAGTGTGGATCCCTGCTCCACAGCCTGTTCACCTCCCCCTGCTCGGCTCCAGTGTCTGTGGGGCTGTTTCACCCCTTTCCCCCTCATCTCCCTGCCCCAAAGGTGCTGTCCCAGAGGTGCCCCCAGCTCGGCTGAGCCCTGTGGAAGCAGCTGGGATTGGCCTCTTCCCCCAGCACCATCCCCACAGCCAACACCCAGCACAGGGCTCGGGGTCCTGACCAGCCCTCCTGGGCCATAAACCCCAACACACCCGGGCACAAAGCAGGCCCTGCTTCCGTGCAAGTCCCTCACGTGGCCTTGGAACACTACAGCTGCCTCTGTCATTCTTCTCTAAATAAACGCCACATAATACGAAAATATATAACAGACTGGTATATTACAGAATACACAGACCTATTTATAGTCATTTTGTTACCATGACTTCATTTACCACCACCACTGTAAAGTCAGGATTTTGCCTCTCTCAAGAGCGGTCCCTTAAGACATTTCCTATAAAACTGCCTCAGGCTGTAACGGGGGAGAAGGGCACAAAAAATTATTTTCCTTATAAAAGCAAGTGAGTAGCTTTTCCCAGGTTCCTTGTTATGGATTTTGGTGTCTACATTAGATATTAAAGCCTACAAGCACCATCAGCACATGAAAGGAAATAAAGCTAGAAACAAAAAAACTCCTGCCTTTCTTCTCAGTTTTGTCTGGATTTTTTTAATTAGGCAAATTGCTTTATACTAAAACTCTGTTGGGATTTAAAGATTTGTGCAATATTTATAGTTTAGTCTCACTCAAAATCTGTAATATTACCACGCAAACCTTAAACATCACCTATCAAATTAGAGAGGATTCATCAAGTGCCTGTTGATGAATAAAGGTCAGACTACAGGTCAATACAAAGATGTCTCAAAAAAAGGGAAAGGAATTGAAGAGTAAAAAAATCTGTGGGAGAGATGTGGATGGTACAGAGGTGTCCTGACTGGCACCCACAGAAAAAGCAATTTGAGAACGCAATTAATACTTGCACATATTCATCAGTTCTCCACATGTGCCTAGACAGCTGCTCCTCTTGGATTACAGAACTAAAATGGACTTTAAAAACAGTTAAAAAATACAGGCAACAAATAAGAGAAAATAACATCAAGCAAGAATAAAGTTAATAAATTACAACTTCTCGTAAGTAAAACTACAAAATCCATTTATCAAGGGTTGAGGTACCACCCTGGGGTTTTCACAAGAGGCTGAGTTTGAGCTCACCCCTCTCTGACAGGGCACCATTGAACACTCAGAGAGCCACTGGATCAGAGAAATGTTAAGGTTGGAAAAGACCTCTAAGACCATCAAGTCCAATAAACAACATCAGTCTTTCAAATCGAGTAACAGACTGAGAAAGGCATCTCGGTTTAGGTTTGTTTTCATTCCTCTATCCTCAAAGTCTCTATTTATTAGTTCTCAATTTATTCATAAGGATGCATTATCATGAATTGTATTTCTTTTGTCTTATGAATATTCATAGCTTTTAGCTTCAAACACAAATTATTTACTCCAATAAAAATCTATTTAAATTGATTCTCTACTGTATTCACAGAGGGCATTTCAAATTACAGTGTGTGATAAAGCACAGTAAATCAGAGTGACAGAAAAAAATAAGTTCTTCAGACTTATGCCATTGAAAATGAGTAAAATAGCTTAAAATACTAACATGTGACAAGGGAAGAACTTAAGCAGTAAAAGAATGACGTAACATCAATAAAGCAAGCAAAAGCAGAGAAAAAAACAGCAAAACAAAGCCTGTACAAGATAAGCAGAGACGTTGCTACAAGCTTTTCCTTTATATTAGATTAAATAACATGCCTGAATTACCATATATCATACTTCAGTAGTACAGTCATTTTTTTTCTAGATATACTGTGTCCTTATGCTTCTTCCAAAGAGCTCAAAAGCTGAAAGATATATTGAATTTACATCAGTAACTTCACAAAAAGGTTCCCTGCACTCCTGGCAACAATCCAAGGAGAAACCAACAATTCTGGCTTACCCTGAGCTGCAAAATAAAACTAAATTTTCAAAAGAATGAAGCCTGTGACATGAAGCCCTAACTCACAGAGAAGCTGATTGGATACAGGCACCTCACACTAGCAGTGTATATGCAAACTTCTCACCCCCCCTTATTCCCCATTTCTCCTAAATGCATTAGAAATTTCGTTTGTGCAGCTCTTGTGCTGACCTCCCCCTCTCCTCAGGAGCATTAATATGCTTTAGCAGAAACCTGGTGCAGCAAAGCAACAACTGGATTGCCTCCAAAATAATTTCAGAACTCCGTTGGATTGGATTGCACATTTTAAAAAAAATTAAATGCATTTAAATTCTTTATGATTAACAGAAAACAACAATTGTTTGTTCTGCTCCAAAACCGAAATGGTGTATTTTAAACCCAAGCTGTCAACACATCCAAAAACCTGGTGATATCTTTTATTTGTTGCAAACCAAACAAATACCCTACAGCCTTTCACAGCTTTAAACCCCATGCAGAGGGGAACCCACGTAGCACTGCAGCAATAGCAGCACTTAGGGTACAATAGGACACAGGAGAACAAGGCCTTACAATGCTAGCAAAGCTCTTTTGCCTTGAAAAAGGCTGCTCTCTTTCCTCAGATCTCCCAAGAAGGACAGTGGGTTGTATTTAAACCTGTTGTCACAATGCTCTCTATTTAACAAACCAACCCATCTCAGTTCAGAGCTCTCCACAGAATATTACGAAGAAAAACGTTTTTACAAAGGGTTAGTCCCACTCTGTTGCTCTTCTTCAAGAAGAGAAGTTTCCACCTGTTTGTTTCTATCACCTCACAGACCTTAACTGTTTAACTCACATTAATGTGCAATTCAGAGTCTGTTTTATGTATGGTAACTCAGTACGGTACAAACAACTTCTCCACTCTAAACATCAGTTATGGCACACATGTAAATAGCTCTGTGTACAAGTTATTGCACTCCCTGGCAGTCAAGATGTGCATCTTGACTCTCATATCTCTTCTTTATTTACAGCTTCAGATGCCTGAGTTGTCTAATACAGCAACTTGGGACAAGTACAAGATGACAACATTTAACAGCTACAGAAACAAGGTGGAACAACCCTGAGACAATTCTGGTGTCTGACTTCCTGCTGTCAGTATTAATATGCTGTTGCTACTCTTAGGCATCATCATCATCAGGAAATGCACTTTGGCCAGCATTAGACAGCTATTCTGGGGCTGAATTAGTGTTGTTTAGCCTTTTTGGTTAACAGAAAGGACAGGATGCAAAGAAGGGAGATTGGTCTTTTCCAGGAAAAATTATAAGGGGCTCTGTGGGATAATTACTGTGAGAAGAGGAAAAATTTGGTTCAAGAAATACCCTGAAGAAGCCCTCTGTCTTGAGCCCACCCCTATCCCGGCTGCCACTGCTGACAGCTGAGGGCTGGAGAAAAACCTACCTAACAAAATTGTGGCACAGCCTGCAGCTTACCATTGCTTTGTTGAGATTGAACTGAGTTCCTAAATCTTCAGGAGCAATAGCAACATTAACCTCATTTCCTAACATCATCATAAACTTTTAACAAAGCTTAAGGAAATGGAATTGAAGGGGATAAACTTAGGAGGTTTAATTCTTCATTTCTATAATACTGCAAAACAAGTGACATTAACACCCCTTTTCAATCCATATTACATTTATTGAAGTCAGTTCCAAATCCTTTGGATATTAAATGTACTTATTTGTTTTTATGTTGTAAGAACATCTTGTTCTAGATGTTCTTAAATGCGAGAATGTACAATTTAGGATAAATTTCCATTCTGAGGAAAAAGAGATACACATGCAAGGCTTCTGCTATTTAATTAAGGGTGATTTCCCCCCAGTTTTGAATGCCTCCATCATGACACAGACATGTTAGGACACAACATGAAGGCAATACATCTTGCTCTATCATATTTCTTCAAACTATTACTAATAAGACCAGATAAGTCAGCCTTCTGAGTGACAATATGCCAAGGAAAGAGCCCAAGAACATAAAAGAGGCTTCTTTTTCCCACTGAAATCTTTTTTCAGGTTGTGATCCTGCTTTTTGTCCTGCTCCTTCCCCCTCAGGATCCTGACCTCTCCCATTTCGAGGTCACTGCTGCTAAGGATGCCTTTGACCTTCACATCCCCAACCTGCCCTCCCCTGTTTGTAAATACGAGGTCCCAGCAGTGAAGGAGCTTTAATAAGCAGAACTAGAATCGGTACCAAATGTTCCCTGCTCACATCATCACCTTCCATTTTTCTCGTAGACTTGTGCCCCCTATTTACATGAAAACCACAGCCATAATGGCCCTTTCCTTTCCCAAATACATTTGCTGAATCATGTGGGATCTTCCAGAGGGAGAACTGATGGTCTTGTAAAACAGCAAGCGTATTTCTTCTCCCCTCAGAAGTTCTGGTCCCACAAAGCTTGGAATATTGGCAAATCTGGCTGGAAGAGGAGCACTTCCAACCTCCTGCTGGAACCTGTCCCAGCCATCCAAAATGCCTCCTGCTGGAAGCACTGGGAGTCCTGACGAACTGGAAAAGGGGAAGCAGTGTGGCCTTCACCTGGTAAGGATCTAAACCTGGAGGACTTGAGGAAGATGCTGCATTCAATACTAACTGGTGCTATTTACCCACAAGACAAGCAACAAGTGAAAACATTCTGCTCTAAAAGAAACTGAAGCAGTTTCGGACAAGTGTGGAAGCCTCTATATTTCATACTTTCAGAAGGCTTTTTTACTATCATTTAAATGCAAAAGAAATGAAGGTATTCAGAAGAAGATTCCCACCCATAACTAAATGGTGACATTAGTTTGCAAATACAACATAACCCTCCACAAAAATCAGTATTTTGAGGTTATTTTCTGCATGACAGAGAATTACATTACCTTTCACATCAGTTTTAAAGTAGAGTTAAAAGCTATTGTTTACACTTTGAATAAACATTATATATTTATTGAAGTGGTACTAATAAATAATTAACATTCATATTAATTGATAATAGTCATGCTAAGTTAGAACTTGCACGATAAATATCTCTGAAGAAATTCAAACTGATTACAGTATATTACAAGTTCTGTCAGATCTCCCCTCAACAGTGCCTTACTGTGACAAATTCTCAAGCTGAAAAACACTTTCTCCCTAAAGCACTTCCATTGCATTTAAATCAAACATCTGCTCTTCCTGTGCTATTTACATTCTTAACAGGGAACTTCACATCCAGTGGGGTTCAAGGACATAACCTGATACCTTCACCCTTTTGCCAGCTCCTCTCACAGCGTCCCACAGGGCACAAAATTAATATTCTCCTTCACACATTGGAGGGCTCTAGAAGGAGTATTACTGCTTTGGACCTGACAAACACAGCAGTTTTTTAGAGAAAAAAGCTCAAAAGAAGTCCCAGAGTCTGCAGGACTGGGTCAGTACGAGTCATCTTGAACATCTCTAACAACTCTTTGTCTCTGTCAGGATCCCTGCAGGTCATGCAACACAAGTTCATTATGTTAGAGAACATTTTGCCAAAAGCCATTTTAAAGTAGCATTAGGGGCACTTAAAACACTAAGAAAGAAAACCACAAGCAAAACACACACCATTATTGCCACAAAATATAGAACACAGACCATTATTTGCAAACCAGTTTGATTAGTGCATTTTGTAATTAATGATCCTGGGCATGGTGCCACCATTTGTCCTCCAACATTTCTGTGAATCCCTAAAGAAAATTGCTGACTGGATTTCAGAGGTTTTCCAACTCAGCTGTCTAATGGAAATTCAAAACATTTCCACTATGCTTCTCATAGACAGGTTCCAGTAATTTTCAGTCCTCTAAAAGAGACAATTTCAGCTTCAAAGGAACAGTTCTAAGTAAAAAAGTCTTTGGGTTTCCAAAATCCAACACTGCTGCCCAGCAGAGTAAAACCTTTTACAAAAGAAATGGTAGCACAATTACCCAGCAATTGAAATAGAGATTGATCTATTTGTACTACTCCACACAGATGTTTAGCACAACTCTAATCCTTCCTGGAAGCCCTAATTTGTCTATATAAAATACAGATATAAAACAATAACTTGGCAGAGTTCAGAAAACAACACAACTGTTTTCTAAGATTAAGACCAAGATGCAGCGAAATTATGTACACCTTACTTGTAAGCCCAGGAGTTTTTGAAAAGGAAGCTGATCACTCAAATTATCTTCTAACTTAAAAAGTCTACAGATTTCAAAATTTTCTGTTTCTGTTGTGCATTATAATGCAGTTATTTCTGTTCAAACACCAGACACAAATATAAAATTGTGAGGACATGAAAATCAGAATTCTCTCACACACGAGGATTTTTTCATTACTGAAGTAATGATTCTTTTGGCTCTTTGAGCTATTTCAGTATAGGCAAACTCCTGTTGATTTATCAGCAGTTTTAACAGTAATGCTCAATGGTGGCTCAGACACATTTTATGCCTCTCACCATTATTACCAAAACAAAAAAAAAAAAAAAGAAAATAAATGCAGGAGCCACAGCTCTTGTTTCTGCAAGCCCTTTCTGATGCTCCTACTTTGGAGCAGGACAGGAGGAGAAATGAAGTGCAGAATAAAGGGATACACACACTCGAACCAGCAGCTGTTACCAGTGACTAAATAACTGCCCTCTCCCTTGCTCAAGCCTGGATTTTGTGTTTATACATGATGAGCAAAATGTTTTTAAAGAGGAAGATCCAAAGAATATCAGTTTTGGCAATGGCCAGCACCATTTGCCTGGAGCCTCAATCTCAGAGGGGTCATGGACACAAAACTCTTTAGAGCAGGAATTGGCATATTTGGGAATCCAGTACAGACATTTCTGAACCTTGCAGACTGTGGTGGCTGTGCTCAGGTGCAGAGATCCTGATGTTTTAGGGATGATGGCTCCAGAGAACAAATAACAAATGGAACTGCACTGTATGATCTACTCAGATACTCCGTGACAAGACATTCTGGGTTTCAGAACAGCCAGAAATACTGTTAGGAAGAGCCAGATCCATCAAAGCAAGATTTATATAAACAAGTAATTTCTTCTGCAGCTCCACACATGGCCTCAGGAAAAACACTGGGAAAATAATAACTGATTCAAATGCAAGCTAAGCTACTTCACCCCATGAAAGAACGTGTGAAGCTGAAGAGCTTTAAACTCTGGCACCGAGCTGATAGCCATCCCATAATACAGCAGGAGTGAAAACAAATTACAATTTAGCAGTTAAACAAAAAAGCACAAAAAGGAAAAGCAGAATGCAGCAAATAGGATGTAAATTATAAATAAAGCCTGTTTTTAAATATTTGCTTTCACTCGTTCTGTAAAATATTCAAGTTTTTGGTAAATAAAGAATTAGAATAGCTCAAAGATGAAAGGCAGAATTACAAATAAAAAGCTAAGAGAAAATAGGTAAAACTCCCAGGATAAAGAATTAATTCCAACCTCTTCCTTTTAAAAATGTTTGTTCTATGCATGTGACAAAACCAGTGCAAATATTTGTGAAGGGACCTGTGGCTGGCAGCTGTTACAACTTTAGACTTTAAACAAAGATCTCAATAACACCACAACAAAATCACGTTTTTTGACTCTGGACACCTCATTATTGTACAAAAGAATATCAAAGCATTCCTGTTAGTGTGGAAGTGCAGGTAGTTCCTGAGCTTTATTCCATCTATTTCAAATAGGGTCACCTACTGAGGTGGAAGTTGGGTGTTTTCACTGGAGCTTAGGATGCTCCACAGACAAAAGCCAAATGGAAAGGAAGAAAAATATCCCTGCACAGGGAGAATGGTTAAAAGCTGCAGTTAATAAATGACAGCCAAGCAGTGTCAGCAGCATTATTTGCTGCCCAGCACGTCTGGCAGAGCAGTGCCCTCCAGGACACAGCTGATTTCCAACTGCTAAACCTGCCTGAAAGGCAAAGGAACCAGCTCCTGACTCACCCTGACACCTTTACCAGGCAACTGAACCATTTCTGGTGATCTCCCACTCAAAGATATCCAAAATATCTGCTGTTCCCTACAGTGTTTGAAACGTAAGAAAGCCAAAAAAAAAAGGTATTGAATGTCAATCTTTTCCACAGTTTCTATATAAATAGCCAAAAAGCATGTCTTCACCAAGGAGATCAGTCACCAAAAAGCACAAAGAATGTGTTTAAAGGGGTACAAGAATTAGCACATCATCTCAAAGGCATCACTGGGCAGAGACTCCTTAAAAACCATTAGTCTTGTGCATACAATTCTCTTGCCTGAAAGAATATAAAACACATCAGTGCAGCACATCCACTACCCCACAGCACATTTTTTTGTATTTTAGTAATGCTGTTTTTCAACACAGCTGGTCCTGACTAAACAGATTTAAAGATTCATCCATTCCAAGACTATAAAGGATTATTGTGATTATCTAGTCTGACTTCCTGCAGGGCACATGCCATAGAAACCTGCTCACAGATTGCTGCAACATACTTCCTCTAGGATAATGGGGCAACAAATCATTTAAAATACAATCCAGTCTTGTTTTAAAGATATCAGTAATAAAGAAACAACTGCTTTCCTTGATTAATTTATTGCTAATCACCCTAATTATTAAAAAGTGCCTTCAATTCTATTCCAAATTTGCATGGCTTTGCTTTGTAAATACTGGGCTTTGCTCTATTTTTTTTTCTCCTTGACAGAACGGACAGATTGTTGACAGATTACCTCAATTCTCAGTCATCTACCTGCAACCCTCCCCCATGTACCCATTTATAAAGCCACAATAGGCTGACTCTTCACTCAACTTCTGCAGCTTGTCTGAGCAAATGTGCAAAGTAATCTCTTCACTCTGTCAGGCTTCTGCTGGAACATTATTCTCACTTTTATTTATTTAATTATCTATTTTTATCTATTATTCATCAAGAAGATGTGGATAAACAGGTAATTCTTTCAAGCAATAATGAGAATATCCAGAAAACACAATCTTTTTTAAAGGTTGGATTTGACTCTGAGGTTTTAGTCTAGAAATGACAATTACAAAAATAATTTAAATCAAAAACTTGGACGAAAGAGAAACGGAATGAGCTCTTAGCCCTGTTCATCCAAACGGGGTAAGGAATAACAAGCAGGAGGAAAGATTGAGCATCGGCATCAGAAAAAAACTGTAACACACACGGGCCAAAAAGTCCTGAATTTTTGAGAGGCTGCAACATATCCACTGCTGCAGATATATTTTTTTAAACAGGCAACACCAGCACATGTTGAAAATGCCATAGTTGGACATTAACTTGCTGTAAAGGGCTCAGATGGATTGGATAACCTCGAGATCCCCTCCAGGTTCCCCCTCCTAGGAATCTTTGCCATCGTGGATCACCTCAGAATCTTTCTGGCTGTTCCTCATCTATTCTGAAGAGGACACTGCAGAATCAGTAGCAGCTGCCCAGCAATCACCTCATTAATTTATACAGAGAATTTTTCAATTATTCTCCCCCTCTGCCCCTCCAGATGACCCCCTGTCTAGAAAGGCAAGACTTCTTATCCTCTTAGCTGTCAAAAGCAAGGAAGAGGCTGCTGTTGGATTGGTTTGCCACAATAATGTTCCATCATGTTAAGTGTCACTGCACCTCAGGACACAAACACCATCTGTGGGGCCTTTCTATATTTGGATGTATTGGAGTCGGTGCTGTTTAAATGAGCCAAGTATCTGACAGAAACCACACAATTTCTGAACTAATCATTGTTTAACTTCCTATTTCTGCATCATCAGCAATTTCGATGTGACTGCACTGATTTGTTCTGATTCCTATTAATAAGACCAGTGAGTAACAGACTAGAACACATCCCTGCAGGTCCTATTGCAAGCAGCAGCACTGAATAAAAATTCTCCATTTTCAATTGCTTTGTTATCAATTCATCTGTTTTTAAACCACTTAATAAATGCTAGATTTAATTCTACACTGTTAATTTCTTTAATCAGTGTCAAGGGAGGGCTAGTTAATAGCATCAGATACTCGAAATTCCAAATAGATAAAAGGAAAATGTTTTTCCTTTGTGGGTGGTCAAAATCTAGCACAGATTTTTTCCAGGAGATGCTGTGGGTTCCTCACAAATATTCAAAACTCAACTGGACAAGATCCTCAACAACCCGCTCTAATAGGATCTGTTTTGAGGAGGAGCTTGCACTGGAGAGCCCCAGAAGTTCCTCCCAATCTATCCAGTTCTGTGATTCCGTGCATGCAAAAATGAAGACACTGCAGTAAAATTCCCTGCGACCCAGGAGAATATTCTTCACCTAATTCCATCTGATTTTTGAAGCTGAAACTCCATGATGGAGACAACAAGCACAACAATAATCAATGCCCACAATAGAAGAGCCTGCAGTTACAAAAATAACAACTCTGCCATTAGACTATTACCAATAATATAAAAACTCTTTTTCTTGGTAACCACCCAGTTATGACATTGAAACTTAACACTGTGGCAGCACAGCCCATTTAATCCACCAGAAATTCCTGTCTGAATTGCCTTCGGCTTCACAACATGGATGAAGTTGCACTGTAATCCTTCCTATGACAGGAGCTATAAAATCACATTTCTTCCTTCTACACAGCCACTTATATCCAAGAAAATTAATTTTTTTGCTAGACTGAGTTCAAACTGGTAAAGAGGTTCAACATGCTAGGGCAGAGGGGTAGAAGCAATCAGGAAAGGAAAGGTGATGGCTTAGATTATTCAATCCATCAGAAGGTCCTGGCCGAGCCAACTTGAAGACCTCAAACAAAAGATGATCCATAAGGCACAGCTCTCTCATTTCCTCTAATAAAATGGAGGAACTCCATTAGGAAATGGTGCCATTCATTGCACAACAATGTTCTCAAAAAAGCAGCTGAGATAGTACCAGTGTTTGCATTGGAAAGTGTAAATGTATAAATGTTAAACACAAAGTATAAATGTTTCAGCTTATTGTCCATGTGTGAGAGAATTCTGGCTTTTTTTTATGGCACAGCCTGTCAGCTACCTAGATATGCACTTCCCAGATCTACTGACAAAAAAATCCCCTTGGAAAACAGTAGTGGAATGTGTTAGAGGTGTTAAAAAACTATATCTTAAAACAGGGTATGGCTTTCCTAGGATAAATAAAATTGACAACTAGAAAAGATTTATTTTAGATTGCTTCACACAAGAGAATTCTTTTTAAAAAAGGAAAGTACACAATGTCTGTCTTTCCTCTTTCTACAACTATTTTAATACCACCATTCTGTTCTTTATCTAACACAGCAACGCAGCAGCTTAAAGAGAAATATCAAATCACAATTATGTTCTTTCCAGAATACTATGCTGTTAACAGAGTAACTGTTAAGCAGAACCCTCACATTTAGCTGTGTTTCTAATGTAGATTTACATGATGACAGCACCAGTATCACAGTGAGAGCTGACAAGCCTGGCAATTATTGTCAGATCTGAGACAGAACACTCACCAGCTACTTCAGAGTGTGACACCAAAATCCAACAACAAGCCTAAGCGGCTCATTAAAATCATCCTCCTGACTCTAAACTTGTCAGTGATGCTGTTAGTTCCCCAAAAACAAACTGCCATTCTGTTTCTGTTCTGTGACACAAGGACCAGACAAAAACTGGCAGAAAACTTATTGTTTGGTTTGTGTCTTCTTAGCACTCAATTGGTCACAATATTTTCCTCTTTTGAAAGGCAACTGGATATCCCCATTCCCCTGTCCCTTCTGCCTCTTCGAGCAGTAACTGCAGCATTCTCTCCACATCACTCCTTGTCAGCTAAAGGAATTGTCCAGACAATTTTTTAATTGCGGGAAAAATTAAGTCAACACTTATTCTACTGTCCTCTTTTGTGACAGTTAAAATAACAACAAAACAACAACTACTGACTTAATTAGGAAAGCAAGAAGTAGCCAAAAAAATTCAGGAAATAGATGAAAACACACTAAAGTTTCATCAAAATAAATACTGGGATTGACTGGGAAGTGCCTGACAGGGAACCAGTGAAAGGGAGATGAAAAGTTAACGAGAAGCTTGGACTGGGAACCTGCAAAAAAATGAGACAAAAAGGGACAGACGACAGGAAAAAGTCAGATGGAAGAAATGGGGTAGCTGAGCTCACTGTATGAAAGCACAAATCAAAGTTCCCCAATATTCAGGGCGGGGTTTTTGTCTGTTGAACATCTGAGGCCACTGAATAATTGATATGAGTTCTGACAGACTCGGGGCTAGGTCCTCAGAGCACAGTGCTGAGCCAGCCTGAGCTGAGCTGCAGCCCTGCACAGGGCTTTGAGAGCTCCACAAAGGTGACAGGGTTTGATGTCTTCGAAAAAAGCACATCTTATGTAACAGGCACCTCCCTATTCAAAGTGACAGGTTCTGAGTCTCTTTTTTTAAATTGTATTTTGGAAATATAAACTACATCTCTTTAAGGATCCAGCACGTCCCACAACTTCCAAGATCTAAAGTTTCCATCACCACATACCTTTAAATGAAATTAAAACACTAATAATACCTATATACAATAAGTTGTTTGGTTGTTACAAAAAACCCCAAACCCACACAGTGAGTAAAATCTTATTTTCCTCTTCCCTCTCTTCCATTCTAACAACTACTCCATAATTAATATTTTTATTTACAGTAATTTCATTAACTCTATCATGAAAGCTTGCCACACACCTGTTTCTTTACAGCTTCCTTTTCATTAGTGAGCACACAGTCAGAAAGATTAAAAAGAAACCTTTGCTGCTACTCTTTCCCTGTTTACCCAGAAAAGAAGGTAACTTTCTTTTAGTAATATGAGCCACTATGTTACGCTGTATTTCAGAAGTTCATTAAAACCCGTCTAAGCAGGTTTCCAAGCAGTCTCTCTACTTAGAAAATAACAAGTCCCTTTGACAGTACCAGTAAAGGCACTTACCAGCACTGGGCAGAACCTCACCTGCAGAGAAATTGCAGTGGAAGGTAACTGGCCACGAGAACTTCAAATTAAACTTGAGCTATTCAGGTCAAAATAAAAATTCTGATACCAAAAATGTTACTACTTTATTCCTTAAAAGTGGTAACTGTGCTTCTCTGTGCACTCCGCACAGCCTGCCAGGCCACATACAGGAGACTTTATTAATTATTATCTCAAGTTCTGAGACTATTGAGAAAAAACACAGAGAAAGGCACAGATGGATTCTCGAAATAAAATTACTGCCTTCAAACCTTTACTGGCCTACCCTAAAAAATTATTAAGTGCTGTCAGTGATAGACATGGAAATGTAACAACACAAGGATCACTTCCAGGACCTCCAACACCTGTTTATGCACCTATAAAAGAAACCTGGAAGAATTATTCTCAAATTAAAGAAAGACTTTCAGTAATACCACGATCATAAACCTGCATCTTTGATAGGCATCATTGGGAGGGCATTGAGCACCAGACCAAACTGAAGGGAAGCTCAGACTCCCGGCCAGGTGCCAAGTGACTGCCCAGGGCCATGAGACTGCTCCGTGCCCACCCCACTGCTGCTTCCTGAGGGGTGGGGTGGGAATGTCACAGGGCAGGAGGGGACAGCAGGGGACAAACTGCCTCTCCCGGCAGCAGTGCCGCCTTACAGCAGGGCGGAGAGTCCAGAGAGGTATTAAGTAAGTGTCCCTTTGCTTGTGACAGGATGCAGGCTCAGCTCCACTCCTGAATGCCTCTTGCACAGGCTACAGAACAAGCATTCACAAACTCCACGTCAACTCTAAGGACGCATCAGAAAGAATAAACTGAAATCTGCTCCATCAACCACAATTTAATTGAGATCAAACAGCCAATGCTTGAACAGCAAAGAACATAAAAGACACCACTGTTTGCCCTGCTCTGTAAAGGGCTTTGAACTCAGACTTCTGTTGCTTTACTGAAACAAACACACACTTCAGATAACGAACTTGGGGCTCAGCATCTTCCAGATTTATGAGAAGCTCTTTCAGCTCAGGGAGATTGCAAAACTCACACTCAGCTCAGCAAAACACAGTGAAAAGAAAGAATTAATACAGTTATATCAGCCCTAGGAAGCCCTTTGCCAAGTCACTCGAGCACACAATCTTAACTGCCCTGGCTAAGACTTCGACCAAAGAGTAGACCTTAAATACCATTTTCATAAGCAACTAAATTTCTTTGGACCCAAAGCTATTATTTCCCCCTCATTCCTAGGGTAGGAGGGGTTCCTGGATTTTCTGAGGCTCTGTAGCTGCCTGTGCAACACCCTAAAGCCCTTCAGCCACTGCCCTGGGAGATGCAGGGTTTGGCTGGGCAGTGCTTGGGCACCTCCAGCCCTCGCTGTGCCCTTGGCAGCAGCAGGAGTTGGTGTTGCAGCAACACAAACTGCAGAGCACATCCACGGGAAGCCACTGATACAAAGAGGTACACGTATATTATCAGAAAACAACATAAACCTACACATGATTTATGTTTTCCATTATTCCAGAGACAGGTTTTTCCGTAATATGTCCTGGATCTCCTCTAAACACTCCGGATCTTGACCTGTTAGTGGCAGTGAGCACTGGCAGTAAAAAGAAATGACTATTTGTTTTATAAACTGTTGGGGTGCCCTAAAGACATTTATCTTTTGGAGTTAATTTTTAATACCATCTGATAGATTTTTTTTTTTTCCCCTCAAAGGCAGTATGTTATTTTCAGGGATAAGCATACAATCAGAGTATCTCCCACTAAACAGTACAGTGATAGCAGTGACAGCAACTAAAGCCTTTGAAATCAAACTTGGCAATCAGCATTCTCTTTATATTTAATCAACTTTTATGACTGAACCCAAAGCTGTATCTATGACCAACCAGCAAGCACAAGGCTCTACTCTAAATTAAAAATGAAACAAAACCACCATGAAATTTACAGGAAGATGAACACAGAAGAATGTGAGAAGCTCTCACAGTACTCTCACAGAAACCTCTCCCAATTTCTTATTTTTCTTCCTTTTAATTCCTTCTATTTTAAGCAATCTCTATGTGTAAAACATAGCACGATTAACTTCTATTTAACAATAAAACTTTAGGAAACAGACAGAAGAATTTCTGAAAGGAGAACACATTTCTCCAGAGGCCATTAATCACTATTAGCTTAAAAATAAGGGGTAACAATGACCATTTAAGAAATTATGTGAGCAGTTTCCAAAGATACAATTTATATTAATTTTCCCCTTTTTCATTCCAGCAGTCACAAAAACACTGTGTTATGAGAAATCTGCTCAAAAAGAAAGTCAAATAATCAAGAAAATGTGGATGAACAACAAGTGAAATTAGCCTTGCCTCCTCTGTCTGTGCTTTACAGTAGTTTTTGATTGCATGACCACATCCAGAACCTCTCTTTATTCTGACTGACCCAGGAACAACCATTCAGGTTTTCATTACAGTTTGTGGCCTAATGTACAGTTCTTAGGGCTTAGTTCACTAAAAATAATTCAAACCTTACCTTACCATAAAGGTGGTTATTTCCCATTCCTAATATTTCTGCCTAACACTGAGCATATCCAAGTGCTTCAAACTTACAATATTTTTATGAGAACATATGCAAGACTAGAGATGTATTACCTTGGTTTTACAGAGAGAATCAAGTATAATGTTGTGCCCTAATTCTGTGTGGCAAAGTTGTGATATCTTCATAATATCAGCAGGGAAGCTGGAAGGCCACAACCCTCTCTGAATGAGCACTGCAATTTGTTCATCTGAAGAGTGGCTCTCCCTCTGTCTGGAAGTCCCACTCACAGCTCCCTGGAGAGCACTGGGACATGCAAGGAATGGGGTTTACAGCCTCATTACCATAAGGTGACCACAAACCCAAAGGTCTTATCAGAACCCTTTGGGATGAAGTAGACTGGACAGGGAACACTGGCATTTCCCTGGTTCTTGGATTGATGGCCTTTGCCATCCTGCTTGTACCTCTAGAACAGTTTTGATTTACCAATTATCCCTATAGTATATCCACAGCCATGTGGCTGGAAGCTGAAATACGAAACAAGAAACAGGTCTTTAATAATCTTAAATATTTTTGTTTCACCTTAATACCTCATGTAAAATTAAGTGTAATCCATTTGTCAGGTTTACTACTGAGTTTTTAAATCGAGATGCATTTTGATTCCTGTTTGTTTATCAACCATTGCCTCCTCTCTAGCCAAATGCAACAATGCAGAGTAATCAGACTTGGCAGGCCAAGTGCTGGCTGTCCAATGCTGCAGCCACAGTGTTTGCTCTCTGTCACTCCAGTCACAAGGATTTAGTTCAATCGTGCTACACTGATCCACATAACACTGATTTTTCTACCCCTCCCACCTGTGAAACTTCCTGCTACCCACTCCTCTTAGAAAACAAATATAGTTTTGTTACACATAAATATTTAAATTACAATAATTATTAATCATTGCAATTGTTATATTCTAGTTGCCTTTTTCTCTCTCTGTCTTAAGGATAGAAACAACAGAAAAGTGACATAAACCAGGATAAGACTGAAGGATGATTCTTGACACCACACGGACCACAGAGCCATCCAGGCTGCCAAAAGGACAGATGTTCTTTGCTTTTCTACTGAAAAACAATTTCTGTCTTCTATGAAGTCAAATCCAAACCATCTTTGTACTTCCAATAAATACCCTCTAGGGATGATCAGTCTCTTCCCTTGTAAGCTCTATCCATGCACAGCACCTTGCTCACTCACCCCAAAAAGCCAGATTGCCAGTCCCCTCCAGCCCTTTTCCCCCTCTCAATTTTCTGTTCTTTAAAAACCAAGCCAAACCAAACTAAACTGCTGTGTTTTCTCAAAATACATCTTTGGAGTACTAAACTCAAACCACACTGCCACTTGCCTCTATTTCAAATGCAATTCTGTAACAACACCATGCTTGGACCAGCTCAGGTGACTCTCTCCAGTACAAATGAAGAGACTCTCTAACTTCTGTTCAATTTTTTGATTAAAACCTTCTTCCCTTGACTTGATGTAATTCAGGGTTCAGTGTATTTACAGTGCAAAAGAAACTGTTGGAAATCATCTGCAGGTCAGCCACTGGTTTCCCCTGAGTAACTTCTGCTTCTTTGTTGTTTTTTCCCAGCTGGTCTTATACCAGTATTCAGAAAAATCAAATTCCCATATTTTAATATCACACAAGCACTTTACATGTGTACTGTAACACTGCTTGCAGCATGCTCACTGGATACTGTTCTAAGGGGCAAGAGCACTTTGTTAACTAAAAACCAGATAATACTTGAAAAATTTAATCTCAAAAACCCCCTCCAGATCCCCTCACAATTTGCTGTGAATGTATCAGTAATACAACTACCCTGTTTTATTTACCTAAATAAAAGAGCATATTATAACCTCCCATATCAATGACTAAATAACATTTCCCTACAAAGCAAGAGATTATAAAATACCTTGCATGCTATTTGTCACAGTAGGACTTGCAAGGGACACCAGAAGGTGACTTACATTTAATTCTGTCTTTACTTTTAAGATCTATTAAAATCTATCCATCTCCATGGTAACTCAAAACATATAGTCCTCCCACACAGTTTGATTGATAGCTTGCAGTTTTTGTTTTATAGTCAACCTTTTGTTTGTTTGGAAATACATAAAAACTGTCTAGATGATCCTAACTATCTTAAATGATACCATAAATCTGTATGTGGAAGCAAATGAAAGGTACTGCATATAGGGCTCCTTGTTATACTGTTGTTTAAACCCAATATACTGCCATAAAATCCTGTGGTGATTTCAAAGCAAAGTAACTTTCAAATCAATTATAGTAATTTTTCAGATTTTAATGGTATAAGATTTGCTTACAAACTAATTTTATTTTACTTTTCTAAAAACTTACACCTACTTTAAATTCCTTAGATCTCAGAGTCTTCCACAAATCACTATGAGAGACTGACTACATAAAATTTCTTAAAATTAAGGAAGGAAAAAATAATAATTATGGGAACCTGCTATAACCTTAAAATATGAAGCACTTGAACTGAACTTCAGCAAGAGCTAAGGGGAGAAGCACTGAAATGGATTGCATTTTATAGCAGGAACCTAATAAATATTAAGTGCAATTTCTGCGTGAGCTCTGCTCTTCCAAGGAAGAAATGTAGAGAGAGGTCATGACATCCACTAAAGACCTCCAAGAAACCATAGCTAATAAATTGATATAAATTCAAGTCTCGATTTGACAAAGCACGAGAAGGGCTTCTACTCAACTTTCCAACGCAGCAAAGCAGTGTAAAAGTCTCTGATTTTAACTACAAAACCTTCTAATTGTCTAAGATAATGAGCAGACATAAATCACACTGTGCCACTTTTACATTGAGCTCTTTATTCTGGTCCCCACAATTCAAGAAAGATGGGACAGACTGGAGCAGGCCCAGGGGAGGGGCACAAGGACGATCTGAGGGCTGGAGATCCTGCCCTGGGAGGAGACAAAAGCAGCTGGGTCCTTCCTCCCTGTGAATCTCTCCCAGTACTGCAGTACCAGCACACCCTCACAAACAGGATGGAGGCTCTCTGTCCACAGGGAGGCACAAGGAAAAGACAAGGGGCAGTGGGTACAAGTTGCACCAGCAGAGTTTTCATCCCAGCTTAAGAAAGAAATGCCTTACAGTAAGAACAACCATTCACTGGGTTAGGTCAGGGTGCCACAATCTCAGGCAGGATCCCTTCCTGACAAAAGGTTGGGCCAGATGATATTTCAAGGTCACTTCCAATCTGGGACATTCCATGCTTCCCCCTCCATGAGAAAACATACTGAATTATAAAAATATCCACCTTCAGCATACAACGCTGAAGTGTTCGTCATTCTGCATTCTCCAAATCATTCTCCACACACCCATCACAACCCAATCAAGAAAAATCTTCAAGTATTTTCTAGTAATCAAATAACAAATCTGCTAAAAGCCCCAGATTCAGTTGCTAAGCAATGAGATGATTTCTCAATGCACCGTTCCCTCTGAGGAACTGAAGAACTGGATGCTCCTGGAAGTGGAAATATTTACTCTTAGTTTCCTTGATATGCTGTGCAGCATTTAATGAGACTATCAGCGGCCTCAAACTCCTATCTGAGTTCCTGGTCACTCCATGAAGATTCACCATTCACCCCAAACATAGAAACATATAAAAATATCCATAACACTGCTGAACACTATTATCCAGAGTCCTGTCTTCTAAAGTGGTAACTCTGAGTCTCTGTTAGTGTCAACTGAGGCCAGACAAGCTCTTCAGAGTCTTTTAAAATGACTCTTTCACAAACCTGAACAATCACCCTAAAGGAATTTTCTATTTGCAGGTAACCTTGAAAATGACATGAAAATGAGAAAGAGGAAAGAGGGCCATGTATACAAGCAACACACTTTGTGTACATCTGTCTTGGTACAAATACCTCATCTTTCCAGGAGTGTGCTTGCTCAGAATTTAAGAGTGTATTTAATATGCTCAGCCTCAACTTGAAGAAATCCTGTTCCTTGAAGGGAGACCTTCTGATGCACACCTCAGATGCAGCACATCCATTTTAGGTCATGTCACATTTTTTTCTGTCTACATATTTCAGAAAATCCACCAGCAGTTCCATGTTTTATCAGATTTGCAGCAAAGCACATCTCACTGAATAAAAACATCTCACAGAACACTCCCCGTAAGAGTAAACTACCTTAGTGATTCAGTGAATGACATTTTTCAAGATGAGTTTTAACTAGTGCTTCAATTTTAAGGACACCCAAAACCACCCAAATCACATAGCTGCAATTGCACCAAGTCCTGCTACCCACTCTGTTCCTTAATAGGATCCCTCAGGAAATTTAAAAGGAGCCAATGGGAAATTGGTTTCACACTAAGCTGGCAAAAATTCCATTTATTCCCAACACCATTAGGTCTTACTCCTGAAACTAGACAAGAAGTCACCCACACATCCCCCGCTCCCCTTTGCATAAAAGTAGCAAATTAACATTATTGATCTGACCAAATTCTAAATCGGGCAATTATGTTTGGTCTCTCCACAGTCATCTGTTCTCTCAGCAGAAATAGTCCTCACATCACATCTTAGACTCTGAGGAATTTTTTTACAGTTAAAATAGCTACTGTGCACCAACAGTGAGTTGCAGTGATCTCCTTAGCTGACTTAACAACTCACAGGAGTCTTGTTTGACCTAATTAACAAAAGCTTACAGAGAACTTGCAGATCCTTTATTTAGAAGTAGTATAAAAATAACAAATCTTATCAACACATACAGGGTAAGAGAGAAAGTTAACAACCTTACTGGTATCATTTTGCTGTCTCAACAGAAGTCAGCACACTGGTGTGGGCAACTACCCGAGAGCTGCACGCTCCCATTTTCACTGGAACAAATGCAATTTTGCATCTTTATCCACCTGTGTGCCTAAACAAGTCTCCCCAAGGTTTGTTCTTGCTTTTGTGCTCTCTCTTCCTTGTCCCTTTGGAGCAGGCACAAGAACAGGCTCAGCTGCTTATAGTGATACACTAATAATCTCACCTTTCCTTTCCCCTCCACTCCAAATTAAGTACAGGATTGGGGAAGGGAATCACTGGCATCTTTGCTATAGCCTTTGCAATACTGGGAAACAATAAGTAAAACCCTCCTCTAAATTTTTTAGGCTTCCACAGAAGGACATAGTTATTGTGTCCAAATGACTCTCAAGAACAACAGAGAGTATTAGAGCCAAGAAAAACAACCCCACGAGATACCGGGTCTGTGCACCTACTGACAGTGCTCACAAACACAGGCGTGTGTACACACACTCACAAACACACACACATCTGGCCAGCTGTGCTTATCAGTAACCCTCCCCACATTATCAGCAACTCCAGTGGCTACATAGTACAGATTTTGAGCACTGAGATTCACACCCACACTGTGAACTCCCTCCCAATGATTTTTACAGTGGCAGTCAAAGTAGGAAAACCCAAACCAAGTGGCTTTTTTTTTGCCAGAAAGTAGCTACAAAATCTCATTGTTTCAGTGCTCATTTTAGAAGCCTGGATACAGGATACAGCCTGGATACAGACAGATCAGAAGGCAAAGAACTGCTTTCCATTTTCCAGTGTCATGACACTGCCTTGTCTGCACACAGATTACATATTCAAATAGGGGGAAATGAGCTCTTGTCACAGAACCACAGAACGGTTTGGGTTGGAAGGGACCTTAAAGCTCACCCAGTTCCCCCCCCTGCCACGGGCAGGGACGCCTTCCACTATCCCAGGTTGCTCCAAGACCTGTCCAACCCAGCCTTGGACACTCCCAGAGATGGGGCAGCCACAGCTTCTCTGGGAAACCTGTGCCAGGGCCTCACCAACCTCACAGTATAATTCTTTTTCCTTGTACCCAGTGTGAATCTCCTCTCTTTTCATTTAAAACCATTACCCCTTGTCCTATTGCTATGGGCTCTGCTAAAAAGGAAGTCCTCAGAACCATAAAAGTCGTTTCATCTTTACTCCTTTACTAAATAATAAATACTTAAGTTCCATTCCTGATAACTATTTTTTTAAAAAGATTATTTTTAAGTAGGCATAGAATTTTTAAGAAGGTTATTATCATTGCTAAAAACTCACCCAACATAAATAACAGATTTTGATAGCTTCCATCCCAGTATTATTTGTACCACTTTCCAACTGGAGAAAAACCTCTGGCATTTTCAAAAAACTTGCTGTTTTGTCAGCATTTAAAGAGTTATCTGATCAGAATCCAACCACTCGGAGCATAATTTGTTACCACAGTAAAGCAAAGAACACATCATACATCTTTCTATTCCAAATTCATTTCAGGCACAGCCCTTTCCCTGTGAACTCATTACGGACAAATGCCTTTTCCTCCTCAGACTAACACTCGGTTTCCACCTTGATAGCAAAAATTACAAGAATATCACAGCCCTGTGTAATGCAATGATCTCAGGCTAATCTTTCTAATATATTATTTCTCAGACACCTGAACTAAAATTGCTGCACAGCTCCTGTAACTCAAACCCATTCAAGCTTCCCCACGCACAGTTTATTCCCAGTACTAGCACAGACTCTCTGTGGTCAGAAGGAAACGAGGAAGATTCCCAGTATTTTACACCAACTAATTTTCTACAACTGTCTCAAAGCTGTGCTTTACTTCACCCTTCCATTTCTCACTGTTCTCCTCTCTCCAATTCTCTGTCAGCAGAGCTTCCTTATCTTGGAACAACATAACATCCCTCTCCAGGCAGTGTTTTAATCACTGCAGGCTTCCTGGGTATTACATCCCCGCTCCTATTGTTCAGCTGAGAGACAAATACAAACCTTACAATGTCCTCAACAATACTAGTGAGGTAATTGCTGGGAATTTTTAATTGAAACAAACTTGGTCTTTCAAACCATAATCCAGGCAGGGAGTTCACCAAAAAGCATGAGATGAACATTTGAGCCTATTTAGAGATGTTCAGAGAGGGTGTTCACATTTTTTGGCAGCCCCACTGACCAGTGAAGGGCCCTTTGCAGGCACTGATCTACTCAGAGCGCCTGTGCAACAACCAGCACTTGAATTTCCCCTACAGCAAGAAACTTTTCTACAAAGCTGACTAGGCACAGCAGCATGATAAATAACATTAATTACATTTCTTAGATGATTCTTATTACAGTTTGGGAATAATAAAAAAATTCTGCTGGTGCTGATCCAACAACAAGCAAGGATTTCCATTTAGTCTTTCAATATATTTTAAGATATGTCCTTACACAGCTTCCAGCCTGAACACTAAGGATAAAATCCTCATCCCAGCTCTGCCACAGGCACCTCGGGGCATTTCCTCAGGTACTTCCAATGTACAGCCCACAAAAGAGACAAATGTCTGGTCAACAATGGTGTAAACTGTTCTTCTGTCAGAAAGGCTGTGGTACTCTACCAGTGGCCTGGAGATAAGAAATTGCTGAAGGTGCTCAAACATCGGCAGCTTGGCCCAGGGAATCTGGGGAGTCTCCACTCAGAAGGAACTCAAAACCTGGCTCCTGCAGTACTGTCAGCCTGGTCTTGCTGACCCTGCTTGAGAAGGCAGCTGATGATCTCAACAAGTCCCTTCCAATCTAAACAATTCTATGATTATTTCTATTATAGAATTTTTTTTTTTTATTTTTTGGGAAAAACCCCCCCACAACACAAACCAACGTATTTTCTGCTCAGAAGGTCTGCCAGTTTCTTCTTGTCATGGAGCAGATGCCTCCTTCCAAAGTTCTATGAGAACAGTAAATTCTTTCTCCTGTTATTTAAGAATACAATAATGTTTTGTGCAATGTTATAAGAAATATAATGAGCTACAATAGAAAGCAGTCCCAGAAAGAAAAATCACTAAATGAAAGTTTATAGTTAGAGCTTTCTCTCTCCTTCCCCTCAAGGAACTGGCGTTAACAATAAAAAAGAAATACTTTAGTAGAAAGGAAGTTTAACTCATCTGTAGGTAAAATGATTCCCCTTTTTCCAATTTAATACCATTGCCAATATTACTGTTGTCATCTTCAGCTGCCACTGGGGAGAAGAGGAAAAAGAAATCTTACAGGAAGAAAACAGAAAAGATCACTTCATTCCCATTCACGAGAGAGGTAAGAATGTGCAATGGAAAAAGGAGGAGTGCTAGGTGCAGAGAGTGGTATAAAACACAACATGGACCACGTTCCCTGCCCCTCCTCCATTAGATCAGATCCTCCTTTCCAAGAAAATGCCCCCAGGGACATCTGACCCCATAGAAGAACTGGGACCAAGAGAAGTAAAACTAATTTCATAAGAGTTGATTGCTTTTTGAAGGAAGTACAGAACACAGCTGATTATGCTGGAGATGCACTAGACTCACTCCACTGGATCTTTCCTAGGTTTGTTCCCTAGAAATGTAACTGTTGGCACTGCAGGTTTAAATGAGGAAACAAAGCTGCTGCAGCTCTGTGAAGATGTATTTCTCTAAAGGAAGGAGAGAAAGGAAATGCAGCCTTAGACCACCTACAGTTCTTGATCCTAATCCTACACTTAAGACTTGCAGCTACGAAGCTAAAAAAGAGAAAATAAAAACCAGGAAAAAATACCTTCAAATGTTCAAGTTTTTTTTATCTGCTGTGTCATGGGCTTTGGCTGTTAAAATGTATGACAAGAAGAGGGATGGAAGCAGAAGTAGGAGACATAATGTGGCAGCAACTGAAAATTATATAAAATAGAAGTGTATAAAACTCCATACACTTATCCTAGTGTTTATTTCTAATTTATAGAGGAAACAATTGTACAAAACCTCTCAGAGCTGGAGTTCTTCTCCTTTCAGACTCTAGACACTAAAACAAATACTTACAAACTGTGTTGAATAATTCTTCATAGACTTTACTGAAGTCTTATATTATTTCTGACATATTTAATAGCACTTTAAAACTGTTGCCTTTATAACTATGAAGCTTTCAAATCTGAAGGCAGAATTTCAGAACTGCTGAAATTTCCAATGCAGCCCATGTGACTCTCACACAATCCATGATTCCACAGTTAGGAACCCCCATTAAATACAAGGAATCCAACAGTTCTGATACTGATTCTGATGGGTTTTGAATAGACAAAGGCAGGCAACGTTTCTCCCAGGGTATCTGAGATGTGCAAGGAGAGGAGCTCTGCTCTTACCACATACAGCTGTTTCCAGAGCACGGCCCATTCCTGCAGCGTCGCTGTGACTTCAGTCACCACAGAATCTTCAAGAGGAACAACTGTTTCATATTGCCTATAGAAAAAGAGGGGAAAAAATTAGGAAATGTACCCTGGAAAAGATGGAAAAAAGAAATGTCACAGGACAGTAATTTGTAAAAGTCTAGAACTTGAATTTGTTCAACATAGGAGAGTATCTTAAGAGGATCATTTTGTCTGTTGTAAGACCAAAGCAACTCCAGTCACAGCAACTGTTCCTTCATTACATTCCACAAGATTAAGTTCATGTGAAGCATTTCCTGGTTACCTGTTCAAAACACATAACTTCATTCTACTCAAGGTCAATGAAAAGTTTTCATTACTACAGCATGTTAAATAAACTCACCTGTAAAGTGGGCTCCTTCACAATTTCGGTCCCTTCCCTAAGCCAGTCCATTTTTCCCTCCAAAAACGCTAGCCAATACCAAAACTACCCCAAATACTCAAATCCTATGTATTAAGCTGTCCTATCCAGAAGGTTTTTTCAACATTGCAGATGAAATCTGAGGGATCTATCCTCTAATCAAAAGAATAAAACTCATTCCTTTGTAGTAAAGATTGTCCAAAACCATTGAAGAAGAATCACAAGAGTGATTTGGATTGAAAGGTGCTTCAAGGCTCATTTCATGCCACTCCCTGCCAAGGGCAGCGACCCCTTCCACTGCACCAGGCTGCTCCAAAACCCATCCAACCCGGCTTTGGACACTTCCAGGGATGGGGCAGCCACCACCTCCCTGGGCAAACTGTGCCGAGGTTTCACCACCCGCAGCATAAAATATGTCTTCCTTAAATCTAAACCCATCACCCCTCGTCTGATTCCTACAGACCCTGCCAAAATGCCTGTCCCCATCATCTTACAAGCCCCCTTTAGATACTGAAAGGCTAAACCAGGTCTGTCCAGAGCCTTCTCTCCTCTCCAGGACGAATAACCCCACTTCTCCCAGCCTGTCCTCACATGGGGGTGCTCCAGCCCTGGGGACAGCCCCTGCAAGTCTCTAGGGATGTTTGGGGAGGGCAGGGAGCAGGTGGCTGTGAGATGTGCAGCTACCTGCCAGGTTAAACACACGCTCTGTTGTTCCACAAGTGCTTATAATGGCACTTGGAATATATTTTGAAACCAAGAATTTTTAAACAAAACATGAAATAACCATGACCCTCTGGTTCAGAACTGCATTACATTCTGTTGTACCAATTGGTATACGAGGCTGTGATACTTTTAAACAGTGTATCAGCTTTCCTAATAAGTACCTGAACTGGCTGCCCTTCACAAACTCTAAACTAACATCAAGTACTAATTAACGACACCTCACAGGGAGCTGCTCCTTCCCCTAAGGAGAGTACACATTAGGAGTGGTTATCCTGTGCAATATATATAATTGTATTACACCCTAAAATTATGAAGTATCAGTATTACAGATGCCCTTACAACCTTTACTGAGGCCCTTTGGGAACAAATATACAATCCAAGACTATCAGAAGTCACCTGTTTTTCTGTAGGTACTTCACTAAGTGCCATTTAATACATTTTATCTTCCACATTTAATTTGTTGCCTCAGGTCACTGTCTGAAACACTGCACCTAAAAATCTCCCTGCAGCAGCCTCTATCTAGAATATGCAAGTAAAAGCAGCAGTAAAAACACAAGACATTGATTTCAGGAGTCTCAGTCAATCTCACAGGAAACTTTGCAGGTTCCAGAGCCGCCACCCAATAACTTCTCTGCCACGACATTGCCACCAGTGCTGTTACCCACATGAACTGAAATAAACCCACTGCCAGCAACACATGAGCTACAGAGACAGAGAAGGGCAGAAGTTTTCAGCAGAAGTTTTCATTTGGGTGAGGTGGGGATGGCTGGATCCTTTTGAAAAGGTTCAGGGTAACACAGCTACCTGTCAGCTATGACTCTGAAAATCCGCAGCTAAATGAGATGGGCTGTCTGCTGACTGGTGCCTCCGTAACAAACAGAAAATACAGGATTTTGCCAGTGAGAGAACAAGCAGAAATGGAAGAATATAAGTAGAGTTCTTTAAAGATACGCATTTCAGATGATATCTCTGAAGTTATAATTTCACAAGCCAAAGTAAACAAGAGTAACCATCAGACCTGATTCTCGTTATACTAAAAACAAACCACCCCACGAAACACTGTAGAATTACATTTCATTTTCAAACCCTCATGCTCAAAAAAAAATACAATGAACTAAAACGTCTCTGTAAGTTTCAATAACTACTTCTTTGTTTCCTTTCTAGATAAGAAGCACTGTAGTTTCTTAGAAAGAAGGAAAAATACTCACCCTCTGTTACTGACAATTGCCTTTTTCAAGTGAATATAATTTGCAGGAAAAATCCCCTGCAAGAGAAAAAAATTCTGTACGTTAGAAAAACACATTTGCAGTTTTTAGCATTGGTAACCTAAGCCACAATAAATAACTGCCAATATATGTATTAAAAACTCCCCAAACAACCATTGCGTCAAAGCTGCCAGTCCAAACTCAACATTCAAATTAGTAACAATTGACTGTTTTAGTCTGTCTTAGACCAGAACACTGCACTGGACCAAACCTCCACCTGGGCAGATCAGAAAAGTGGCTCTTTTGCAGTTTGCAGCACAGCACCAGCAGCTCCCAGAGCAGGCCTGTCTCAGGATGCTGCATCAGAGGTCACACAGACAGAGGTTTAAAATGACAAATTAAACAAAAACTAAAAGCCCACCATCAAATTTGCATTGAGCCTCCATGGACAGAAGTATTCTACTACTTGCATACCCTGGAGCTATCAGTTCTCCTCTCTCTTTCCAAGCAAAAGCTGTTCAAACCCACTTGGGATGCCTCTGGTTATTTGCCTTTTGCTGCTCCCAAGGGGACTGGACTCTGACCTTGCCTGTGCCAATGTGCTCTTGTGTGTTGAGCCATGGGGAAAAGAGGTCATTTAATCCAACCTTTTCCCAGTGTCCCACATTCTCTGGAAAGCACAAGGCCCTGAATCCTCACAGCGAAGTCTGTCAGTGTGAAAGAACAGCAACCTGCACTTCAGTGGGAAATACAGCAGCAGCATTGGAAATCTTTGGATTAAAAACTAGCTGGCAGCCTCTGACAAAAACATCAGCAACCAAGTGTGGGCTTTCAATTTTTAGAGCTTTAAAACCATACAATTTAGGAAAAAAAAATTTTTGGGGGGGCAGTTGAAAGGAATAGTAAAGAGGGTTCCAAGGGCTAAGGAAAATTCCTTCTTGTTCACAAGCAAGACTAAAATTATAGAAGGAAAAAAGCTGAATCTAAGAGGAATGGCTTCATCAGGAAAATAGTAAATATTCTTGCTTTCAGCCGCATGAAAATCCAGAAAAGGAAGAAATGCTACTTCAGTTTCTTGTTTGATTCACTTCCAGTTAATGCTGCTTATTTCTGGTATCTAAGAAACCAGGGAAGGTTTGAAGGGTGCTTCTATCAAAACTGAACATACACACAAGCAGAGGCACCAACACACACAACGACTGCAGGCATTTCATTAAAAGAGTATTATAGTCATGACAATGTAATACAGGGAATATTATATTTCACAATACAGCAAACATGAGGAATCTGGCACTCCTCTCTCTTTAAATACAAGCAATATTTAACCAACAGATAATGAAGTGAATGAAGCTCATACAGAAGCACAGGTTGGCATGTTTGGATACCAGCATTTACAAAAACTTAGACACACTCACAAAAACAATCATACCAGAACAGTCAAAAAAGTTCTTCAAGAGCAAAAATGATGGGAAAAAATGGAAAATAACCAAAGACAACAGTTAAACTGTAAAAATCTGATCCCCTCAAAAAAAAAAAAAACTTACAAAATCCTTTTTTGACAGACTTTTTTCAAAGTTGTCTTAGATTAATAATTTACTTTATTAAATGTGTTCTTTAAAAATACTGCATTAAAGCAATGTGATATCACCCACCTATGCTTTTCTTAGGGGAGCAGGGTGGAGAGGATCAAATTGGATGAGATTTATAAAGATGAGATTTATAAATCAAATTCGATGAGATTTACATGTCAGGAAGGTTTCTGATCCTTTGAGTGATGAATGAGTATCACTCAATTTAAAAAGAAATCCAATCCTCCCACAGGAAAAAAGTTAGAGAAGGAAAATGAAAAGTTTACTGGGTTGCAACAGCAAAATAGATTTAATCTCCCATTGGATTAACAAATGTATTCACGCTTACCTTGACACTGGGCTTCTTAATGGAAACCCCTCTGTACCAACCTGAAACCAGATAAAGCACATTATAATTATTTGTGGCACTGCTGTCTTTACACAGACACAAATTGACTACAACTGTGCAGTTACCGAGATCAGCTCAAAAACCAGCTGTGCCTCACATAGGCCAAATTTTTAAAAGAGGTTTTGTTAGGGTTTTTTTAAAAATTACTTTTATTTTGCTCTGCAGTGATGACAAACACTTAACAACCTGGAATGCTCTTGTTTCTTCCCACCAGGAATAAAAGCAAATTAGCTAGTTCATGTACTAATAATCACTACTGGCAAAGATACATTCAGCACTCAGGGAAGAGTCTGCATTGAACTCTTCTCTTCCAGGCTGGCACACGAAGTCTTGTTGCAGTGTTTATCTTGACAAAATCTCCAGACTTCAGAAACCTGTAAAACCCATTATCATACATTTCTAATGTGCTTTAAACAAATAGAAATTATTTGCATGTGTCTGGTCTTACATACGTCTGAGTAGAGATCAGGCTTTAGGATCTAATTTACAAACCCCATTATTACTCTTGTATCCCCCATCAGGCAACAGCTCCAGACAGGACAATAAACAAGGAGTGAAACACAAAGCTGCTAAAATTTCAAGTTAAACAGAAGAACCCAGCTTCTGCTGCTTCCCACGGGTGACAGCGATGTCACTGCAGGATTCAGCCCGGAAAAAAAGGGCTGAAAACATCACCCAGCTGAAGAGTGGAAAAGGAGCACAGTCTGGAGCTGGGCCTGGAACAGCCCCAGGACTGAGGAGGGGGCCTGGCCATCCCAAATTCCTGGGCAAACTTGGCCAGGCCCATCTCCAACCCAAGTTCAGCCTTCAAGTGTCATTAGCAACTGCAGCCAGTGTCGGACAGGCGCAGCCCACACTGGCCAAAAGCCAACACTTCCACTAAATCCACTTCCCACAAAAAGTCCTCCCATTTTCCTAGCAACTTCCTACTTATTTTTTCTTTCCCCTCCCTTATTTAAAACTAGCAAAACCTGACAGTAATTGGCTATGGAGAATAGAGAAGTACAAAACAAAGTAACTGGGTATTTTGTCTGTCTCAGAAAAAGGACTTCAGATTTGGCTGAACTATGACAAGATGAGAGGATCAGATGTGGAGAAGAAGGTCTTGAATTTGTTTTAAACCGATAGTCTTGAATTTTTATTTTGTTTTTAAAAGGGAATCTAAGTCAATATGAAATAAAATAACTGATGAATTCAGGACAATTGCAAACCTTAGTACAGAAAAAGCTTTTAAAAAAATTCTTCATTACACAAATTTCTCATGAAGATAGGGCATAACACAAAGACTTGTTTTCCTATGAAACAGTTGATTATATAAAAAAAATTATTGTTGTTCTGAATTCATTTTAGTTGATCAAACTTCAGGACAATCATATTAATATAAACATATATGCACAAACAACACATACAGACCCTTAACATGAGTGTTTTCTAGAACTCCACACAACTGTGCCCACACCTGCTTTTGAGCAACAGATGCTGCGTATTTTTAAGGTCACAGAAAAAAATAAATGCATTTATCCTGTGATTCACTGTTACTAATATTAAGTACAGTCTGTACCTCAGAAATAACCAGACATTTAAGCTCTAAGACAAACAGAATGACAAACTTCTTGGTAAATGGGGAAAAAACGGGTTTTATCCAAGTTTGCGAAGAGACCTGTAAAAGAACAAAACCCTAGTAAAGGGGGTGACCATCAATAATTTAGATTTGCAGTGTAGTAAACGAAACACATTTCCAAAAAACTGCCTCATTTCTGAGGTTTTTGTTCTTCATTCCAAAACAAATTTTCAAAGCTTAAAAGCTCTGTGCTTACAGAGTTGTGAAAAACAGGCAGGGAAGGACCCTGAGAAATCACCCAGCTCATCCAATCCATGTCTCTAAATCTCTCCTCATATTTAGTCTGGTTTGAATAGCATCCAAGCATTTATTATCAGGGCTGAATAACACTGCACTCCTTGTCTGTGAAAAATGATCCATACATCTGTAAATCCTAGATTCCAAGGTATTTCTGCACCAAATTCCAAGGAAACTATTTCTGCTACTCCACGCAGACCAGTTTGAAAGCGGTGGTGAGGCACAGGCACCTTTTTAGAAGAAATTTCTTCCACAGATCAACATTGGCCAGTAAAACTGCATGTAATATGTGAAATTTTGGCATAATACTTGGAAATCCAGCATATTTATGTCAAGAGGAGATGGCAAATCCTCACTGGACAACCTATTTCCGTGGCTCAGACAACATATATGCACTTCATAACCTTTCTTTGATGCTATTTGAACCACTGATGTTTTTCTTTTGGCCATTATGGAAAACATTTTGTTGACTTTCCTCTTGTAGTTTCCTTCATATATCTGAGAAGTGCCTACATTTCCCTTTAATCTTACGAATTGTGCTCTCCAGATTTTAGTTTTTCTTTTATTTTTTCTTTTTTAATGTGGTATAATTTTTTTTTAAGTCACCCCTGTCTATTTTGAGTTTCCTCCAGCTCCATGCAAGCAAGAGACAGTCAAAGAGCTCAGCAGCACCTGAAAGCCCTACACTGTAAAATGTACAACTCATTCTGTATCGCAAAGTAAAAGCTATGAGAAAAGGTACAATTTTTTTTTTTAAAGGCACAGTTAGAAAACTCTATCTGCATTACATTATTCCCTAAAATGAACTAAACCTGCATTTTGGAATTACTCTTAAACACATTAATATTGACGCAATCATTTATCTTCAAGAGCATTTGTTTTGGAGGATTTAATGACAATAGTCATCAAATCCAGGCAAGTGCTTCAGCTACTTGTGATCCCAGCAAGCATTCCTTGGTTACACACAGCACTGACCAACATGCTCAGGTGTCACTGCACTGCAAATAGCAACTGTTAATATTTCAGAGTCATGGCATGCATTTAGTGAGACAATGTCAGGGCAAGGGGCAAGCAAGACTGACTCAATGTGAGCGATAAAATGCTTCCAACTTTATTCACGTAGTTTGCTCTTTATCTACATGCTCATATTCAGTATACATAACAAGCCTAAAGATTACATTGGCATGCCTCAACCCCCCTTGCAGCTGGCAGCCCAAGGTCCTTCTTTATCTCTTCCACTACAACTCCCTCCCAGGGACTTTTTTCGATACTTTCCCAGAGCTCCAAGGCTACTTTGCTTTTGTTATTAATACTTGCAAGTTAGCATGTTTCAGCACGAACTCTGCTCGTGCAAGGCTTCCAGTGCCCCGTGGCCACCGTCGGCCAGCCATTCCTCAACAAGACATGGTCTTTGGAGGGTATTGACTTTGCAGAAATGGTGAAGAAGATGTGATTTAAAATCAAGAACAGGAAAAACTTACAGCTCTGAAGCGACAAGAATTTTGTGAATAAATTAATGTGAAACAATGATCATGCCTGCAATGAAGTTGCGAGGGGACATAGCTGGGATGGCTGACCTGCATCAGCCAAATGGATATTCCACATCATTTGCTGAAATGAAATGAATATCCAAGAATTAGTCTATCAGAAACGCCATTCTAAAACTACCTGTACCTATGGAAATCCACAGCGGGGAAAACTCGACACCACGTCAGAGAATCTGCAAACTGTTGGATAAAGACTGAAAACCCATCTTTCCGAAAGAGTGTCACACTCAGGAGTCTCAGCAATAGTGCAGCCCTAGTTAAATTGCAAAAGCAGCTCTGGGGCAGTCCTGCACATCTCAATCTCTTCATTTCAGTGACTAGAAGATCTACCAATGATTTTTTGATCTTTACTTCAAAAGTGTCTTGAACAAAACAAGATATGCTTTCTAAAAGCCACTCTCATAACGTTTTTCAGATTTCCACTTAATCCACAAGAGGTCTGTCACGTGGAGAAAGCTCACCCCTTTAGAGGACTTGGTAACAGAAAAGCAAAAGGGTCCTAATTGAAAGATATTGATCTATTTTTCAGAAAAATAAAGCTCAAGTATCAGTGTTAAATAAACAATCATGAGCTGCAGACTGAAGGAAAAAATAAAATCTGCATATAATTTCTCAACAAAAATTCTGAAAATAAATTATATAAGTATTTATGATAAATCCTACAGCTGAAGTTTGTTCTTAAATAAAGTACTGCTAGGAGAATCTGCTACAGGAACTCGAGCATTCTTTGTCCTACAAAAATAAATGTACTTGGCAGTAACGTTTTACGTTACTTGTACGTTACAAGTACAGTTTTAAGTCCTCAAACCTGGAGCAAAGCTGTCTTTTACATATACAAGCCAATAAACAATTGCTTTTACCTTGTAATCTGCATGTGAACTGCTGAGCAGAGCTAAAGGCATCCAAAGTGACCCAGGAGAGGGACAGGAGCAGTGCTCAGCAAAAGCTTCCCGATTCCAAGAGCGCTCTGTCCTGAGCTCGCTGCTCTGCGTGTGCCGGGCAGGAGGAGCAGCAGATGAATCCCTGGCCCAGCCTGCCTGCACCACGTCAGGGAGCAGCCTCGGGCCAGCAGAGCCACAGGAATATGCTGATAATGCTGCCAGGGATGCCACGACAAAGGCAAAGAGAGATGAGATGTGTTTTATTGTGGCATTAGCTAGAGAGCTGCGGAGAAGCCACTCCTGTGCTCTGAAAGATGAGTCTCACTAACTCGGCAGGATCTGCCGCAGCAGAGGTGTGGGTCCAAGAGGCTTCACTTCCATGGCCACATTCCACAGAAGGCAAAGAGGGAAAAAGAGGATGAAAAGGGAGGAAAAAGCAATCAGGAAAAGGGATATCTCACTGGAGATATCTTCCTCAGGCCAAACACACATTACTGGGAAGGACTCACTTCGGCCCAGGCAGCCGCAGGACAGCTCCTGACTCAGATGGGAGGAAACCTGCAGGGCTCGCGCAGCACCGACAGCCTGGAGTGGGATTCCTCCCTCATCTGTATGGCACAGCAAAGGCATCACTTCTCAAGCACATTGAATTCATCAAAAATTTTTAAAAAACCTAATTGCAAGTAATATCTGCTGCTTAAGTGTCCCAAATACCAGAAACACTTGTTTCGACCATGCCATCACTGCTAGAATAATAGAGAGAAACTTTAAATATATATTTTCTGCACAGCTTAAGAACACAATTACTAATGTATACACATGAAAACCATGTAGATAAATACTTGTGTGGCTAGCAAAATTTGCATGGGTAAGATAATAGTCTTTTAACTGGTGCTTCAGGCATCAGCTGGTGTTTCCATTCTTCAGTGAATACACAAAATTCTCAATGTAATAATTACAGTTACTGAAGTTATAGCATTTTTAATCTAAAGAAAATTGCCCTCTAGCAATAAAAACAAATGGACAAAACAGACATTTTAAATTTACTCTGAATGCCACTAGTTACTGACAGCTACTGCCCGTGGCGGGCCAATAGCCATGTGACTTGAAAGACAGGGTGTTCTTTAGAATGCACAGTCCGAACGTGTATTTCAAACCAGGAGTGTGCTCATGCTCTGCCACTTGACAAAAGAAAACTTCATCTTTCAACATTTCCAAGTGCCACACTAATGCCATACCCCCTCCAGCTCCTAAAGGCACGGCAGGCAGAGCAGAGAACTCCACTTGGTGTTTCAGTGCTCCCTCAGTGCCAAGACCACAAGTGGAAGGGCTCAGAGAGGGGAACAGAGAGGGGGGAAGCTGTGAATGACAAGCACAGGTCCAACTGGTGTCTTGATGAACATTTCTAAGCTTTGAGTGAAACCAATCAAGGATCTGAGAACCCTTTGTGCAAGCAGTAACTACAAAACCACTCTGGTAACACCTCACGCTTTGCGGATGGTGCGTGTTTGATGGAAACACGGGTGGAGCCTTTGGCAGCTGCAGAGGAAAGGCAGGTACCAAGCCCATGGGTTTGATTTACTGGGACAGTGGACAGCGAGAGGTCTTTGTCAGACTTAGGGTTAAAAAACAGTGATTTAGGTATTTGTGAGGCACAGAAATGTGTGGAAATCCAAAAATTCCAATTTCAAGCATGTGAACAAGATCCAAATTAACGAGAACTATATTTCATTGCATTTCATTTTAAAAATGCATAGACAACCACAATATTTTTTAATGTATTATCAACTGGTATTTATAAACCTTAGAGACAAATACGTATGTATGTGTGTATGTACGCACCTACATTTGTTTCTTTACTCTGCAAATATCTATAAAACTTAGCTGCAGTGATATCCAAAATCCTGAAATAGGAAAATCCCTCCTCTTTCATTCAACTGCTCTAAAAGCAGGGACTGCTTCTTACACCAGTCAGTACAGAAGAGAACTTGCTCTTTTGTAATACAGCTATTCAGTAAGTTATTACGATTAAAAATAAACACATTCAGAAGTATAGCTACTCTTTGAATCTTTGTCAGCCTTGAATTCTTCAGCAAGTCTCTGAAATCATAGTTCCCATTACTAAAAGTTTTTGTGCATGTGAATCTTTTCAACCCAGACAGCAAAATCCCTGCTGCAGACAATTATGCATAAACTATTCAAGAAGTGAAGCTGAAACAGCGATGGATCTTCTGTGACTCTCGCAGCAGTGACCCTTATTTTGTGTGGGTTAACATTATTTTATCCAGTCTGTCTGCATAAAAGAATCTGAGCAAATAATGCAGAAGTAGAGGACCCTGTTAAACAACCACTTAGACAAGAATGCTTAAAAAGCAACTGCTTTTTTCCCCCCCTTTTAAGAACCAACTTTGCACATTTAGTGTGCTCTTTTGCATAATTCACACATGCAAGAACTGCAGCACAGACCATCTGAATATTCAGATGAGTCTCATAGTGTGGAGTTCCAGATGTTATTATCAAAATTAATGTATCTTTTTATACACGAAGTCCATGGTAAAGGCACATCAACCAAAACGACAGGATAGAGGACTTAAAAAACAAAACCAAAAAATTCTGTACAAACCTTCTTCCATCCAGGAAAACCCTCCCTGAGGGCCTCCTTTCACAGAAATTTGAAGACTGCCATGAATTGCTTTTGAAGAACCATCCTCAAAACTACCAGCAAAGAAAATACTCAAAGCCTAATTATTATAACACTGTAAAGACAAGTTGGATTATCCGTTTGCTCTTCTATAAACAACCTGTTCCTTGGAGATGGAGCTTTTATTTCCCAGTTTTGAAAATTTCCCAGAAATGGTTCGAAAATACCATAACTGCTTTCAACAACATACACTGTTTAATTACCTTAGAGTTATCCCATCCTAAGCAAAGGGATACTTTTTTCCTGAGCTTGCACCATGTTCTAATTCACAAGACCTGGTAGAATATCTACAATCAGCACTCAGTGTGTGAGCACAAGCTTAGCACTTGCGGTTTTTAAAAAATCATGGGATGTTCACAGCAAGCTTCTTTGTGTGTAATTTTCCCCACTGCACTGCAAAGCTCTCATTCAACAGAAAATTTTTACAAATGTAGGTGAAAAAGCTACTACGTTACTAGAAAAATTAGCATAGAAAAGGTGACTTTTTTGTGACAAGTTAAGTCAGTGGGAAAACAAACACTTGAGCACAAGAAAAAGCATCAAGAGCAAAAGACAGTTCTAGGCATGAGAGAGGCAAGGCAGAGTCTGCTGACAAGCACGTAAAAGGTCTGGGGAGCAACAGCAACACTGGAGATAAAAAATGACTTTAAACTGAACAAACAAAAAAACCCCACATCTACAACTTTGTGGAATGTTAATTTGGAATTCAAATTTGTGGATCTGGGTTTTGAATTTGTTTAACACTTCAGGATTAAGGTTACATTATTCCACCTCAGAATACAGTGAAACATGTTCTCATACCGTATCTTGTCAACCTACTTCTCACCAGACATGTTTTACAACACTTGCTTGAACATTAGGATAAGAATAATTCTCCTTTTACATACAACTTCAATCACACTCCTCATGTGAATAAAGCAGAGCATTAGGACATTCAGTTTATTCATACACAGACATCACCAGCCAGATAAGAACTATAAAATTTACAATGGCATTTTGCTTTAGGTACAAAAACACACATCAAGATAAATGCAAAACAATCTCCCCTAAACCCATATTCTTTACATTTTTTCTAATACTGTGAATCTATTTAGTAATTAATCTTTTCCACCTCTTCAGATGTTTCTGAGTAATAAAACTGATACACTTAATAGAAATGGGTAACAGTAACGCTGAGAAAATACAGTAAAAAAAAAGATACTGATTCTATACTTTAGATGATGACATTTCAGTGTAAGACCCAGTTACAATACAACAATCAGGTCAGGGTTCAAGATTTTCTGGACAGATGGTTAACTTCAAACACACTGACCCCCTATCAGACTGGATTAGTGCCAAGAGCACTCAGCCTTTCCTACGGAAAGTGGGTCAGAGTAGGTTTTATTCAAGTGCTTTGATTTGATGCATCATGATTTCCAAAGAACTTATTAAAATACGCCAGATTAAGATATTTGTATATTCTTACATAGAAAATGGGGTTCCTTCTTGGACATCACACTTACCTTCACATTTCTCCAGGATCTGGACAGTTTCACCTAGTTCCAGGACCAAGCCTTGCGGAACAGTTCCTCGGAAGCTGCATATCACTGGAGGGTGGGGAAAAAGAGAGAGAGACATATGAGGCTTGGATCTTTGTGTGAATTTTCTTCTAAGCATAGCCCTTTAGCTCACTCCCTGCATAAAAATAGCTCTTACATAGCTGCCCAGAAAACCTGTCAGCCAACTTTTCCTGATCAGATATCTTTATTTCGGCCCTTATCAAAAATTAAGCTCAACAACAACATAAAAGCTGAGCTTTTAAAAAGATTTTTAAATTAAGCAAGGCTTGTAATCACTTTAATCAGCAACCTCTGATTCATATTGCATACAAAGATTTCCTTGTCTCACAATTCTTACTCTACTCCACAACCCATCAATGGAACAGGCTGCCCAAACTGCAGAGATTACAACAGGAATTCAACTCCAGGAATTACTTTTCTCCAAGTTGAAACGATTTTAAATACCATCTGTGCAACTAATACACTGCAAAAATCCTATAATACCATACATTATATTTAAGCAGACACATGAAAGAATACATAAGAATCTGTACTTTTCATAAGCACTAACTAACATGATACACATCCTGCTTTTCCAGGTATCTTTAGTTTTCATTAACCAGGGAAAATAAGAACCCATCTTAATATTTCAGAAAATATTAATGTAATAAATAAAAACTACTAAATAAAACTCGATTTTAAAAATAAATTTTAAAAATACCACAGTGTATCTGTTCTTCAGCTATATTTATCAAAATAAAACAGGGACATGTACATGGGTAGCTCCCTCAAACATGACATGTCAGAACAAAGGGTGAATTGCAGGTAAGTTCCACCCTGTCCCCAGTTCCAGCTTTAAAAACTCCCCAGGCACAGATTTTGTGCAATCACTCCAGTACCTTGTTCCAGGTAAGCACACACTCAGGAGAGCCCTACACACCCTGGAGCACTACAAGCAGAACTCCCTGAGTTGAAATAGTGACCTCCAGTGGGCACCATCCTTTTCTCCAATTTAAGAGAACGGTCCCCTTGGAATGCAAACACTCCAGCTGTGGTCGAGATATTCCCATGTGATAGAGGCACATTTCACAGAACATTCTGGGTTGGAAGGGACCCACCAGGATCATCGAGTCCAACTCAAGTGAATGGCCCATAGAGGGATCAAACCCATGACCGTGGAGTTATCAGCACCACACTCTGAGTTAATCTCCTCCCTAAATACTTTTCCATGTCAAAGCCAAGAGTCCTTTATGACTGCACATTAAGTAGACACGCTGAAGTCCAGGGGAAAAACACCCCATGGAACCCAAGACTCCCACCTGCACCATGTACCACGAGGTAGGTCTTTGAACCTTGAATTTCTAAGAAATAATGAGAAAAGCACAGACAAAATTTCCACCAAAACAAAGCTGCGTTTTAACCTTATACACAGACTTCATAATGGGCAAGGGCAAGAAAGAACAAACTACACACACCAGGCAAACACTCACATAGATGAGGGCAATACAAGAAAGAGTGGGAAAAAAAATCCAAAGGGAATCAAACGGCATCAAATGTTTGCACTTCCACTGTGAGACTAATGCAGGGTTTGATCACAAGAGTTAAGAACTCAGAATTTCATCAACAAACCTAAACTGCTCTCTCAGCTCTCATGGCCCAGCAGAAGTCACAGTCAGTTAAATGAGGCTTTAAATTCTTGTTTACATCAGAGGCAGGAGAAACACAACAACTGGCTCCAGACTGGAATAATGCAGACAGCATAATCCAACAAAAACTAAGCTCATCAGCATTCTGGATTCATTCTCCACCCATGAAGAAATCATAAATATGGATTTCAACCAAAGAAAAACTACTTAAAGCCTCTCCCAAAGTGCAGGAACACTGACAACTGAAATGATGAACTGGCAAGACATAATCAAACCTCCAACGGCTTTTCCTTTTTTTTTTTTCCTTTTTTTTCACTATTTTAGATAGCTGGATCCTTTAAATACAGAAAATGTTTTCATTTTCTAATTGGCAATTTTACCAGAACAAGAAAACACCAGGTGATTTGCAAAATACTGTAAAATCCTTTATAAAAATATGATTTTTTTAGTCCAAACCAACAAAACCACTAAAAAATTCATGTATGTCTCAAAAATGGGGAATTTCAAACACCCTGGATAAAAAGCTATCTTTGAAAACACCAGAAAACTAAACAGAGAAGTGTTAATACAGTAATAAGATCTTCATTTATGAGAGCAATTTTAGATACATCTTTAATTTTAAGAATTTATATAGGCATGATAATATTAAAAACCAGTTTCCAGACCATTTTCATCTTTTCTGAGCATGCCATGGATATCATGACAGAGACACCAGTCACGGGACATGTGGGTATTAGTGGTTGTAGACAATAGAAAAGAAACAATGGATAGAAAAACAACTCAACTGGTCTTACTCAGCCAAGCCCAACAAGAAACAGCTACTCTGAAAAGTATTACTGCATGCTAACACTGCATTAGATGCTCTGAATTAGCAAACAGCAGCTGACTTCCTATGACAATTATTTACTATATTAAAACTACTGAATCAAGGATGCAGCTGGGAAAGAAATTACAAGTTCTTCGGCCATCACATGTCTGCTTATTATGTAATAATACAGGTGAGCCTGCAATAAAAGCTAAAGGAAAGGTACCAGGAAAAGACAGTACTGGGGGGTTTTTTCAATTGCTGATGGAATAATTTTTTTAAATATGGTCAGGAACGGTGACTTTCATATATTTAGCTTTACAGGAAGTAATTCTAATAGATCTGTTAGTTTACAGATGCAAACTGTCCATTTTGAAAAGGATTCTACTGGTCACACAAAGAACATCTGAGACAAGGACTCTACAACGTGTAATGGGCTCTTTAGAATTCAGAGCACTCTATTAATAAGAGAGACAAAGCTCTTTTCTGAGGTCTACCTCACTCAAAAAAAGAATAAATAAGCAAAAATCACAAACCAGAAATGAACTGATTCCATCAGCTCTAGATACAATCTTGATGATCATACTCAATTAGAAAATTAGTTCTCATACAAAAGTAACACCCCCTTCATTCTCAATACAACAGTATGGAATCTAATTCCTTTTGTAATCATCAATAAATTAGGTGAGTCTCTTCTGTTTGACAATTTTTATAATCAATCCATAAGATTGGTGAATAGCAACATAGATTTTATCAAAATAATGGAAGCCAAATCTCAAAAGTAAATGATTTTGCAGCCACACTAAATAGAAGTCAGGAAAAATTACAGAATCCAAATAAATTGACCCACTAGACCAAACTGTCTTACTGAACTGTGTAACAAGAACAAAATTTAACATTTCTGAAATAAAAAAGACTGGTAAAAATAACTCCTGATTACGGCAGAATCACAGGAATTTAACGCTACTTTATAGTCTGATTTTATTATTCCAAAGGTTACTTCCAAAAAGTTATGGATGTTACTCATTCACTAAGCTAAAAATGCTTTATGCAAGACAACCTTATTTATAAAGTCCCTTTTAGATACACAGTTCTTCTTAGCAGTATTATTTGAAAAATATCATCACAAATATAAATGAGAAATACGGAGTAATTTAACTATTCTGAAGAAAATAATTTACAGAGAGGACTCTGACAACTGATTTCTGTCCTTTCCACAGAGGTTTTTTACCCTACACGATCACCAACAAACTGTCCATCAATCCATAAGTCTCTATCATTTCTTACAAGATTCATGTCCTTGGTCACCAGACTACACACCATCAAAACAGGCATAAAGCAAAGCTTTTACCCACCAGTTAACAGATCTGACCGATCCCTCCTGGACTCCAGGACACACTGCTGAAATATTTAACATCCATTTTCAGATATGAAGCCCCTTGCCATCGTTCAGGTCTATAAGGAGGTCGTAGCTCCCCTCACAAAGTCATTTCAGCCAGCAGTTAAAGCCAACATTCCGCCAAAGAGGAAAGCTTTGAAAAAGCACCACGTGCCATGTGATTCAGGAATTATCTCCAAGACAGAAGTCTTATCTGTGGTACTTAAACTGGACCACAGTGAAAGAAATCCTTCCCTCTTCACCTCTGAAATTTACCAATAAGAAAGGCACAAACCAGTTCACATGGGCAGTGACTCTCATGCTGTCATGAAAAATATGAAGGAAGCAGCAAATATGAAGGAATTGTGGAGTACAACACAGAAGAACAGATGGCATTGCAACAACAGTTTCAAAAGTCAAAGATCCAGGGGAGGACAGATTTTTCCCTGCCCATGGATATGGCCTGACACAGTATGATATAAGCAGCTGCATTGCAAGTCACCAGCAGTAAGAGAAACTGCACCAAAAGATAAACAGGACGTGTTAAGCCAACGCATCTTGGCACAGCTTTGATTCCTCCTGTGTTCCACCTAAAGCAGCTCCTTGCTACGTGAACAAAGAAGATCCAATTGATACAATTCAAGAGGTTTTACAAACTATGTTCTCAAACAGCCCCTGTCAATAGCTCTTGAAGAAACTGCACTTGGCTGTGATGAAGTGGGAAGGTGTTTGCACAGATAAGTAATCAGCAAAGTGATGCGAAATAAAAGAGCCATTTCCCTTAGTGAGGACAGATTGACCAGCAAGCTCTGAAGGGATCTCTGTTGGAGTCTTTCCTGTTTCAAGTATTCCTAAATGATCCAAAAAAGCTCATCATTTAGAGAAGCCACAAAGTTTATGAGGCCACTCAGGCTGTTCAGAGTAATAAAGAGATACAGATGGACCCGAGCTCCACAAGCAGAACTGGCAGATGAGCAGTGTTTAGCTCACCTGCGTGGCATTCCGTGAAGGATGAATAATCCCCACCTCACATACAAAATCATCATCTCCCTTGCTAGTGCCACACTGAGTGGAACCCTGGAATGTCAGAGTTCTTACCACAAACTCAGTGCTCTGAGCCACTGTCAGGGACCACCCCACATCACACACAATATTGTCTTGGGGAAAAAGGGGAGACACCATTATCCACAGCACGGCACAGAACTCCCAACGAACTCCATGTGCCAGTTTTCCCCTTTGTCAAAAGCTAATCCTTTGCCAAAAAGGATTGAACAGCAAAAGAAAAGGTAGAAAGAAGTGAGAAAGGACATAGCAAGGACTGAATAAGGGCTTTTATACGATTGATTGTTAATCAAGATGGAACTCCTGTACCAGGAAGGCTGAAAGGGTGGAGAGGGGATAACTGACCAAAGGTGCACAGGGAACTGTTGCTATTCACCCCTTCCAGCTCAAAAAGCAGAGCAGTGTCAAAGGAAGCAGCAGAGTTCGGGACTTTATTAAAGTACTTTTAATAAGTATAAAAGTGAAGAAACCGTGAAACTCCTCACAAGATACTGTGGGTGACAGAAATTCAATAATCACTCAAGTGCCAAAGCCAACAGGACAAAGGGATGGATGTGTCCCGCTCTCGGCTCTGCAAGGCCCCGTCCCAGGAAGCTCTGGAGCCTGGGGAAGGCTCCACCCCTGACTGCAGCCACCAGGACACGGGGAGGGGACGGGGCTGGAATGCTGCGAGCTCTCTCACCCGTTATCAAGGAGCCACCGCCTGAGCTTCTGCTGTCCTGTGCTATCGACTTGTCTGGGACCTCATCTGAACACCAGCATGGCAAAAAGGAGAACACAACTCACAGAGAAATGCTGAATCGGACTTCACCTGTGTCATTGTTACTTTCTGCTGCCAAGCACAGAGGTGGTTTCGTTTTTGCTGTGATATAATTTTAAATAATTCAAAATGTATCTTCCTCTTAAAATTCTTTCCACTTCAGGTTCCTGTGTCCCAACTTCCCCGCCCAGTCTCACCTGGGCTGCAATGCTGTCACAGATTATTTTTCTTCTCAAATGGATGCCAATGCCCTGATAACCACAGTAATAGAAATGTGTCAGACGAACAGTGGGAAAACCCAGGACAACAACAGGAAAACGCCAGAGAATACCCAGCCCAATACATCCAGCTGCTCATTCCCTTGAAACATTGGTTTTTTCTTAGCATATACACAAAGTTATCCAATGAACTGACAGGGGTATATGCCTTCTCATGTACTTTCTTATTTTTTTAACCTATTTCTACACATTTCAGTGAAGCCTACAAAAATATTTTGATCTTGCATAATGTTCTATTTACACGACATATCAGTTCAGCTGATGAGTAATTTGTTTATTTTCATAAAGGAACAGAGCCCTTTCCCTCCTCACTGTCCAAGATGTACCAATGAAAATCAGAAGAATTTATTTAAATTAGGGCTGAGAAATAAAATCAGTTCAAGAGCTTTCCATGTTTACATTGTTTCTTCTTCCTTCTCCAAATCTAAACTACATGCCTCTTAATCATTGAATTGGGCTTTTAAAAATTATTATTTATTTCTCAGGTTTTCACATCCAAAATAGAAATCATTGCTACTGGAACAGATCCAATATGCTAAACCACATTTTAATTTTTCTTTATCATAAGATGTTGGTGAGACCATGATTTAATGGACTCTGTGGGTTAATTGGGGGGGAAAAACTGTAACTTCGTGAATTTTCAACATATCTCCATTTACAAAAGACAGATCTTCTTGGACTTCGTGACAGTTTTTTCCAGTTCTCAACTCATTGTTAATATTATTATCGGTCTCATTAAAATTCTGGTAGCTTGCAGTATTTTTAGATGACACTTGCAGAACAAGTGTTTCAGGTTAAAGTATGTAATTTAATTTTTATAAAAGCTCTGTACTACACTCAGCTTGCAGTTATTCAGGTTATGCACTGACCATCCCTCAGTGCATCTTCAACTAAACCCATTTCAGGAGGAATGGCAGGGAGAACACACAGGAGAGGCACAGCTGCAGTTGTGTTGCTCCATACCCAAAAGACCCTGACAAGGTACAACTACACCGAGCAGACACTGAATTGTGTTCTGTGCCACAAACATCCAAGTTCCCAAGCTCTCTGATGGTGTAATTTATGCTTTATAGCACATAACCATGTTTTAAACTCACACCTCTATCACACCAGCTAAGAATTTGGAGTATGTGTTTACTTTGGGTAAACACAAACTCTGAAGTTTCACAGTCCTTATACAGCATTTTGTATTCAACTACTACTCGTTGTCACCAGCTAACACGGAACACAGGTCAATCCCTGAGCTCAATATTGATTTACATTGATTAGTATTAAAGGTTGAATTAAATATTAGATCAATATTAAACGATCTGACTAATATTTAAGAAAATAATGTAATTACTCCAAACTGATGAACCACTATTACGACGAGCCTGTACCTTTTCCTAAAATAATTTTTCATATTAATCCAGCTATTAAAACTGTCTAGTATGACACAATATATGCTAGTTTTAAGAGCTGAATAAGATAAAATTTATTTTCTTCCCTGTAATACCCAGGTGGTAATAAAGGCTCCATGTAACCTGAGTCACCAGGTGAGACCAAAGATGGCTCTAAATCAAACACCTTTTCCCTAACAGAGGCTAAAACAAGGAGGAGAAGGAAGGGTATTAGAGCAGGGCGACGATGTGGCTTCCCCCAGCCTGAGACACCTGTGGACTGGGTCTTTCTAAACAAAAGCTTTTATCTGTATTAATTTTATATATGTATTTAGTAGCATTTTCTATACATTTTCTTCTATGGAGCCACCCAAATGTGGAACCACATCAACTTTTAACAGCCCCATCAGCCCAGAACTCCACACGTGACTGTTCCATCACACAGAAAGGGACATTCACTTGTTTGGCTCCTGTGTCACCAACGCTCCCAGGAATTGTATTAAACGAGCAAACAAACAATTGTTTTTCTTCCACTCCACAGTATTTGTGTTTTGAGAATTTTCTAAACTACCTTTGCTTAATAATGTATCTTCCAAGAAGGGCAGATGCGGATTCTTTGTATTTAGGGATGGCAGAGGGAACAGTCACCCAGCCAGGGCAGGATGACTGGGCAGGAAAACCAGCAGTGATACAAATTATCCCACAAAGGACAAGAGAGAGGCGAGATTCAGCTTCACCTTTTTGTGAGGCAACTGTGTTGCACAATCACGCCTACGGGCAGCACTGAATTAATACTTCACAAACCTCCCCATACCTTCCAGTCTGAGCCTCTCTCATGAACCACAAACCTTTTCCCAGGAAAAAGGAGTAGTTCTTCAAAACAGAAAATTATGGGTTTAATAATTTAAAAGAACAAGATGTAGTTTATGATTAAAAAAAAAACAAACCAACCCTTCACATTTTTATAACAAAATTAAAGGCCAATACGATTAATTTTTTCTTTTGTGGAACTGCTTGATTAAACCTGGCAGCTTCATAGATTGCACAGTTAGAGTCTGATAATATTTGACAAGGGAGCAGAACCATGAGGAAATGAAAAGAAAAACATTCCCATTTTATTCTACAAATACCTACAATAATGTTTTCACCTTCACAAAACACCTTCCAAGTATTTAAATGAATAATTGTGGGTGAGGGTTTCAATTATTTGCCAGAAATGAATCTGAGACTTGCAGATTTATTTGCAAGACCAGGCCTCATTCAGCAATGCTCACGAAGAATAGAGGGAAAAGACCACAGGTCCAGCACTTCCAAAATATTCCGCTGCTTAAGCAAGATGACAACATGAATAATTTAGGTATGGAAGAGAGGATATATCCAATTACACCTTAAACACCCAAATAAAATACAAAGTTTTTGCAGAAGGGGCATTTCTTGCAGAGTGTACTGGTACACACGACAGAACAGGGCTCTAATCCGATTGGAATTGCCAGGCACTAATGTAATACACACACACACAAAAAAGATTATCAAAAGCTGATTAAAAGCCATCCAAACATTACAATCGAAGAGTAGGGATTAAACAAAAGACATGATTTAGAAGAGGGCTAAAAATTTTTTGACCTTATTAGTGGTCTTTATGAACTTTTATGCCAAATCTTGATGAAGAAACATACACTTCAGAATTGAAAGCAAGGCGTTACACTTTGGGTTCTGTGTATTGCCAAAATTACAGTACAATTAAGTGAAGGTATTTCAGGCTGCTCGGGGAGCAGTGGCAGTTGCTAGGCAGCATCTGCTCCTGTCAGAGATGCTTCTTTCTTTGTGCAGTACAGAACCTCAGCCAGGAATACTGCCACCAATGGATTATTCCAAGGCAGCTTACTGCCATCACATGGCATCTGCAAAGTGCTCACCCGCTGCCTAGCAACACCGCCTCTTTCTACTGAGTCATACCAGCACCAGGAAAATATTCCTGCAAAAAAAAGAAACAGATGCCTGAGAAGAAAGGTGATCGTTCAGTAGCAGAGCAAAGGATTGCGAGCATCCTTCCCCTGCCCTCCAAGATAAAAAAAGACATGGGGCTCAAAAATCATGAGCTGTTTAAAATAGTTTTGCACATCCTGGTGGCAGGAGGTGGGAGAGAAGAAACGGACCAAAAGCCCACAGCATTGTCCACTGCCTTAGCTGTGTTAAGGAACTGGTCTTGGGCTTCCAGCTTTGCAAGGATCTGTCCTGTTACTTCATCCTCTCCCTGTAAATCTGTTCCATCAGTTCATTCAAGTCCCTCAGCCATACATCATTCCCTCTATGCAAGAAGCGAATGCAGCAGGTTTTTTCTCTCTTTTAAATAGAGGCACAGGCTGTTTCAGTTTCTGAAACCTTCTCCCTCTTTCCAACACCCCGCTGCAAAGAGGAGAACACTGACCACACTCTGCCCAGAGAGGTGAGGAGCTGTTCTGCACCGCTGCGTTCCACAGGCTGCAAACACGAGCCTGTTGAACACTTTACTGTTCAACACCAGGAAACAAAGTAAGCACCCAGTCAAGTTTTGACTCCCCTGGAGGGTGGAGATTGCACCACCTCTCCAGGCACCCTGCTCCACGGCTTTCCCACATACACTGTGGGAATCACTGTCCTTCACTGGAATTTGTTCCTGCAACTCCTCCTTTCAGCCTGCAACTCTGAGAAGCAGCTGGCTCTGTCTTCTCTGTGACTCCCATAGAAAGCAGCTATCCATGAGCCAACCCCTTCCTATGTTCCTCTTCCCAGGTTGTACCACCCCGGATCTCACAGCTCCTCCTCTCTCCCCGTGTGTTCCCACCTCCCCACCTCTCGTACTGAGAGGTGCAGCCCTGGAGCGACTAAAGGAGGAAAAGATAATTTCCATCACCACCCTGGTGCCCAGGAACACAGCCTGGGACGTGGCTACCCACAAGAGAACACCACTGGCTCATGTTCACACATGCAAAACCTCAGGGATCATCCCACAGTACCTTCCATCCTGTCCCATTTCACACAGACTACAGCGTGAGACTTTCAGACCTCCCATCTACCTGTTAAATAAGTTCTTAACACATTAAAGCCAACTTGGCATTTATGGTCAGTTTGAACATTTCCAATGAGCAGCAGGAAGGGAAGAACAGGGCAGATTTATAAAAGTGTATTTATCAGCATGAAGTTCCTGCATTTTAGCTGAAAACTATTTCAGCCTAAACTGGCTGCCACACAAGAACTTTTTGTGCTGAAGACAGCTATGAAACCTATCAATCCACCCATAAGAACTTTGACTTCTTTAGTTTGCTACTAAAATACAAGAAAGAAAAAAAGTATTTGACTGACAAAATCAAAGATGCTTTCTTTTCATGATTTTTAACTCTTCCAATCCTGACTGAAGCAAATATGCATTATTTACTGCCATCAACATCATCTGAGACATCGGGGAAATCCTCCTTTTCTCTTTTTGCATGCTCCAAACAGGTTTATTTCATTATTATTACTATTTTACTATTACTATTTCGTTATTATTTATTTTTATTTATTAAGCTTTTTTTTTCCCCTGTTAAAAGGAGAATATGGTCTTGTACCAGATATACAGTAACTCCAGAACTGGGGGAGAAAAAACCAAAACCAAAACCAAACCAAACAAACCAACAAGATTAGCAGTTGCAGTTTGGGGCCTTGCTGTGATGAAGAATGAGAGAGAAGCCAATTTTCTATTTCCCCTGCCCCAGAGAGTCAAAAGAGAAGCTATTTCTGCAAGACCAGTGCTTGAAACACAATCTTCCTTGGCATAAACCCCTTGGACCATAGAGATCACCAAACACTTACGTTAAAAAAGAAAAACAAAGAAACCCCCCACCCCAGCAGAGGGACTTTGGTCCTAATTCTGCTCAGATCAGCGCACTGGGAAGGGCTGAGCTGGACAGCAGGTCGGGAGGATGGGAGGATGGACAGACGGCTGCAGGTCACCATGCAATGCCGGGGAGCTCCCCCAGCAGGCACGGGCTGCCCCCAGCAGATGCTCTGCACACACAGCAGGGCCAAGCACAGCAGCCACAGGGCCTTTCCAGGCCCCAGGACAGCTCTTCCTACTCTAAGGAGTCCCTGCTGGAGGAATGGCCCTGCAGTATCACCTTTGAACAGAGGCACAGGCATGGAGAGGATTCCCCTCATCTCCCATCACGCCAGGCCAGGCCCACAGGTAGTGTCCAGCTCCATTTTGTACGGCGATAGCAGATGACAGGGCAAGATTATTTCACAAAAATATTGATCTTGCTCTAACAGGTCCAGCAGAACTACACCATTTTTCTCATTGGTTTATCAAAATTCAAGTCATCAATCATTTGGATCATGAGCATTTAGAAAGAAACAAAACACAAAGATGCACCAAAGTTCAAACCACAGTTTTCAGTAACATTTTTTTTCTGGTAATTCATATATTTTTGGATTATTTGTCCCACTCTGGCTGACACTTTCTCACCTGAGCCTACACTCTCTGTCCATGTCACACAGCCACACACAAAGCAGTGCCTAGGTGAAGTGGGCAGCTTCCTGTAGACACTTCCACAGGCATTTTGCTCCACAAAAGAAGAGATGGGTGAAACAAACACCTCCTCCTATCCCCGTGTCCAGACTCAGTTACTGGAAACAGCCATTGCTCTGTGCAGGGAGTATCCAGCACTGCCTGGATATTCTCCTATGAAAGGCTCTCTGCTCCCTTCACCACTGGTTTGGGCAGCCCACCCAGCACCTACCCCAGCAAGGCAAAGGCCCGTGGGCACCGACACCCAAACAGGCCCCTCAAAAATCATATATTGCTTGCAACTGCCTTCTATTTAACAGTTCTGGGTTTCTCTGACATGAATACAAGGCTTCCCTTATCAGGTTCAGAAGACTAAAAGTACAGGTACATAAACACCTGGTTCATAAACACTTTGAGAGGAAAGAAAGGCCCTGCTGCTCAAAAACACAGCCACAAGAGGTTTCCAGAACAGTATGCCACCTGCCAAAGCACTCTGTGCTGCACTCTGGCACCTTGGGTAGCTCAAGGACTTACATTCAACAGAAAGAAAATAAAATAATTCACCACTCCATCAACTGCCTACTGCCAACACTAAAAGCATTTCATGCCTAAGCTTCCTTGCACTGAAATAAAAATAAAGGTTTGTCTGGATGTTTCAGAGAACACCAGCTTACCTCTGAAAGCACAAAGACAGGCTTTTAATCACCAAGAGTTAGCTGGCACCACTTGTCATAAGCTTTTCTTAAGGCTTAATATCCAGAAAGACTCAAGAAAAGAAAAAGTAGTTAAAAGCTGAAGAGGGATGGAGGGAAGTCTTATCCTTGGAATAAGTAATCACCTCACAACTGTACTGGAAAGCATTCAGTCTGCTCAAAGCCTCAGCTCCCTGCCTTCCTAATATATTCCCTAAGTTTGGACTAAGGACTTATTGTTTGAACAAACACTAAAGCATATCTAAGAGGAAGGAAGTAAGGGCCAAAAAAACTTTATAGAGATGCTTTCAGGATCTCAAAAGACATTATAAAGTTCACTCTGACATGGAAAAGATTGAACAGAGGTTTGATTTTAACATCAGTCACTTGAGCGAGAATTTCGTGTTTGCCTTGAGGTTCAGTGAGCAGACGGATTTTCAAACAGAACAAAGTGAGAAATGTAGTGATATTAAGGTTGATTCATAATTTAAAAACAATCCGTGGAAAGACCACTGGCAATCACAACTGAGTTTGGACCGAGATCCCACTGTATGCTTCCTTTGGCCTCTTCCTCCGTGCAAACCCAGCTGAGAGAAGAACAAAACGAACTTAATTACCACACAAATTTTAAAAAATTTTCGCTGGAGCAGGAGGAAAAAGTTGCACCAGGCTCTTCAAGAGCTAAATAATTTTCCACAGACTTCCCATTCTTTGGTAAGTGTTGTCATACCCACATCTGAAGAGTGCTCCCATTTCTCAAGAGAACAAATCTATGGAATACATATGGCCACCAATAACACCAGCAGCTGGACCCATCGGGCAGTTACAGCTCTTCTGTATTAGAACCATTTCCAAATAACTGTTGAATGTGTTAATCAGAAAAGCTTGTCTGTCTACATGTCACTGTGCATATGAACACAGCAAACTCCCTCATTCACCATTACCACCCTTTTGTGGGTTTTGAAATGCCAGCAAATAAATGGCAGAGAATTGTATAACTACAAGTTCTGCTAATAGCCCCTAGCTGTTTCCCTGATGTCTGCATTGGAGTCTGACTTGGTCAGGGCAGAATTGCTGCAAAAAAGGCTTTGCAAGGGTAGTGAGACTCAAGTCCAGCTGAGTTATGCCATTGACTGTACCCTAAGAAAGTTGCTTTCAGAGGATTGATAAAATGTCACCCTTCTTCTCTTCCCACATAAAAATGCAAACCACAACCTGCACCGTCACCCCATACTCACACCCCAATTTCCTATCCCTTAAATGGTTCAAACCAGAAATCACTTTACATTTCCTCACTGATTTCATTCCGAACAATCTCCCTTCCTGTCCTACAGGCTTGACAATGAATTTCAACCCAAAGCACACAAATAAGAAACACCTGACAGAACCTGATTAACCTTTTTTTTTCAGCAGGTCAGAAGCTTTTTATCTGCACTACTATACACAGAAATTACCGTTTTAAGGTCTTTTTCCCAACCCAGCCCTATTTCCATTAAAAATGCAGGGAAAGTTTTCCAAGACTGCCAGCTCTCATCATAAAATGTCTCTTGTTACTGGATGTATTGTTAGGTGAGGACAGGAAGCCTGAAGACCAAAATATTTCCACCCTTAGAAAATCATCCTAAAAACAAATTCCCTTCTGCACTGGGGATAAGGTCAGGAAGGAATTGCTTTTGCCCCCACCCTATTGGTCAGGGGCTGAAGTTCTGCAGGTCTTAGCTGAATACCTAACACAGCACAACAACAGAAAACTGGAGAAAATTGCTCTAAAACCCATCAACTCATCCAAAGTGAAACCCCATATTGCACTGCTATCACTTCTTACTCCAGGATCACACCCACATTCCCATACAAACCATGCAATGAACTGCTAAACACACACATCTCACTCCTTGCCTTGGTGAGCAATTTGCTTCTTAACTTCATTCCTCCTGTATTTAGAAAGTTTTGGCTGATTTCTACTGCAGATGCATTTGTGGACAACTGGCATTTAGATAATCTAAAAGCAGTGATATCTTACAGGTTAATTCTCATCCAGCTCTGCAAACCAGCTCTTCAGGAGAACTGGTCTAACCACAATGTCTTTGCCTTAGTCTTTTCTAGGACAGACGAGCCAAAATATATCAACCTCTCACCACAAAACAGTACATTTAACCTCCAAGTCCTATCAGCACCAGCAGAATTCCAGATTTACCCTAGACTGGAACTGAAGTTGCCCATAACGTTTAATGACACTTCAGTAAACTCTCCTCTCTGTACTGATAGTATCCCATCGGATGCATCTTGGGAGCTGCTCTTTTCCAGAGCCATTTCAAGGTGTGATTCATTTCCCATCCAGCTAAATAACACATATACATTTCCTTTATGATCCCTGACTGACAAATTCCTTTGCTCATTCTTAAAGCCTACAGGTAAAAAAAAAAGGCCCTTAGGAGCAAATACTGAATGGAAATGACTCCAACTCCTGGATCATCCCATTTTCCTGACTAATGACCAAGTCCCCAGGTACCAGCAGTACTTCCCAAAGCAGTGCAGCAAAGTGCATCCCTCCAGGTAGCTTTGGTTCCAAGACAGATCAGTGAAGAATATCCTTAGTCACCTCCCTCCTGCTGCCAGATAATTACATCTCCTGGCACTGGGGCCGGGAGAGAAAATGAAATATATCCTATGTCCCTAACACAGCACCTGATGCAAGGATTGATATTGCTTCCCAGATTAACAATGGACATTTTCCTAATTTGGGAGAGGGACGCTCCTCTACCTCTCTGGAACTTTTCATTTTTAAACCCGTAGCAAACCACTCCAGTGACACCACAGTGCCACTCACTGCCCCCTTCTGCAGCTGCCTCCTGTGTGAACAGGTAAGGCAGGGTCTTATGCCAAGAGCCTTGGGGAGGGAAGGAAGACTTTTCTAAGTTCGGCAGTCCTGTTTTTCCAAGCATAAACATGAACTGGAAGTGTGCAAGCCAAGGTTTAGTGACGGGGGAAAAAGAAAAAAAATCAAGATACTGATCAAAAAGCTGCAGTACAAAACTGTAACTAGGACGTTGTGATGTTCCATCCCTTCTTAGTAAGAACAATGGAAAGTTTAGTTCTATGTATTTGTGCTTACGGATTTATTTTTCATTGTTACCAATTAAGCAGTGAAAATATAGATTTAAGAAGCATTTTAAAATAAAACAACAGATTTTAACACTAATTCTTTGAATAAACTAAGAACAGATGCTGTTGATGTGGGCAGGTTCTCCTTGTCCTCTGTGACTTAATACATACATATTTAATATGGTCAGCCATACAAAGTACAGCATCAACTACATTAAAAAAACCCCCAACAAAACAACAAAAAAACTTTCCTGAGAGCCACCTAAATGCGCTCCTTGCACAAAAACAAAACAGCAAAAACTGGCAGCCTGATTAATTAATAAGCTCTCACACAGTTGCCAGATGTTTACTAAAGAGCTCTACTTAACTTTCTCTTTTAATATATTATTATTTAATACCTGCTTATCAAGACTAAAGTAACTAATCAGGTCACCCTAATAAATATTTTCTTAGAGACTGCTTTAAAAATACTAAAACACTAGAGGGCTAGAGAGAGAGTTATCTTCAATAATCAGTTCAGAATTCTCATTAATTGTATTCATAACTGGCCATCCTAAGCACCCGTGGAAGAATTGTCTGCTTTGCATCAGCAAGTCTCAAGTTTTAAAAGTAGAGTTAGGCTTAGAGGCACTGAACATAACTATTTCTAAATAGAGGGGAATTACTCACAACAGCTACCAGGTAGTTGCTATAGCAGCTGAGAAACCAAATCAAGGAAGAACTTCAAGGTCGTCAGGAGAGCGTTTAATTTATTTAGAAATGTCCTGAGCAATCTTTTGATATCTTTGCTACAGATGCATGCCACGATTTGTAGGAGAACTGGGCAATACAACCGTGTTCTACAACTGCAAGCGTGGAAAACTTCTTTTCGTTGCAGATGGACAGGCACAGAGAACTTCAGAACTGCCCAAAAGGCCCTGACGTCCCCATCAGGAAATTGAACATTCCCCTGCAGCCAGGAGCCTGCAAAGGAATATCACCTGAGGGGCTCCAGCAAGCACAGAAGAAATGCCTTTGCCTGATATTCCCTGGAAGCCCATGCAGAACACAAAGCCCTTCTACAGCCACGTGTTGAGGAGGAACGTGGGGTCTGTCTGAAAGAAGAGTTCCTATGAATTATCACCTCTGAGCCAGCTACCCAGGTGAGGCAACAGAGCACAACTTTCAACCAAAACAACAGCATCAGAATGAACTACCTGATATGGTACTGTCCCTTTCCTTGGTACACAAGAACATATATATACATAGATATCCAGGGCCTGGATGCCCAGACATTCCTTTCTATTCCACCAGAAACCTCCTTGTGGTATTCCAGTCACAGAAATAACTGATTTTTCTCCCACCCAGCTTGCTTCAACAGGGACAGAAAGTTTATTGCCTTGATCCAAAGGCAAATCTTAAAACTTTGTTTGCAAAACTTTAACAGGAGCACAGAGAAAACACGTTGTGGTTTTTTGGACAGAGACTGCTCTAACCAAACCCAAACTACTAAAGCCCAAAGGCATAAGCTCAGAACAGTGACTCATGCCAAGAAGATTATTTTTGCACATATTACTTGTAGAATCAGGATAATTTACACTGCTATTTTTTCCTTTTTTGTTGTTTTTTTTTTTTTTTGCCAGTGCACCTCCTAGCAGCAAACCCTCAGGTCTACACTTTCTGCAGACTATTTCCTTCAAAATGCACAAAAATGACCCCTCCAGCCAGCAATGACAGATCTACTTTTGAAAAACTGATACGCCACTCCTCACTTGTAGTAACTAAACTCCAGATACAAGCAGCATTTTTCACCTATTTTCCTTCTCTGGAGGATTATCAACAAATTTCAATTACAGGAAAAGTAATTAAAGCTACTCGAGAATAAAAAGAGCTTGCCTAGAGATCACCCAAACTTGCACAACTCAGCCGTTACCTCAGCCCTACCTACAGGTGTGTTGTCTGCAAAAGAAAAATCCCCATCCTTAGAGGAATATTCTCCAGCCCAGGGAACACTCATTGAAATAACACTCGTTTTCATTCACTGCTCTCCTCTCCACATGCCTCTTCCAGACTTGTTTACAACCTGAATGGAGATCTCCCAGCTTTGCTCTTCAAACATCTGCATAAAACAAATTAATTCACCCATTTTTTGGGTAAAGGTAAAACAAGTATTTTCTTATTCGAGCACATGGGCCGAACACAAACACAGCACTGAATATCAAACCCTGCAACACAGCAAAGAAAAGCAACTCCATAAACAGAAGAAAAACAAGATTTGAAAGACAGATCATTATTTTCTGAAGCATCTATTACAATTATAGCAGTAAGTTTGGTCCTACGGTAACAGAGGTGGCCTTTCACCAGCAGACGAGGTATGAACGAAAGTACAGCAGCAACTAGATAAAAAAACCCCGACGAAACACAAACTTCATATCCCTGGAGCATCCAGCTGGGATGTAACAGGGCTTGTTAACTTTATATACTCCCAGCGACCAACAGACACAGCAACAGCATTGGAAGCAGTGACTTCTACGTGTTATTTTCTGTCACTTTTTTATATTACCCTACACTTACAGGTTCTCATCTGATGCTGCATTTGATTTTATTTTTTTAAACAACAGTGATTTAGTTCATCTCTCTTTCCTCCCTCTCTTCACTATGAAGATATGTGAGCTGTACTAAGCAAAATATTTGCCGCACGAGATGAAAAATTAACAAGAGGTATTTTTTTTATTATTAAATCAACAGCAAGCATTTTAACAAAGAGGCATTAAGGCTTCTAATTACTCGCGAGTTAATTGCCAAGATCCCACTTTAACAGTTCCGGTCAACAGATCATGTAGCAAATCTGTTGATATTTTAAAAAATATTTGTAGAAATCAATCATTGCACTTTGGAACTTAAAAATCACTATGCACAAGTGATAACTATAAATTTAATGAGGCGTTTAGGTAACTAACCAGGGCAGCAGTAGCGGCTTTTATTATTATAATACAAGTCAACAGTTTTTAAAAAATCGAAACGAGTAAAAGCTAAGTAAAAGAAATTCTGTATCTTCCATTTCATTAGATGTAACATTTCGGCTCTTATCAGGGATTTACACGCTAAAATAACGAACCAAAGCCGGCAACGGTGATGCCTCAGATTAGAGCAACCACGGTGCCAGACGACTGTAAAATGTGATTGACCAAAACAACGAAAAATCAGCGCAGTCCGCACGCAAGAGGCCCCGGGGCCGGCGCCGCCGAGGCCCCGCTCCCGGCCCGCCGCAGCCCCCGGCCCCTCGTCCCCCGCGGCCGGGCAGGTGCAGCACCGACGCCCCCTAAAGACACCGCGGAGCCGCCGGCCCCTTCCCAACTCCATCCACACATCGCCTCGCTCCGCAGATGGAAACGCAGGGAAAAGGGAACCGCGCGCTTAAGTAGATTAAGGGCTCAGCGACTCGTTTTCTGATTATTTGTGCGATCCCGACCCCAGCGCGGGCCCCCGAACTCCGCTGGTCTCTCGCTTCGCCGCGGCGGCGCTCGGGGAAATAACGCGAACCGAAGCACACGCAGAGCACATCCAGCGGTGCGGGCAGGGCAGGGGAGGCACCGCCGGGCAGCCCCCACAGCCCCGCGGGCAGCGCTGCCCTCATCCCGCCCCCGACTCCACCTGAGGGGCAGCGCCGCGACCACCGCCGGCCCCGGGGGAGGGGAACAGCCGCCCCCCCCCACGCACAGCACAGCCCCCGGGGTCCGGCGGGGAGAGGAGGGGGTGCGCGGGGCGGGGGAGGGATGCGGCAGCACCTACCCACGCCGTATTTCTCCTCCTCGGTGGGACTCCACATGCTGCCGGATGGCTCGGCCGCGGCCGCCGGTCCCCGGGCACAGCGCGGCGGGCGGGCGGGCGCCGCTCATCGAGCGGGGGCGGCTTCTCCTCCCCCCGCGCTCAGCGGGGGCGCCGCGCCGGCAGCCCCCGCCCCAC